>CAUJNA010000458.1:1100032-1210032 GCA_963377175.1 Effrenium voratum
CATTACATTTTACATTACATTTTACATACATTACATTACATTACATTACATTACATTACATTACATTACATTACATTACATTACATTACATTACATTACATTACATTACATTACATACATACATACATACATACATACATACATACATACATACATACATACATACATACATACATACATACATACATACATACATTACATACATACATACATACATACATACATACATACATACATACATACATACATACATACATACATACATACATACATACATACATACATACATACATACATACATACATACATACATACATACATACATACATACATACATACATACATACATACATACATACATACATACATACATACATACATACATACATACATACATACATACATACATACATTACATACATACATACATACATACATACATACATACATACATACATACATACATACATACATACATACATACATACATACATACATACATACATACATACATACATACATACATACATACATACATACATACATACATACATACATACATACATACATACATACATACATACATACATACATACATACATACATACATACATACATACATACATACATACATACATACATACATACATACATACATACATACATACATACATACATACATACATACATACATACATACATACATACATACATACATTACATACATACATACATACATACATTACATTACATACATACATACATACATACATACATACATACATACATACATACATACATACATACATACATACATACATACATTACATACATACATACATACATACATACATACATACATACATACATACATACATACATACATACATACATACATACATACATACATACATACATACATACATACATACATACATACATACATACATTATACATTACATTACATTACATTACATTACATTACATTACATTACATTACATTACATTACATTACATTACATTACATTACATACATACATACATACATGTGTATACATATATATATATGTATATTATATATATATATATGTATATATATATATATTACAACACTATGGTTGAGGGCTACCTTGGAACCTCTGACACAGCCAACCTGAAAGAATGACATCGCCCCGAATTAGATCCGCCAAACAGCGCAGTGGACTCAAGAAACGCAGCTTTTCTCGTTACTGCCCTTCCCCTTACCGCTCAGGGGGACGAATCCAGACTTTGCAGGAGGGGGAAACGGCCTTCCACTGGGTGATTCCCAGGCGGTCCCTTGAAACCCTTGCAAAGTGATGTTCCCTGGGCCGCCTGTCCATCAAACTCAGCATCGCTTTTGAATCCTCAACATCACCTCTCGCTACTCGTGTCTTGTGGGGGCGCTTCCGTAAAATGACAGAGGAGATTGCAACAAAAAGAAAGCACTGGCATCTCCAGCTAGGCAAAAGACCATGAAGAAACGGACCAAGCGTCGTGGAGACACCACTGATGGTGACGCCCCAAAAGTACCTCAGCGCCAAGTCCCTCTCTCCACCCCCCCCCAAGCTGATGAGCTGGTGACCATACTCCCTGAAAAGGTGGAAGCGATTAGCTGAGGGGTCAACACAAAAACCACCAACTCATCGAAGTCATGTCCCAAGGTCCAACCAAGAGGCATAAATCCAAGGGTGTCTATGATGGACAGGCACACGCACAGCACCACCTCGCCAGCACTTGTGACTCGTCCCAGCTTGTCCGAATTACAGAAAAGTTATCAAAGTCGCAACTGCTAGCAAAGCTCATCACGGAAGTCGGAAACCAAGGCTTCAACAGGTTTCGCACCAGAGAAACATTGTCACGACAAAACATAGCAAAACTGCGGGTGCAGCCAGAATCACTAGAGAAACGAGACTGCCAGCCAAGTGCATCTTCCTTACTGAGTCGAGACCCCCGTCTGGAATTAAACATGATTAAACTTCATGAGTGCTGTGAGTTAAGGGCCCAGTCGGAGCAGCCATTCTGGCTGCTACCCTCGCCAGTATCTTCCAAGTTCGAGCCTTCAAGCTCTCAACTTGTCTTACCTCCAACTGGACTCGGATCAACATCCTGGAACACATAGGTCCTAAGCATTTGCCTGTGCATGTAGCAAGGCATCCCAAGCCACTCTAGCTCCATGTCCTGCCAGGCCACCCAAATGGCCACGCGGGGCTGCGGCACCAGCGCACAAATCACAACCAGGATGATGCCTGGCCAGATTCGTGACCCACGCGACAGGAGTCTCTGAACGGGTGCTACTAGATCCTTGCAATCCTTGCTTTGTTTGAGCTTGACATTGTTTGGGCGGAGGCCTGCCTGGCAGAAAAGTCTTCTGGATGTTGTACTGAGCATTTCGCAAGCTGCAACGTTTGGGATTCAGCCGCAACCACTTACCGATGTTTTGTGGCCAGTTCTAGATCCTACTCCACGGCCAAGACCGCTGGTTGTGCCTGCAAGTCGCAAATTGCAAGGGGTCACTCCAGGTACTCCCAGTGGCTCACGATCAAGCAAAGCCAGCCTCTTGTGATACGTCACTTGCTGTAGGCTCAGGCCTCCACAAATCAGGAGGTTGCGGGTAAGCTCCACGTCAATGATTCCCACCTAGCAGAAGTCTCAGAGCCAGACAAGGATGTCTTCTTGGGCAAGACATCGTTGCAGGTGATATGGGGCCTTGACTCTCGATATTGCGGCAGTATCAAATCTTCAACGCTCAGCAATCCATGCCAAACTCTTGCAGCCTCCTCCCAGTACAAAAAGTCGAAGCTATATGGAAAAGCGCCGGGATAGAGCGCGTTCACCTGCGGCGCAGTGGAGCAAGCACGATTGCCAGAACTGAGCAAAGAAGCGGCATTCTGGCGCACATTCGGCAATTGTACCGCAGGCCCAAGCTCAGAATCTAACAATCTCTGCAAAAAGAGGCAACTCCACCTCCACATCCTACACAAGTCTTCCCATCTTTCTCTCCAAACCTGACTTTGAGTCCTCACCAAACCAACCCCCCCGCTGTCTCACCCCCCCCCCCCTCCTGGGAGCGCATCTGCGTCATGGTGGCGTAGCGGTCCAGGCCCGTGTCTGTGGCCGCCAGGGCCAGCTCCGCGTCGAAGCGCGAGGCCGCGAGGCCCCGAGACCTCGTCTCAAACTTCCTGGGGCTTTCGGGGGGCCCAGGTGTCACTAACTCAGCTTGCCCCCTAGGTACCTTAAGTGAGTGGCTTGGATTGGTGGTTTGCTCCAGGGGTGGCCTTTGGATTCTTTTGGATTATCTTGGCTTGGTGGTTTGGAGGGGCGGCGAAGCCCATTTACCCTCTACCAGGGGAACCAATCCCGTACCTGACTTACTGCAACGAGTTGCCCGGGGGGAGGTCCATCCCGGATGGCCCATTTAGCAACGGTGACGCTGTCATCCGATTCTGTGCCAAGGCCAAAATATGCCTCGTTGTCTGCCTCTCAGCATACTGCAAATACACTCACACGTAAAACTTCATGCACACAAGCACACACACACACAAACAAAAAAAGAGACACAGACAAACACACAGACACACAGACACAGACACACAGACACACAGACACACAGACACACGCACAGACACACGCACAGACACACACACACACACACACAGACACACACACAGACACACACAGACACACAGACACACACACACACACAAAAAAAAAAAAAAACAGACACAGACAAAGACAAAGACACAGACACAGACACACAGACACAAACACACAGACAAAGACACACACACACACACCTTCAAGGCCCCACCATGCTACAGACCATCAAGCGGAGTTATTACGGGATGCATGACCTACCTGGCCCCCAAGGGTAGCAATGGCTTTCGGCAAGGAAGGGGCAGGGGCGAGGGTCATCTTCATCCAGTGCTTCGTGCTGGGGGAAGTGCTCAACTTGCTGTGCTTGTCCTGGCAAAGCTATCACCCCGGTTTCGGGCAGTGCAGCAGTGAAAAGACAAACAATGGCCAGGACTTGCCAACAAGATGTGACCAAGCCGCAGGTCACAAGCTGCCGGCAAAGCGTCCACAGAGCTGTCTACATTGCAGGCCTGAAAGGGATGGAGCAATTACCCGAAACCAGCCTCAACCCCCCTGCAGCTGGTCTGGACTTGATCCGCACCTGCCAACCAAGAATTTCCGGGCATATAAGACACGAGAAGTAGCAAGCAAGTTGATGACCAAGGACAAACACAAATCTGAAAGAATCCAGATACGGGGGGTTGATCGAAAAGTCCTTTACATGGGATGACCATCACGGAAACCACCCAAAAAGATGATATTTCCCGCTAAATGGGAAAAGTTCCCCCTTGGTCATTTGGGGGCCCAACGGAATATTGATGAACCAAACCATACAGCGATCCATCCAGTTGCCACATTCCACCCGGGCCCCACCTCGCTGGCCCAGCGTAGAGACCCCCGGAAGCGGGCGCCTGGGGTGCTGCGGTACCTCGTTCCGGAGAGGTGGGCGAGAAATCGCAAAACGGAACGAACAGAAAGCCAAAGTCTCAAGCTGGACATCTGAGTCCAGCCAAAGAATGCCAGGTCCAAATACTCCAAGTCTTATTCTATTCCAAAAAACCGGACTCTCATCGAAGATGATCTCCCTTGTCTAACTATTCCAGGTGGTTTTGGAATATCACTCATGATCAACTTATACATGAGGTGCACCTCAATCAGCCAACAAATCGGCCTGAAGCTCGAAGCAGTGATGGTCTCGAGCAATGTCGAATTCACGTGAAGCTGACTTGGAACCTTCGTAATCCGTCCTACTGCAGTGGCTCTGCTCAACGCGATTTGACCTGCAAGAAACATTTGGCAGCCCAGTCTTTGCCTGCTCTTCACTTTTTGTCCGGCAGTTCGGCAAAAAATACAATCCGGTGGTTCAGTGGGTTTTTCAAAAATTCTGTCCGCTGGTTCGGCCTGCTTTCTGCGCCTCAAACTTCGGGGCCAGGGCCCCCACCAGGCGTGCAGCGCTTGGAAGAACTCCGTGCGCTGCGCGAACACCGCGCCGGGGATCCTCGAGGGGCTGAAGGCGAAGCTGGCCGTGACGGCCTGCGCTCGGCCAGCGCTCCCCTCAATGCAGTGAGCGTTCCACGCGGACTGTAAAGAACCAGGAGTCAATTGAAAAGAACAGGAGCAAGTTGCCTGCGAAATCAGCTTGCCATATTAGGCAAAAGAACGCTTACATGTCTGGCAAGATGCCTTTCGGTCATCTGCGGCATGCAACCAAGCAAATCGCGAGAAACACTCGCTGCTGCATGTCTTCCTCACGCCCTACAAAAGAATGTTTCGGCAATGGAAGAGTGCTGCTGCCTTCCACAGGTCGCAGCCATGTTCAATCCGGAAAGAGTAAGCCAGGAATGAGCGCAACAGTTTTCGGACTTGAGGATACTTTCTTCCACAGAATTATCAGGAAATGTCTCTGGAAGGATTCCACTTGAAAAGGGCTCTCAAGCCGCTTCACAGCAGCGTCTCTGTATCTTGCAATCACGGGCTTCCACCTTCCGTTGAAGCAAAGCCGAGTTCATATCATGAGATGAGGAGCGGCAGGGAAACTCAAGGCTCATAGTGCTGTGCGCCAAATATTTTGTCAGAACAAATCAAAGAAGGACTCACCATCCTCATGAGCTGACTGAGTCTGAGTTCCCTCTCAATATGAATCGTCTATTGCAGGTGCCGAGGCAATTGTTGCAGTGGTTCAGCAACTGATTTTTACATGCCACCTCACGCCGCAAGCCCTTGCCTGCGACGGCTGCACCGCCCATTCCATGAACTCCTAGATGGAGTTGCCAAAGACTGATGGAACTTGGAAGCAAATTGGCAAGCTGAGCGAATTGTTTCTTACTCAACGCTCATCTGGACTCAAATTTCCAAGTTTGCGACTCTGCCACAAGAAACTCACATGCAATGCATCGAACGCCACGCATTCGATGCATCGAGTCCTCGTACCAGCTTGTCACGGACACATCCTCGCGCACGTCAGGGCGAGCACGGCTGCGAAGATGCTTGCCAGTTCCAACGCCGCAATCCCTGGTCCCGAGGCTCAGCATGGCCATGGGTCAAAAGCCACCCGTACCCCCAGTGAACATCAACCAATCCAACCACTAAAATTGGTTCTAGAATGGGTGGCGAATTCACCTGCCCCAAAATGGGATCTGATTGGTTTTGACCCACGGCCACATGACCCCATACTGTCCGAGCTGAGTCCTGGTTCATCAGCTCGCTGCTGTTCAGGTATCCAAAGAGATCCTTGAGGTTTGACTGCGCTTCGAAAGCGTCCGACTGCGGCAGGTTTACGGTAATGGGCGTGCCTGACCGGAGCACAGTAAGACCACCAGAGGCCGCATGAGTGAACGCAGTGAAAACAAAGGCAGCAACATCAAACCTGACCACATTGTTGACTGTTCGGCATGCGATACATGGCAAGATGCGGGCCTGTTGCAAAATACTCGCTGTTGATCTTGAAGAACTGGTTCCTGAGCTTCCAACGCAGCACTCTGCTCATGCCTGTGATGCGACTCGTGCACATCCCCTTAGAAAGAGAAAGTTCAAACCAATACCACAGGCTGTAACTAAACAGATCAGCCACCCTTCTTTCGTCACTGTGCGGCCCAGGAACACGTAGGATGAGTCGGGAATGAACCACTCCAGCTTGAAGTCCTAATCTGCTCCATTTCCACATAAGCGATTTCTTCCTGACCTGCCATGCACCAATCGTTTGTCCCACCCGCACAGTCCTTGTAGATCTGCGTGGACCCCGCCACCCCCACGCCCGCGAGCAGCACAAAGACTACCAACGTGACCACTTGGCCCACCGGCGTGGTAGCGCGGTTTGCAAAGCCCTTGAGGCCTGGCACGGTGGCAAAGCAGTTTGCCTGCAGATACTAGAAAGCAAGGCTCAACTTGCACCAGTTGTTGGCGCGAATCTGCCCAGGAAACGCTTGTGCCCACTCCCGGTTGCCTTTGCGCAGGTAATCTCCACCGTAGACCTGGCCAAGCTATCTGCTCTGGAAGGGCAAGCTGCTTGCTTGGAAGACAGGGCGCTAAAACGTCTACTGGACGAGAAGCCATGTAATCAAGGCCTAAACATTGAGCAACCAAGCTGACAGGTTGTTTGTTTGCTGGCGCAAGCAATAAACATAAACCCGCGCAGCGAGCTGCTCATTTAAGTCTTATCTTGGGGGGCGCATTGTGCAAACATGTTCCCACCATAGACTCGGTACATCCAACCTTTGCGCGTCCTCAGAGACCGGAATCAAAACCCAACATTCCGGTGGGTTGGTTTAGGTTGAGGGGACCCCAAAAATGATGTTCCTCTTGGTTTCCCTTGAAAACCATCGAAAATGGGCGTGCCGAGACGGCGATTCAAATTGTCCCCCCAGTCTGTCAGCACGTTGCCAGCACGTCGGTTTCCAGCTTCGCCTTCGGGCCCAGGCAGAAGCAGCAGCTGCCCTTGGGGTCCTCAACGGACCGCTCCTGGAGTCCCAAAACGGAGTCCCCAAAAAGAGACGAGAGGAAGCTGGGAAGGCACCAAATGTCAAAAACAAGCAGGCATGGCCAGAAACAAGCTGGCAGAACTGCCCAGAAGCTCAGAAGGTTGCAGTCTTACTATCCAAGTACTGGACAGGAAACCTTGCATTCGCAAAGTGTAGTCTCTCTTTCCCTGACTCTATCTCCATATTCTGCCCTCGCAGTCTGCCTGCCTCCTGCCCGCTGTGGTTCTCTCTCTCTCTCTCTCTCCCTCTCTCTCTCTCTCCCTCTCTCTCTCTCTCCCTCTCTCTCTCTCTCTCCCTCTCTCTCTCTCTCTCTCTCTCGCGCTTGTGGGTCAAAAACCCGTGTCCTTGCAGCGGAAGCAGCAGCAGCAGTCCGCCCTGCTGGCAGACACACCTTGGGAAAGGACCGCGACTTGGGCAGCAGGCTCCAAGGCCGGCGGAGCAATTGTTCTGCGCCTTCTTGGTGAATCTGTTGAATTGGAAGCCCAATGTTGCCAACCCCATAGTCAGCGTGTGGTAAGTAAGAAGTGACAAGGCGAAAGCAATGGTCCTCTCAATAGGCACTGACAACATTGAGCACTAGGATCGAAACATCGTTCGGACATGTCTGAGAAACCTCTTTTGAACGAGCACAAAGCAAACAAGCAATTGAGTCAACTGAGGTCACCTGGTCATGGGTATCCAAGCCAAGGACTGCCGCTCACCCAAAAGTCCCCGTCCTTTCAGGAGTGTTCAGAAGGCCAATGACATGAAGCGGGCTGGGCATGTTCGCGCATGTCTGAAAAAGAAAGAGTCCGACAGTCCAAGGCCTTCCTTGTCATGAAGTTGCAAATGGGAAGAGGCCTTTGCATGTGCCATGGGCGTGGCCCAAGTTCCAAAGCCAAACGATGTACGCATGTCCCACGCCATGACGTGCTGAGAGCCCTGCGCCGGGCGTTCAACGCAAGGCAGGGGAGGAAAATGGTAAGCTGGAAGAGATAGCACAGCACAATAGAGACACCTGAGCCCGGCTGCAAAACGAATTGCGTCTTCCCGGGGTAAGGCGCCAAAACGAAGTCCAACTGGGGACGGGAAGGCTCGTTTAGTCATTCGAGAAGCCGTCACCATTCTCAGAACGCATCACTGTCACCCAACACCTCCTCAGGTCAGGCTCATGAACAAAAGGCAAAGCAGTATGCCCTCAGCCTCTCTCGTGCCAATTGTTTCTGTTTTGCATGAATCCTGCGAACCTAGCCCCCAGCACAGAAGGCGCGAGCACCGGTAAACGCTTTGTAAGCACGCTCAAGTCCATTGGCCGAGGGCAAGGTGAACAAAAACAACATGCTGCTGATGTGCTGCCCAAGCCTTCACTCACTCGTCGGCACACGCCAACATCAGCTGGCGTGGTCTATCTCCAAAGCTTAAATGGGCTCGGCTTCTCTCGAAATCCGGGTGTACACCCTATCAACACAAGGACTACGGGGCGCTGCCCGTCCCCCCACAACTCCCGAATGCACATCAAGACCTCTGAATGAGCTTCCTCTAGATTCCCGAATGCGCTAGGCTTCATGTTCTCCCGGCCCTGACCAGCTCCCTTCCGCCTGCGTAGGTGCAGAACCAGCCCAGCGCCGGCAGCACTGTGCTGGCGCCCACCAGAAAGGCCAAGGCATCGGTGGCAGAGGTGATGAGCACCTCGTCGTGTTTCTTCGCGTCGAAATGGGAATCGGAACCCCCCAAAATGGGCTGAGGGGTTCCTTTTGGTGTCCCTTGAAGGTCAATGCATTCCGGTCATATGCGCGGCTAAGCAGAGTCTTGGGTCTGGCAGGAAGGAGCGTTGCAGGATAAACTGATGGGAGCGTTGATGCTCGAGTACAGGATCGTATTGGACAGAGAAGGTGCAGAATTGCAGACTGTGTTGGCGTCTTTTTCTGAGAGCACACATGTTTTCCAGAAGCAAACATGTTTCCCGGGCAGAAGTCAGGTGTTGCAGGCTTGCCTCAAATATGGCGCATGCGATTTCACGTTCTGAATGAAATGATCGCCAAACTATCGGGAAAGAACATCTGACGGGCTACTTCACACGCCAGCCCTTTGCTTGCAGCCTCCGGAGTCGTTGTTTTTGCCTTGGACCCTTTGAATTTGGGGTACACCCTGACTTCATGACTCATAACATTCCGTGGTTCAAACAAATTACCGTTGCCACAAGACAGTCCTGAGATGAATCGTGAGGTGTTTTCCAGCGGCAGTAAGTGCATCTTGCCTTCCCAGCTGCAAAAAGCAGCCTCAATCCAGTCTTTGTAGCAGAACACTGTATTGTTTGCGAGTTGAGCCAGATGCATGATAATTTATCAAGAATCAACATTTCTGGGCTGGCCTCAGATCCCCTGCTAAAAGTTTAACTTTTAGTGGGAGAAATGGAAACCCCACTAAATCCTACAAACCTACAAACATATAAGGGGCTGGCCGAGTGACCGAGATGCCGCCGGTTCTTGCCGTGCGGGCAATGAGCTCCGTCTCATCCTCATGGCAAGCGACTTTCTGGTTCACTTCAACGGGTTCCGAACTAGTTGGCTGTGGTTGGCAAAAATAGGGTAACCCCAAAATGGGTTGCCGTGGTAAATGGAACCACGAACTAAAACCTGCGGTTTTTCTGGCGGTTTAATTTCGTCCCATACCCATTTCATCGGAGTTGCTCTTCGCCTCCAAGCCTCCAAGCAAAAGCGGGTGTCTCTTCCACCGCGTCTGAGAACGACTCACCGCCAGTCAAGAAGTCATGCACAGAATACATGCCGGGAGATATTGGCCGATTAGGAAGCTACAGAAACACAAGCAGCTAGCAAGTGGCAAGCGGAATGGAAGCCAATCTTCTTCAGAAAGACTTCTGTGGCGGCACAATGGGTTGAGAGATGAGTGAAAGCTGAGTTCATGGGAAAAATGTGCGTCTGGATCACAACGGAGTACAAAGGAAGTCTGCCCAGGAAGAACCAGTTCCTCGCATTCTCGCCGAGACTCCACCTGCCCTTCCAAACTTGCCTTGCTCCTGTGGCGCTGGTACTCAGAGGTCAGCACAAAGGCATCATCCACACCCAGGCCCAAAAGCAAGAAGTACAGGTTGTTGTTCAGATTGCCTCAGATCGGAAGCTGCCGGAACAATCCTCGAAGCTAAGTCATTCACACTTCCGCATTCTTCTTCTCTCCAGCTTTTGCTGTGTGGGCTTCTGCGTTTTCTTTTTGTCTTTCTTTGTCCAGCGCTCACAAGCTGCCACTGAATACCCAAGTTTAGGTTTATGACTTTATAAATGGTTTGAAAGCTGACCAGAATGTGATTCATCCTTTGGAGCAAGGGCCATGGGCCGTTACCCACTCCCTTGTCTGTCAGGCTGCTGTTGGGCACTCCGAAGTACCCCATCAGGCCTCAGGAGCTGCCCGACTGAACGCTAAGCACGAGTCAAAGCTGACTTCGAATCGATCAATTGAAGCCAACTGGACACTGGACTCAATTGCAAAAAGCGATGTGGGCCTCAAACATCGAGTGAAGGCGACGGTGTCCGATCGCTGTCCATGAGAGGCCCATGTCGTGCAGGCGCGAGCCAAGGCGCCCATGGTGCTTCCAATTGTCAGCCCCACAATCAGAACGGTAACGAAGGACAGAGCCACGCCGCTGTGCACCGCATCCATCTGGCCGAGCATCACCTCAGATCGCAAGAATTGGAAACAGGTAGGTGGGTGCAACACAGTGTCAACGTGCCAAATGAGCTTCCACACTCTTCCATGCCCGCGATGCTGTCCGACGGATCCTGGAAAAGCCTTGACCTTCCCGGCCAAGTTGCTGCGCAGTACACCTCAGCTGGCTTGGATACTCTGCAATAGATGGCTCCAAAATGTGAAGTAACCCCCATGAAGGGATCATCTCGCTTCAGCCCCAAAGCTCGCCTGCAAAACGGGGCCAATGTTGCTAACAAGCACGTCCCACAAAGTGACATGAAGGAACAGCTCAAAGTCAGCAGGCAGTTCCAACAATTGCAATCAACCTCAATATGGGGTAGGCCAGAAAAAGCCATCTTGCACCGCCGCGTGAAAGTCTCCAAGTCTCGCAAAAGGGGTGAACAAGACAGGAGCTCCAGAAGTTCGGGCAAAAGTCTCTGGCGCAAAGCAGCTATGAGGTGCGTGCAGAATCCAAAGCACCTTTGCCGACGTCGACATTGACCCCACTGCCCCTGAATCCATATCAACTCTCGCAGCCAGGATGCTATGATGACGACATAAGACAACGTCAGCTTCACGATGTCTCCACGAATGGCTGCACCAAACTCGTCGCTCAAAGAGCGCTGGAAGAGGCCTTGGCAGCGAGAAAGGTGTTTGCCGGGCGCCGCAACTTGAGGATTTGAACTCATGTGATATTAGCAACAGTCCTTTCAAATCCATGCAATTCATGCAACCTAACCTTCCAGCACTTGCAAAGGATCATTCCGTGGCTAATTGTTTGTTTGTTCCTGCCACCAGTGAGACTTCCGTCGCAGAGGCGATGTGCGGTAGAGCGGCCATGGAATTTCAGCAAGTCATCCTCAACACACTCCAGCTTTGGATCAGCGCGGGGATCCGCGTCGATGCCCATCCTCAGATAGGGAACAGATTCGAATCCAAGCCTCCGGGCAAATATTGTCTAGATGAAGCGTGCAATCGTTGAAAAGACCTGTGCATGCACATTCCTTGTGACCAAGTTTGGACTTGACGCAGGTGACTGGGCAGCTCTCTTGCTTTGAGAACGGGAGCTATCCAAAACACTAAACCGGCAGCATCAAACGCCAAAGCTGCACACATCGATTGCAAATCTAGAAAGGAAAATCGAAACGCATCTATGCGTCTTAGATGTCACAATTTGTCAAAAGCACCAATGGGCAAATCCTGACTCTTGGATCATTCCAACCTTTGCAGCAGTTTGATTGCCTTCGGCCATGGGTCAAAATCCCGTACCCCCAGTGAACATCCCAATCCCCACTAAAAATGGGTGGTGCACCTACCCCAAAATGGGATCCTATTGGTTTTGACCCACAGCCACGTTGTACGAGTACACACCACGCGACAAGCAAACACTCTCGTGCAGCTTCCGGCTGAAGGTCTTCCGTGAAGCGCGAGAAGGTCTGAGCTCAGAGAGCTCGACACACAGCGAGCGAAGGCCAAACCAGCCGAGGGGTTGGAATGGTGTTCCTTTCAAACAAACATGGCCAGCCAGGAGACTCAAACTACGTGGCCGGGAGGTGTTCAAGGAGGCAAGCAATCAAGTTCGCATTACCTCCGGCAAGTGATGCTCAGGTTGTTGAAGCTCTCGCAGCTTCTCACGCAGCTTCTCCGCTTTCTGCAGCTGCAGCTGCTGCAGCTGCTGCAGCTGGAAGCCCTTCGTTTCCCTTCCCTCACCTTTGACCTCTTCCGCCTCTTTCGCCTGCATCTTGAGGATTTGGATGCGCAGGCTCAAACACTGGCTTGCAGTGCATTGGTAGGCACTGGAGCCAAGGAGGCGTATCTCCACTTCAAGTGGACTCTGGAGGGAATCCGTCCATGCGACCACCCGCAACTGCGACAAGTGTTGGGGCTCCTCCAGCGTCCCAAGCCAAACCATCCAAGCCGAGCGAGCCAAGCTCCCCGCGCCAACGAAGCGAGAAGCGGCCTGAGTCGCAGCACCTCGCAGCCATCCTTTCCAAACTTCACCTCCGACACCTCGCCCTCGGATGCCTCCAGCCGAGCACACCTCCACACTCGGCCGGCGAAACTGGCCTCCACGGCCCCAACCCAAGTCGGGGCAACAGGGCTAGATGGCAAGCCCCTTCGGACACTCGAGTGTCATAGCGCTCTGACCTGACGGCTTCTAAGCCGCTTGGCCCGGAGCGGCTCTGCAGCACTGCGCACTCACTGTTGTGAAGCCGCAGAAGCCGCTCTTTTGGATCTCCAGAAAGAATCTACCGTAAGGGCGTTTGGTTTAGTCATTGACTGCGCTAATTGGCCGAACTCTCCACAACTCATCAGCTTGCATCAACCCCACGCCTAGCATGCAGCACGGGTCCATGCAACTGCATGTCCAGTACAAATCAAGTTTGTCACATTGCGAGTCCCATTGCAACTTGGATTCTTCACTCCTCTTTGCGCTTGGCTCGATTTGATACCACAAGTTCTCCCCAGTTCTGGCAAGTCTCAGGCACAGCGCCTGGCGCTCCCACTCCTCCGCCACCGGGTCCACGGAGCCCTCCCGCGGGCAGAACAGCTCCTCGGCCGACACTGCGACACAGGCTTCGGGACGGCCCCTTTTGCTCAGCGGGGACGTGCTGGTTTTTTGGTTTTGGAAAAAAAGGCAGATTGCCAGATTGCACCACCCCAACTTTGATGGTCCGTTGGGCTTGCTTGCGTAGCAGCTTGACAAATCCGTCGCAGAGAAAGAAAGGTCAAAGGAACACTCGCACCCCAGTTCCTTAGAAAGAAAAGCTAAAGAAACAGTCTCACTCACCCCAATGCTGGCCTGTCTTGCTGTTGCTTGCCAGTCGATTCCTTCGTAGTGTGCTAGTAAACGTGATGCTCGGTGATGACTGCTTACCCAAGAATTGCTTGCCAATGGCTGAACAGTTCAGTGTGCGGCTTCAATCGGAAAGCGCTTGTTAGAGTTGAGAGACATGTGATTGAACATGCATGTCATGTGTGTGTATCTGGTAGTAGCTTAAGAGTGCTTTCTCATCAAAATGCTCGTAGATAAAGAATGCTTTCCCACGCGCCTTCTGAAGGAAGACTACGCGCTGATGCTGCTTGGGCAAGAAAGTGTATCATGGATGCGTCAGAGGCCGAATGCGGGTGATGATGCGGAGATCCACCCTCCTCTCTGAGTCTGCTCTTACAACCCATCAGCCTGTGGCAATTGGAAGTCACATGCCATGTTCAAGGCAAGTCCATGAATGCTTGTGTGTGGACTACTGGAAGGTACAAACGCCTTGGCTGCGAATGTTCCCCGTTGCAGCCTGGAGTCGTCCTTGTTTACTGCATAGAAGCCAGCCAAATACTTCCCTCTGACATAGACACCGCTCTCTTTCACCTCAGCTTCGTCCGTTGGTTCATGCTTTGCAGGCTGCAAGACAACAAACTGATCATACAACTCCCAACAATCATACGCCGTCATACGCGCATCTGAAAAGCAATGCTTACCTCACACATACGATCAGCTCACATGCCCCGAGTGTGCAGCACTGTCATACTTTGAATGCGTATGCAACTGTTGTGATCACATGGTAAAATCAAGCAAAGACTTAGGTCTTGGACGCATGCCAAAAACATGTTGCCTTTTCGACTCGCAAGCATGAATGCCAGGCCAGCCATGGCCCAGCAAACCGGGTGAAAAGCGGACGGCGACAGAAAACATCGTCAAGAGGCAAAGGCAACCAGCGTACGAGTGGAAGTATTTACTTGGCAGGCAGCAGAGGGAGCAACCTTCGTGGATTTGCCACGCTGCTTTAGATCAAGTGGCCGGAGCATTCAACCAAGATCCGCGAGCACACGCTCTATCTCGAGGACCGACGACACCTCGTAGGTGGGTCTCGGCAAGGACTCGTCGCATGGTGCGTCGCAGTCGCGGACCCAGACTGTTGCGAGTAGACCCGCGTTCACACCGCCCAAGACGTCCGTCTTAAGTCCGTCTCCAACCATTACAGCCTCCTCCGCACGTGCTCCAATCATGTCAAGTGCTGTATTGAAAATGGACGCTGCTGGTTTCCCCTCCGGCTGCTCACCAGATACCACGATCCGATCGCCAAAGAGCGACTTTGCGTCGCACGCAACAAGCTTGGCACGCTGAACGTCGGCGTGGCCGTTGGTGACGATTCCTGTTTTGTAGCCCGCCTCTTCGAGACGCCTGGTCATCTGCATAACCTCCACGGGAAATTTGAACCGATCGAGTCGGGAGGACATCCACTCCTCGTAGAAGGCATGGGCGTCCTGCGTTCCCTCCTCCAGTCCCATTGCCTGCGCCCACAGACCGCACCGCCAGTCAGCCACAGAGGTGCCGGAGCCTTCGGGAGGGAACGGGGAGTCCGCCAACACCCGTCTGAACTCCGAGCCAAGATGATCCGCAAGCTCGGGTCTCGACAAATGACGAGCCGCCGCGGTGCTCGCACGCGCGACGGCCTCAGCGTCAATCTTCGTCGTGGGCACCAGCGTGTCATCGAGGTCGAAGAGGACGGCCGTGCACCGACGTGACGTTCCTGCGAGAGCAAACATTCAGCAGCCGTAGCCTGACCGAGCGCTGAGCTGAGAAGGCCACAGAAGGCCAAACATGCAGCAAATCCCTAATCCCAAGGCACAAGGCAGAAGTGATCAACAGTGCATCTCTCCCTTCACAGTTCTAAAAAGGCGATCCGTCCAAGGTGCCAAGCCCCCCACCATGGTCTTCACCTTCGACGGCTGGAACTCAAAGGCACTCTCCGGCGCCTCGCCGGGATCCTAAGCGCGGGCGCCCTCGACTTGTTTGGCTCGTTTTGGTTGGCTGCCCGCTTTAGCAAAGTAACAAGGAAGATGCTCCAGGGAGCATTCAATCCAGCCAGCCTCATGTTGCCCTCGAGTTTCTTTTCGAGCTTTCTCTTCGGATTTTGCAGTGGTCTTTACCCACTCCCTGTCAACATACTCAAATACAGCTAGTGGCAGGCCTCAACTGCCATCCTGCTCATAAGATTTCACTTCTTGGATCAATCAGGAAAGACATTGATGTCTATTCACACTAGTGACTCGTGCCAAAGATATGCCTTCGCGTCCCATGAAATGATTCAGAAATCTGTATGTGCATCTCTTGTCAAGTTTGGAATTTGGTCCGTGCGATCAAACTCTCAAATCCGATTCTGCCCAGTGAACACTCTGATCAAACGGATAGGCCAGCGGCTGTGTTGAGCTGACCGGCCGGGGCAGCCGTGGTGGTTGCAGTTCCCAGGTTGCCAAGTTGAATGCAGCCACGGTCCTCAAGTCCCATGCAAGTTCAGCGACAGCCAGACTTCCATGACCAGCCAAGCCGTGCCGATGTCTGTTGGCTGCACCAGTTGAAGAAACACGCAAAGCACCTAGGAAGCTTGAACTTCAACGCCACCATGTCCAACATGTGACTCCATGAGCCTTGGCCCAAGCGGTCCTGGCAGCTTGCGAGATCCTTGGCAAAGGTTACCTCCCTGCCTCCTCTTTCTACCGTCTCTGTCTCGCACCTGGCCACAAATGCGACCCATGGCTATAACACGCTGGCCGGCGATCTCTTTGCTGGAACTTTCCGTTTCTGACACCATGTAGGGTACCCTGACTTCACCAACCAGGGTCAAGGAGCTTCAAACTGCCTGTAGTGACCAGCGGAAACAAACTCAATGCCAAAAACAAACTCAAGCCATTGTCATTTCTGCACGGGCCGTCTGGTTCTTGCAAGTTGGGCATTCTGGAATAGACTGCCCTGTGTCAGCGTGCCTGTCAATGTATTTATTCGTTAAACAACCACACCCCACAAAATTGCCTTCTGGGCTTTCTGACCCATCTGGAAGTGTGCCAACTTAACACTCAAGCTTGCAACATACCACCCGTACCGGCTACCGGCCTGCTGCTGCAGTAGCTGCGCGCCAGGTTGCGGCAGTCCTCTCGCTCCGTAGGCGTCTTGTACTTCTGGCAATTGCCTGGGCAATCTGCACACATTCGGAGCCCCAGAAAACTCACCACGAAGAAAGTCAGATCCGTTTTGCCGGGTGGAGCCTGTGCGCGTGCCTGAATGTTGACAAGCAGCTTGTGCAACTTTCCTGAGCTGTGCTCCCAAAAATGGAGTCCCTTTTAGGCAAGTTGCTATCGAAGCAAGGCGAATCTGCTCCAGCGATGCTCAGAGGACAAAGGGTCTCTTGGTCCTGGTGTACGGCCAAACAGCCGGGGGCCAATCACATCGTAAGTTCGGAAGGGTCGTGAAATGTCGTGAATATTGGCGCGTTGCAACTTCCGCTTGAATGCCAAATTGTGAGCAAGCAAAGGAGGCTCAGGGGGCTGTACAAATGCAGCGCTTGTTTCATGAAATCAATCATTTGATCGCAGCATCCTGGGCCATAGTGCAGCTCTGCCTTTCCACAAAACAAGAGCATTGCAGCTTCTGACTGAAAGTAGAACCCGCTGCCAGTGACACCTGTGCAAAGTGCAAGGCGTTGTGTCGCTCACAATGTGCAGCGCATGCAAATTTCTCAAAGACTGGACATGGCCTGCATTTCGGCTGGACCTGGACATAACCTACTGGTGCAATGTGTCCATCCTTTTCCAGGGGTATTGTTTTTTTGAGAGTCCCCTATTGTGTGCCTTCGTTTTGTGCATTAAACACCGAATACTAAACTAACAGAAGTAATTCTGACAGTACTTCAAATCAAGAAGAGCTACTGGTGAGTGCCAAGCGGATATCTGGGGGTCGCCATGGCAAATCGCTAGGACCAAGTCACAAAAAAGTCATTCAAACAGAATCAACTCAATCTTGTGACCTCGATGACCAAGTGCCTCATTGTCTCTTTACCTCTACATCTTCAGGATGAATCCGAATTGCTCCAACCTCCATACCTTATGAGATGAGCTGAAAGGCACAGACCATGGCTTTCTAGTTCCAGGAAATATGCTGTGCACCCTCATTGGGCATCAAGCCGACGTCTTTCCAGACGCTCACTCGTCTCCTCCCAGAAGTTGACCGCTCGCTGCACAGCAGCGGTGTCCAAGTTGTTGACGACGTAGTCATCGTCTCGAAACCTGAAGCAGACTTACCAGAGCCGGCGGCTGATGCGACTCATTGCCATCAACGGGGATCGCACCTATGCGACAAAAGAAAAGGTGAAAAGCGCGGAATTGGCAAGCCAAAAGGAAATCAGCAGTGCCTTACTTCTTTTTGAGCCTAACTCAATACATTAAGTGGCCTCCTAGTGGCTTGCCTCACATTGCGAATGAATTGAGCCCCAGGTGTCCTTTCTCTGACCAAGACTAGCAATCTATCAAGCCGTGGGGCACATCCATGATGGAGGACTTGCCACAGAACGGCCCAAACGCGAAGCACTTGCGGCCGCTAAAGGACACGCTGCCATTGACCTTAGAAAGGCCACCATGCTCGACAAAACCACGCTACAAGTATCAACCCCGCTGTTTTTGCAAGGCCAACAACTTGAAAGGTCGTGGAATGCACCTCACGACACTTGAGGAGGGAGGCGTCTACAGGTCCATACAAGTGCCCCATCCAAATGAACCTGGTGCATGTGTGCTCTATCTCCTGCCAGCAGGCAAGCCAACCACAGCTTCTTGTTGACCCTGAGACTCGGAAAGGCCTCTTTATCCTTGCATCTTGCCAAGTGGCACTGCTGGGCGCGCCCATGAAGCCTCAGGCACCAAAACGTTTGTTGAAACTTTCTTAACAGCATCAAATCCCTGCAGCAATGTTGGGATGTGCTTTGTCAGGCGTGGGAACAGCCGATATTGACTTCCTACGAACAAACATGCAGCTGGCCACTTGGCTTCATAGGAAAATTATCATAGTTGACCTGCTACGAGATCCTGAAACCTGAGATATGTCATGCTCTTCTACCTCTCCTGCATCTGCACGGTTCTCCTTGCAGCGCTTCATGTAAGCGAATTATTCGCAGGCATACGGCACGTAGCAACCGTCAAACCAAACCCTGCAAACAAGATGCACCCGGGTCCCAAACACGTTTGAAGCCAATCAATCCCTAGGCTAAGCGTTGCTTAAAGCCATGGAGCTCCAGTTGCCCGTGTAGCGCTGCCAGGGCCCCTCCGAACGCTTGTGCTGGGTATTCAGCTCTCCCACCAAAGCAGATCCGTCAATCGTGATATCCATGATCTGCCTGGCCAGCCAAATCGAATCAACGAATGCGCCAAGACGATATACATGAATGGGCAGGCAGAACACCTTTCTCAACAGCCACGTCGAATGTTTCCAGCAACGAAGCTTGGCAAGTTTGGAATAGACAGATGGAATGCGAAGCAAGATTGTCATCCAGGTCATCCTGCAAGCCGCAGGCAAAGTTCAGCCATCATAATTGGTCATGTCATGGCTGAATTTATCACGCCAGGCAGATCGCTCCGTTCTTACTGTACATTGCAGGAAAATCTTATGAAGAGCCATGGAAGGAAGAGCCATAGGTCTACTCTCCGGCTCCGCCTGGACACATTCTCTGGGCGCCCGGCTGATTGATCTCGTGGAACCGCTTCAGGTACTTGGGGTCGAGTATGTTGCCTTGGCCACGGTCTTTCTCTGACGCCCATGAACCCCGCAATGGAATCCAACGCCTCTCTTGGCTTTGGCCTCTCTCTTCCCAAGGATTGATCACTGAGCGGCAGTTGTCTTCATCCACGTCATTGCAGGTAGCAGCGAAGAGGTTGAAGCGGGCATTGCTGGGCCAGGTGGCTTTGACCTGAAGCCGAGCGGCGCAATGCGAGGAGAATTCACACGAACTCGGATGAGGATCGGATTGTAGGTCTTCGAGTTGGCAACCCCCGACTCACCATGGATCTCTTTGGAAATCTGGCAGAACTGATCCAGGTCCTTCACTACCGGGCTCATGGATGAACAGTTGTGGCTCCAGGCTCCGTACCAAGGCTCCCTCCCCGAGACCAACAACAGAAACAACTGCTTGGAAGCATCCTGACAAAATTCGCCAAGCGCGAGAGCTGTCCTGGGCACCGAGTTTCTGCTATCCGTTTCAATGCAAGCAGCGTAGGCGTCGTGTTCCAGTGCCACGGCGTTCTGCGCCACCCACTGCTTCTCCGGCCGCGTCTCGCTCTTCAGAAAGGCGATGCCACCGCCTCCGTCCGTAAAGGCTTGACAGGGGGTGGGGGGGTGGGGGGAGGGGGGGTGGGGGGTAAGGGGGGATGGAGGGATGGGGGGGGGGGAACCCCCTTGCCCTCCTGGCTGAATCTTGCCAATCAAGGCCGAAATTGGTCGATGTGGCTAATCACTACTTGCTTCGGCTCAGACACAAGCATTTCCGGCAAGCGATTTTCATAGTTGCAGGCTGAACGCCAAGGCTGGTCTCGAAGAACTGTTCACAAAGCACGCAGTGAAATTGCCATGAGCTTTGTGGCAGGTGGTGCGCAGCAAGAAGCCTCACTCTAGTTCGTTTCAAGGAAACCTCGCAAGTCAGCCGCTCTCTTCTACCCGACATGTTGCGTGATGCCCTTCTCTTCATGACCGCCACATCATGACGAGCTGCAGCAGCCCAAGACGAAGACCAGGCTGCCCAAGAGGCTCTTGACCTCAGCCGCAGCATTCGCGCACATGAAGACGGCCACCGCCACCCAGTCGGCTGTTGGACGGAGTGCAGACTCTGTCGGTTTTCCAATTGGATCCGAAACTCTCGCCAATCTAACGTCAAGATTGCAAGAGTCTTCACCAAGTCGATGATGGAAATTCCATGGCCCCTGCAGCAAACGTCCGTGATCCCGATCCCCGTCGGGGGTGTGTCTTACAATAGGGGACCCCAACCAATCGGTGGTTCCCCCCCCCAAAAAAAAGGAGGGTACCGATACCCTAAATAATTTCTGTCCGAGTCTTATACTTTCCACACACCTTGATATGATGCTCCTTCCAAGGTGCTGGGTGAGCACCAACTGCTTGACCCACCTTCTCCTTAGCCGGCTTTCATGTGTTGGATGCTTGGACAAATGGGGGCACCTCACCTTTTGAGGGTACCTGTTTGGTTGTGGTTTTCAAAGGAAACCACAAGGAACGAAGGATCGCAACCAGTTTTGGTGGTCTCATTTTGTGACCCCAAATGCAGAAGCGATTTGACCCTCCCCTTGGCCGCAGTGACAAAGAAGAAATGGATCCTAAAGAAAGAAGAAAAGGGGCAGAAGGGGTGGTGTCACTGGGGACAATCTAGATCCTCTCTGAGCCGCAAAGAAGTCCTCCAGGCGCTCCTCCACCACACCCATGGCGCCAGCGAAACTCAAAGCTTTTCGCTCTCTTCTGCCATGGGGTTGCAGCGTGATCAAACCTTCGTGTTGCTTCAGACATGCTCACAATATATGAACTGCTAAACTGGCACGGACCACCCCAAATTCGCCAAAAACGTGCAAATGGATGTGAGGCGGCCCCTCTTTGCCGCAATTGTGCGGTCATAATCTGGCCAAATGCATCTGAGGAGGCATCACGCATCCATGGAATCTGTGCTCGTCTCAACGCATAAATTAATCTTGCTAGCAAATAGGAAGTGCATTGCAGTAGCAAGCCACTGTCACTCATGTCTTTGATGCTTGCCAGGACGGCACATCAGTGGGTAGCTCGCTTTTCAGACGTCCTGGTCGTACCCAAAGCCCTCTGAAACAACAAATTCTGCAATGATTCCTGCAACTCGCTATGGGAATGGGCGACTCATTATTCTCTTGCCAATCCGCGGTGGGCACTTCGGATCTTCCTCTCCCGTCCATGCAACAGAGCCCATGCCAGAGTGCCAAAGAGCCCATGCCACATTGGCTTTTGGCCGAAATGTTTTTCTCCTGGCCCAGCTGCAGGCTTCAAAGCAAATACCTCAACTACTCTAAGGACAACACCGCACAGTCCACGCGAAGAGTTCCCACCCCACGAGGCCTGGCATCATCGGGCGGCTCGCCTGGCAAGGTCAAACAGTTCAGGCCGTCCCGTCGAAGACCTACACCTCAAAAGCAAGGTCGCCAGATAATATGAGCTAAATAATCAGAATGGGGATTTGGGGTACCATAAAACAAGTATGTCATGACCATGGGGAAATAATGTTAGTATGTGTTCTTCCTCTTGTTTTAGCCCCTGTTTAAGTGCAACTAGAAAAGAGGAGGTGTCAATAGATGGTGTGTGTGTGTTGGTGGCGGTCAATGGGCTCTTCAATGCCCGCCGACCTCTTGGAGAACTAGCCTTCCCATTCTCTAGATGGAGTGAAAGGCCTGCAAATCCCCCCAAAAAGCAAGTAGTTGTGATGGGCATATTGCGACAACTGGCGGTTTGCGGAAGGCGTGAAGCCTTGCAGAAGTTCAGATCCCGCCGAACGTGCCCCAGCTTCAAAAATCCTTTATATTAAAAAAATGCAAGCAGCTGGTCCAAACCGGAGGTCGTTTGGCTTTGGACCCGTGATCGCTTGATCCCCCACTGAGCATCCCGGCGCCAGTACTCGGAGTTGGACCCATCCACAAGCACCACATTCATCCGCTCAGGGCGCAGCCTGACACCCAAATGGATGGCAAACTCTGCAAGCTCTCGCAGAGGGTGGGTTGTTTCCGGTTGAGGAAAACATATATGCTTGTAAAAAAGGCTACTAGACTGTACTGAGATACGTATGCTGCCATGGGCAAAGAAAGCGCCACACTCAGAAGCAGAGAAACAAGCCAGCGTTCCTGAACGCAGCCCTTGCGCTTTGCACACCAATTGTATAAGAGTGCAAATGCGCAAACGTGTGTACGAGTAGTCTGTGAGTTGGTCTCTGAAACTGCTCACAGCCTGCTCTGACTCCCTTCCATCTTGTTTACGCTGCGCATGCTCGAATGCAAGTGCGTAAAGATTCACTTGGTATTCGCCTGACAAGATGCAAGTTTATGAAGAGCTTGAACAGATTGCTTGTCGGCTTGAGGCCACCAAGTGCTTGACGCCTGCAGCCAACTAGGCAGCCGGCTGGTCAGATCTAGGGGTAAACACATCCCTGAAACCTAAGGTCGGTCTTTGGCTCACCCAAACTTGCACGAACCCACGCCTTTCCAGCAAGGCTTCCACCTTCTGGACATCTTGCTCAAGAATGAGGCTGCCAGCAACCATCAACTCGGACCTAAGGCACTGAGAGCCCAATGGAACTCATGGCTCAAGCACACAAAACGGCTGGTGCTATGAACACGCCCGCGATGGTCTACACGCGAAACATTGGAATTCGAAACTGCAAACAGCAATGAGAAGCCAAGTGAACTTCAACAGTTCATGGTTGGGAAAGCCCTTCAAATAGTTCATCACGTCTTCCTGGAATCGGTGTATGCGAAATGTGCTTCCTTGGCGCAGCACGCCCTTCTGGACAATTCTGCATCGCATGAAACGAGTCGGGGGAGTTTCCCCACGGCGCTTCAGGGGCCCCAGCGGGCCAAACTTTGTCATGTCGTCTGCCATATAGTAGACCGCATGAGTCGCATCCTAGCCAAGCAAGCCAGCTGTTGCGCAAAAGCTGTCTGTGGGCAGTCAACGGGTGACACAGTACAAACTACCTAAGGCCCTTTTTGGAGGGTAAAGGGAAGCCACACAAGGAACCAACCCGTGTTTGGTTTTTCTTTGAGAAAGGGCATTTTGTTGAAAGTTGAGCACTGACATGCCGTGCATGGCGTGAGCCCAGCATGCAACTAAGGTAAGGCCGGAATTCCCCTTAAAAAGGAATGTCGATATATGTGCCTTTTTTGTAGCGAGCTCACATGGAGACATAACAAGCTCACCGTGATAAAGGTTGTTGGCTTAAAGATCCCTCAATTCAGGTTTTGGACGTACAGTTAAAATTGCAGATTCATTCTGGAGTTAAGCCGCCAAAGCATTACTTTCATCAGGGGATGTTCAAGCCTTGTGCCAGGGCCTTCGGAAAATCTTCACAAACAGGCTGCTGAAAAGGGGGGGCGGCGGCTGGGTGGAGGCAAAATGACACCTTCTTCAAAGCCGCTTCTTCAGGGCCCATCTTAAGTGTTCAACTCCTGCTGCATCTATTGGCTTGCAAACCACTCATTCCCCGAAATCTCGGCGGGGGGGGGGGGGGGGAAATCAGCCCCCGTTCGCCAGGAAAGGCGAAAGGGAAGCCATCAGTCAAGCTGCTCATGGCTCCCGTCCTCCAAGGCAGCCCAGTCATAACCCAGCTGCGCCGTCCTGGGAGCCAAACAGGCAGAGTTTTGCCCGAGCTTTCACATTCCCGTGCGGCTTCTCTGTGGAATCTTGGCACTAAAATCACCGGGGCTCAAAGACATCATGCACATCGGCCTGTCTCTGCATCCTGTGGGGCCCTTGGTGTTTGGTCATCCGAAGCTGATTATGCGGCAATTGTTTGCCGCTGCGGCTCAAAGATATTCTCAAGAGCCCATACAAAACCAACTCTGTCCGCCATTCAAACGTTTGGTTCATCAAAACCATTCCGGTACCAGCACCGGTCCCCATGGGGCCCCGTGCTCGGCCAGCGAGCGGAGCACTTCCGACTTCTGCGCCAGGGTACCTGAGGAACCAAAGCGAACGCAACAGACCCGTGAGGTTCAGGCAAAACCGGGCAAAAACAAGCAAAAACAAGCAAGCAAACAAACCACGCAAACGTGTCGGCCACTTTCAATCCTGAAAGCTTCAATCTAAAGTAGCCTCCCTACAGCTCATAGCGCAAAGGTGCAGCACATCTGCGCACAAACCCTGGTGGCTTGCCATGGTGTCTAACATTGACTTGCTTTTAAAGGCTGAAGTCCATACAGGAAACAAAGTGTCCCCCAGACTCAGAAGGCGTAGTCATCTAGTCCGCGGTCGCAGATTCTGACCACACTGAGCTGCATATCGCCCAGCTTTGGGCGATATTTCCGGGGACGGAATCTGAATCGGCTCAGGCATCGGGATCTCTGGCTCCGGCCTTGCGCCACTTGCGGTGGGCCTCTTCACAGGCCAAAGACCTCTTCGCTGTGGGCGTGGTGCACAAAGCACAGCGGCAGCCCTCAAGGCTGGCATGGTCCAGCTGAGTATGTCGGTAGCCCTCCAGAAGAAGGACGTAGTTCAGTATCTCCCCAGTGGCCACCGACCTGTGCTTCCCAGATTTGCAGTACAGCAGGATGCTGATGGTGCATGGGCCCTTGGCACGAAAGAGACCTGCCAGCTGCGAGCGGATGTGGCCGACCAAGTCCTCGAACAGGTGGTGATGCAGCAGGCGCCGGATGATCTCCGGGTTCCGGCCGTCGTGGCCCCGCAAGTCCCCGCACCCGGGGTCCCAGAAGCCTCGCACGTCGATGGCCAAGGTATGATCCTTCTCCAGTTTGTCCTTGTGCCTCAAGTTGCAGGTGGTCAGAAGGATCTGCACCTGCTCCTTGTCAACGTCCAAAAGCTCCAAATCTGTGCCGTCTGCTTGCTCAGAAGCTTCAGCTGCGGCAAACTCCTCTGGAGCCTCCTCTGGAGCCTCCTCCGGAGCCGCCAGAGCCTCTGCCGGGGCAGTCTCCTCCTCTTTTACGGTTTCCGGGCCTTCGCGTGCGCTGGCGTCACGTTCACTTTGCAACGCGCGACCTCGGCTGCGGCTGCGGCTGCGCTTCGGCCCGAAGCGCCGCCATTCGTTGGCCACGCGCCCGTCGCTGCGTCGCCACCTGAGAACATCTTCGGTGCAGTCATCCAGATTGAGCCGGAAGACGCTATGTCTTGCCGACCACTTCAAGCACGCTCTCTCCCGGACCAGCTGGATTCGCTGCGGCGCCCGCCGAGGGTTGGCGTGCATAATCACCTCCAGGCAGCCGGCATTCAAGTTTAGCTCGTAGCGCTTGCCGTTATTCTCCCCCCATTTGGTGCCCACCAGGAAGCAGAAGGGCCCCAAACCTCCACTCTCCATGGCTACGCAAATGGCTCTGTTCAGAAACGTGTCGAGGGCGGCCAATCTGCAAACGAAAAAGCAAGCACGATGACATCTCTAGCCACGAAATCCTCGCTTAAAACAAGGGTGCTGGTGGTGAATCCCTTCAAGAGTCGCAATGCAACTGCTTGAGCATTTAAGACATCTCTCGCGGTCAGTGGTGTCACAGGTGCTTGTGAATCTCAACCAGCCCGCTCCCAATCGACTCGGTTGGGGTCCGGGCTGTTCCTCGCACGGTTCAGGAAGGCAAAGAAAGCGTCCAGCACCACCGGCAGCTTCTCCACCCCCTGCGGACACTCGGCCAGCTAACCTAGTGTCAACAAATGCGGTGCCAAGTTCCCGTCGCTCCGGACTGTTGCTCCCCTTCTTTCTGGGGCTCGCTTTGTTTGCTTCCATCGTGCCATCGCTTTCTCTCTTCCTCGCATGTATCCCCCGGACCCCGATCCCCTACCACCTCGCCTCGGGCAGCAGCGACATCGACACGGTGACCTTCGAGCCGGCGCTCGCGTCCTTGCCGCAATGCGACTGCTCAGAATCTCGCACCGACTCTGGCAAGCTCGCTCAGACTTGAGTGGTGTCATGTATATCATCTGAGCCGCAAGGCACCTGAGGTTGGCTCCAAATATGGGCAAGCACAGGCGTCAACAGCGCGTGTCATGCCCTTCTAGTTGGTCTCAATACCCGCTGGGATCACTTCAGCACTGCGCCAGGCTGTGAGGCAAAGATCTCTTGAAACAGTTTCAAACAGAAACACCTCCTGTTCTCCTCCACCCTGCAACCTCACAGTACCCGGCTCCTCTGCAGACACAGAGACTGAGGATGCCACACCCAGCCTGCCATGATTGGTCAAGAAAGGACAGCTTGGGCTTAGAAAAGTGTCAAATGTTGAATCAAATGCACATGGCCTATGCCTTGTCATGTCCGACTGACAAGTCACAAGGGAAATATGAAGGCCAGATACCAAGTCATCCTGAGGGTCATCTTCTCGTATTCTGCTGCGAATTCCACACAAATAACCTTCACAAAGAAGAAGTCCACAAGACAAAAGTCAACATGTCAAGAGGAAGACTGCTAAAGAGCATTGGCTGGCATCATATTCCGTCTCGTCCCGTCTGCCAGCCTGTCCCGCAGCGCCAGCAACAAGGAATTGTCCCCGCCCTCGGCCAAAAACCCAGAAACATTTGAAGCCATGCCCTTACTCAAGCAGTCAGGCAAATTGGTGAGCCTGCAAGGCGTCCAGCTTTGGAGACTGGCCAATGCTTTTGCCAGCATTTGCTCGACGAACACGATAAGCACGGGCATGACTTGACACAACACGTTCCTGACCCCGCTGCGAGACTCGCGGGGCCAACGGCCGTTGCCCTTCAGGTTGCAAAGGACTGAAAAAAACCCAAGCTTGAGCTCCCAAGCTTGCAACTCTGTGCTGCAGTCCTACACCCACTGCTTCTTCAAAGCGACCTGTGCCAAATCTTCAGCCCAAACAGTGTTTCCCATGAAGCACATGCGGACATGGTGTTTTGAAACAATACTATGCTTCTTTGTGCGCGATTCCGCGACTGTAGAAAGCCGCGGCCTGAGGATCCAGCATATGCCAAGACGTGCTGAAGGTAGACCGTGGGATTGTTCCTGGACAAATGGTAGCGTCGCAGGCTGCCAAACATGCATCATGAGGCGGAGGAGGAGGAGAAGGAGGAGCAGGAGCAGCAGGAGAAGCAGGAGAAGCAGGAGAAGCAGGAGGAGTAGGAGGAGTAGGAGGAGTAGGAGGAGTAGGAGCAAACAAAAACAAGAAACACAAAAAAACAAGAAGAAGAATAACGACAAGGACAAAGACAAGCACAAGGACAAGGACAATGACAAGAAGAAGCCCAAGAACAGCAAGAACGGCAAAACGACAACAGCAACAACAACAACAACAACAACAACAACAACAACAACAACAACAACAACAACAACAACAACAACAACAACAACAACAACAACAACAACAACAACAACAACAACAACAACAACAACAACAACAACAACAACAACAACAACAACAACAACAACAACAACAACAACAACAACAACAACAACAACAACAACAACAACAACAACAACAACAACAACAACAACAACAACAACAACAACAACAACAACAACAACAACAACAACAACAACAACAACAACAACAACAACAACAACAACAACAACAACAACAACAACAACAACAACAACAACAACAACAACAACAACAACAACAACAACAACAACAACAACAACAACAACAACAACAACAACAACAACAACAACAACAACAACAACAACAACAACAACAACAACAACAACAACAACAACAACAACAACAACAACAACAACAACAACAACAACAACAACAACAACAACAACAACAACAACAACAACAACTGGAACAACAACTGGAACAGCAACAGCCAGCAACAACAGCAACAGCAACAGCAACAGCAACAGCAGCAGCAAGGACGAAGAAGGACAAAGAAGGACGAAGAAGGACGAAGAAGGACGAAGAAGGACGAAGAAGGACGAAGGAGGACGAAGAAGGACGAAGAAGGACGAAGGAGGACGAAGGAGGCAAGGAGTACAACATACGCCCATTGCCTCAAACAAGAGAGCTCTTCTTTGCATAGGAAACAACCTGTGGGAGAAGAACACTATGGGAGAAGAACACTATGTTGGGCCTCACCCACTATATAAAGCGAATCTGCCGGCTCCTGGCCCAGGGCTGCAGGTTGGCCATGGGGAAGACCAAATGCAGCTCCGGCATGGTGGACATGCCCTGAGGTGGCCGTTTGGCCATTCGCCAAGTTGGCCACTATTTCCTTGCTCCAGTTTGTGTGGGGTTAGATGGACGCGACCAGCAATGTCTCTGAAACAGCGCTACCCCCGGCTGCCTACGAAGCGACAGACGAGCATCGGATGCGAAGGCCATTCAATGATGCAATAATCAAAGTAAGGATGTGCAAGCCAGATTCGTGTGCATGGAGCCACCCTACCCCACACTTGCAGCTACAATCCAGAACAGCAGCCAACCGACATAAACCAACCAGCCAAGCAAGCAACAACCTTGTCACAGCTCGCAGGCCGCGGGCCTGCATTCGCAACATCTTCTGCAAGGACCGCTGCGGAAACGCTTCCGGGCCTTAGCACCCAGCACCCAGCACCAGCATCTCTGACGCAGCGAGCTCGGGCTGAGAACTTGGAGAGGCCTGATTTGGAGACATCTCAATGGTTACGTTTCCCCGATCCAGCATGTTCTGGGGCCTTGGCTTTCGAAGCTTGGGGCCTCTGTTCGACACGTCCTCAGCCAGGCCGGGATGTTGAAAATGAGTTGTGCACAGTCCCTGACATGCGAAGCTGATCTCTGCACGGGCAGAACAACCCTGAGCTAAAGGTTTGCTTCCAGCAGACTTTGATGACGCCTGGGAGGTAGGCTTCGGTCGCCTGCTCATCATATGCGTAGAGAACTGTTCAGTGGTAGTCACATTGGATTCATTTTTAATAAACAATTGTACTGATCATTTGCTAGACCCGCACCCTCTCCATGTTAGCCCAACCAGGCTTCAACTCCCGTGATCACAGCTCTTCGCCCGCGGATCTGCTGATGTGTTCCAAGGTGCCCTCTTGGGATGTTCCCGAAGGTGGCGCGAGCCTGGAGTCGAAGGAATGGCTTGTCGCGGAAAAAGGGCGGCGCTACATGCATGCCAACTTTGAAGGGGGCAGCTGAACAAACACATGGTACACAAGCCAACAAACCATGACTCACCTGACGTTTTAGTTGTGCCAGTAACTTAGATGGAGAGAACATACAAGACCAAACATCACAACTCTTTGGCTCAAACCGATGAAAATGGATCCCTTATTGAGGCATGCGCACAGCCTCAGCCTCATTGAGCGTGGGCGAACAACCCCTCACCAAGGCTGACTAAGGGGACCTAAGCAGGATCCTGGGGGGCCGCTTGCGTTACAATTATGAAACCAAGCAGGAAACTACGACTGCAGTGTTCCCTGCCTACTGCGCCTCCGCCCCAAAGCTGCGACAGCCCCGGTTTTTGCTAGGTTGGCTGTCCCAGATCGCTGAAAGCTCGACTAACTTCAAGCAAAAAAAGCGAGGTGTTGACAAACAAACATGGATGTTGCAGTGCGCCGTTGGTGAGCTTGACGTAGGATGCAGGGACGCAGCGACTTGCAGAGTACGGTTGCAGGGGTCCTCCGGTTGCAGGCTTCTGTTGGGGGATGCCTTCTGGGTGATGATGTGGGGGGTGCCGCTGGTAAGCCTGATGCAAGATGCCTGTGTTGTGCGAGTGTACACGCATTTGTGTTTCGAGTGTACACGCCTGTGTCCGCGCCTGTGCTTGTTTCGTGTCCACACATGTTTGTCATTCGTGTTCCAGTGTGCACACGAAGCGCGGCCACGGCTTTCCTGCCCCAAAAATTTGCAGGGCATCAACGCTCTTTGCAATAAGAGCTCTTGCGATGCAATGGATTGCTAGGTCGGGCTACAGCGAGACGGTATCCTGAGGTCCTGCGGGGTCTGGTTGGGACCGGTCGAAAATGTGTGTGTGTGTGTGGTTGGCCTCACTTGAACCTAGGGCTGCAATGTGGCTCATTTGGCACGCCTGGTTTTACGTGTGTGGTGGAGTTATGGGTTTGGGGCACTCACGATCACTCACGTACACCCCCACAATATCAGGCCAACTCGGCGTCACCCGCCTTGGCAAGTTGCTCTTCCAGGCTTTGAGGTCCAAAGGTGACCAAGCGCATCCTGGCCATGACTTGGAAGTGGACCCATCTCTCCATGTTGCCATGGAACCCAGGGAGTGCTTTACAAAACAAAAACAAAAACTGCGAGGTTCCATGCTTGTGGATGGGAGTGGAAGTAACTGCAAGTATCTGGCACCATTGACGTTGTCTCAGTACTTTCGTGCTGTCCAGCCATAGATTGCAAGGCCTGCCATTCTCCGGCGTATGTTTGCCTTGGGTAAATACCAGCACGAGCTGCCTTTCTTAACCTGACCCATCACACAAGTCTTGTCAAACTTCTGGGTAAACTTCCGGTGGATTTAGAACGTTTGAATGCAGTCAAGCTCATGGAATCGCACCACAAACGGCAATGCAGGACTGATGCCAATGTCCAAAATGCAGCTGAACATCTACTTCCCCCCGGCACCGCTGATTCCGACCACACCTCGGGCCGCGTTCGCGCTCTTTTGTTGCTGGGCGCTGGCCGGGCTAAATAGGTTTCCCCCCCGACCTCGCTGTAGTCGTGGTGCTCACCTCAGGCAATCACAATCACTACCAGACAGTCCAGCTATCTCTCCGAATGCCCCCAACGAAAAATCAAACGACTGGCTCGGCTCAATCGAAAGAAATCGCCAGCTTGACGACCCTCGGCCCGCTCGTGTCGTTGTACCAGTTGACGGTGTGTGGCTTGGTTTGTCTGCAGCCGGGATGGCCCTTGGACGTGGTCAGCACAGGTTCGCCACGGCATTGGAAGACCACGTGCTGCATGACGTCGGCCACCTGACGCAGTCTCGAGAAGAGGGCGCTCCCAAGCGCCGCTGAATACGAAGGTGTTGCATGAATCATTGAATAGGAATGTCATGTTCAGTCCTCGAGCGCTTGCATGTCTAGTTTGATATACATGCCAGTTATGTTCGATTCTGATCTACTAGCAGATGCAAATAGGACATGTTTGCCCTTACAAAGACAATGACGATAAGGATGCCAACTGGCATCAAAACACACCGCAGTTGGCCCGAGTGATCTGCCGCACTTGCCACGCCTCTTGTGGGTGCTGCTGAATTTGGGTCTCCACGGCCAGCTTGCAGGCCCTAGCCAGGCTAGGACGGGCCCAGGGTTGATCTTGCCAAGCGCGTAACGACGAAAAGAAAAACACACAACGTTGATCATCTCCGGCCAAGATCTGATGGCAACAAGCTGAAACCGTTTGGTCATCCTCACTTTCTCACAGTAAAGCTTTGAAATCAAAGCAGGAAAACCGGAGGGCGTGGTCTTAGAGGAACGTCGTACTTTGGTGGCTTGTGTGAGTATTGAACGAGACATTCTCAAGGGGGGCATGGCCCCGCTCTGAGTTGTGCAACTGGTCAAACTCAAGCGTCAACCTACAAAAGATAACTGATAAGAGACTCGCAATGCACAAGCGCTGGACATGCATCAGGTTGACGTACCATTTGGCAAAGTTGAAACACCCAGTATGTGCTCAAATGGCGCACGGTACCAATCTTCTGAGTATGATTTAAAAACAAACAAAAAACTTCGAATGGCAGAAGTATTGTCCCTGTTCAAGTTTCGGCCGCGAAAACGCCATGAAGTCTCCTTTTGCGGAGGCTTGCACATCAGCCTTTTTGAGCCAAGAAGCCCACACATTCGCCCATGTACCCACAAGCCGACCCATGTTCCCAGCCTGCTGACTTGGACCTGGCCGCTCGGGGCGGTGGACTCCAGAATCCTTGGTCCGGCGAGCGGTTCAAAGCAGAGGGCCAACTTGGGGATGAGTTTTCATCCACCGACAAATCCTATGAAGCCCACACAGCCCTGCGATTTGGAATGGGACCAAAAGGACCCTTGGTGGACATCAGAATTCGGTGATTCATGTCCGACCACATTTGAGGTGGTTCCAACTCTTAAAATTCGTAGTTATTTGTACCTGGCAGTACTGCCTGGCTTCTGACGATCGGGTGACTGGAAGCCGCCAGTTTGACAATTTTCTCGTTGTGATTGTCCTGGAAAAGAAACAAAAGCAAGGCCGACAACTTCCCAGCTCCCTGCCCCTCTGTAATATATATCAGCACCCAAACGCTTCAAAACTCGCACTGCCCCAGGCAAACCGTCGGCATGCCCATTGAACGTGTAAATCCCCACCGGGATGGCCAACGCAAATCCTGTTTGAGCCAGCTGCCTCACCGAAACGCGCAGGCCCCAGACTTCAGACCCAGGGTGAAGCTCACGAAGCCACCGCTCCATGCCCCAGTCGGCCCCATGTCGCGCCGAGCCGCTCCAGCCCCCGCATGAGGTCACCAAAAAGGTGGTAGCGCTGCATGGAGGTGCCGACCTGAAAGAGTCCAACCCCGGAACCCCGAGCCTGGTTGAAGCATCCAAGGGTCGCTCAAAACGAGCACGGGTAACATGGGCCAAGGAAGTCAATCACTCCAGCATCTATGTGGTGATTGATGGGAGCATTGGCGGTGTGCACCTAATCCCTCGTCGGCAATTCCGTAGAGAGAAGTGGATGCAGGCCTAAGAAAGTTACCATGCGAGCCACCCAAGAAGCCTTGACTGTAGATGTTTGTCCCAGTGGCAAGTGCACGTAAAGCAACAGAATAACAGAAACGGGTTTGAGTGGTTCAGCTGGCAACATTAATCCAGGCTCCTCTATGTCGAAAAGCGTGGCCTGATCAGTCAGACTTTAGTCAGGGTCACAATGCATCTACTCTTGTTCTTGCATTTTCCCAAAGGTCCTTGCCCTGCGGAACCCAAGAACCCCATTGGGCATTCTGGAGACAGAGGCGACGCATCAACGCCGCTCAGTGCATGCGCAGGGGCCATTCCACCGACACATTCGCCAGTGTGGACGCCCACACGGCAGCCTGAGACTCGTCGATTCATCGAGCGAAAAGCTTGAGCTGACGACCCGCTTGGAATCGTCGCTGTGTTCAACTGAGGATCCTCAACCCAAAAACAGCCACAAAAAAGACATACTCTACGTGTGGAGGTCCAGAGCACACCCTGAAAGAAGAACACAACTGGACACCCAGTTGGCCAATCCAGCTCAGCAGCTGATGCTTTCCCCTCTGTGAGCTGACCAGCTCCTGGCAGCCATGGTCATCTGCAAGCCGAAGAGCACAACCAGCCTTGGATCAAGGAGCTTGCTTCCTGGCCATGATGTCACCCTTCAGCTTTCGTCTACATTGGTGGGAGGTTGAGGATTGGTTTCGCAGCTAGCCATTACAAGAACCAGGGGTTCAAATCGCCATACGACCCATCCAAACCACCAACTAGGGGGAACCTGCCTTCTTTCCCTCAAAGTTTGGAGATAGCACATTCACATGCAACTACACTCTTGTTTACAAGCGCAACTCCGTCCATATCGCTTAGGGGGACATGGTGCAAAACATGCTTGTGATCGGACTCCCTCTGAATGCAGACCATACTGTACATTGGCGGAACATGCATATGTTCAACAAACAAAGCAGGGAGTAAGCGAGCCGAACCCAACGCGAAGTGATTTGTCGCATTGCTCATGTCCAAGTGGCAGGGGCTGGTTGTACTTCGTCAGAGGAAAATCCGCCTGGCCCGCCTGGGATTCGCGGAACGAAAGCTGTCATTGATCCCAAAATCGGTTTCCTGCCTAGTTGTCCTCACATGCCTCAGCGAGCACCTGTTCTTTTTTCAGAGTTCCAGGTAGACCAAGTCGCACGCTCGTTTCAATGTCACTTGCTTGCTTCCAAGACCACATCCCATCCAAACATATTTCATTCTACTCCCTTGTACCACACACACACACACACACGCGCGCGCGAACGCACTCACACACGCATGCAGCAACAAGCACGTATGCACCGGGTGGCACACATGAACGCACCGACGACAGGTTACGGACGGACAAACAGGCAGACAGGCAGGCCAGGGCAGGTCAGGGTAGGATAGGATAGGACAAAACCGGAAAGACCGAAAGCAGACAGGACAAGAAGAACAGACAGGACAAACAGGACAAACAAACGGACACGTGGACTGGTTGACTGACTGACTGCCTGCCTGCCTGCCTGGACTGACCCAACACTTGGTCAATGATGCTGCTGTTTCGAGGCTTGATTCGGCTATGTCGCGCCCAGTGTGGTGCCGGCAGGTGTGACTTGTTTGATATGCCCATGTGTCAAGGTGCCATTGGGCTCGGCTTGGCGTCTGCACTAGCCTTCCCCCCCTTCTTTTTGCCAGCACCTGGGCATTTGGAGGCAGCACTAGCATCGCGTAAAGCAAGCACTCGGCACTCTCTGCTGTGTTCACACATGCATTTTGGTGCCCACAATGCAAACGACGATCAGCCGAGATGCAATATATGCATCACCCACCGTCTCAACTTTGTAGATATGGTACTGATCGGCGAGGTCCTTAATCAAATACTACGTCTCAGTTCCGGCCAGAATTGAGTGCACTGCATGATGAGTTTACCATATGAGGCTGATATGAGGACCTGCCGCTGAACTGGCTTTTCTCTTCAACTTGCTCAATGCTGCAACAAACGAGCAATAGCAGGCCAGCTGAGCCACAATCAAAACCCAGGTAGATGAAGGTTAGTAAGGGACAATCCCAACCACAAATAGCTGCGGCCGCCTTCTTAATTCTTTACATGGTTCCGGGTCGACCATTTTAACACCGGGTTTTGATTATGACTCAGCTGCTTCAAAAGGGGCCAAAACATCTTGGTGCAGACTCTCCCAAAAGGGCGGGGCGTCCTTGTGTTTGGGAGTGGTCTTCCGAACCAAAAAACAGGGGATGAGTTATCAGCTGTGCAGGCTGTGCATTCCAAAGGCGGCCTTACAAGACCAAGCCTTCTTCGAAGAACAGATTGCCCCGCCCTCTTTAAAGCGGCAAGGTATTCCTCTTTTAAGGCATGTCGCTTGTTTCGCAAGAAGCGCAGGACAAACCAGAACATATATTGCGCGTGGAAGTGTACCTATGTTTCTGTTCATGCTCGAGGCCAGAGGTATCTTTGCTCATGCATTGTTGAAATTCCACAATCATATGTATGTCGTGCAAAAAGGCAAAGAACGGATTGGTGCAAATCTGTTGAAGGACGAAACCATGGATCCAAGAGGCTGTGACAACCTTGAAAGAGTCTTGACCTGTGTGGCCATGTGGGTGTTTTGTTTTTCTGGTACCCTTTGGCTGGTCGGCTTAAAGTGAAATCAAGAGGAAAAGCAGGACAACCTCCAATTTGGCGGGATCCCCCAAGAAAAGGGCACGCCCCTACAGCAATCAATCGGTTGAGATGCAACCCAAGCATCTCACATAGCTAAGCATGTGTAACAAACAAGGCTTCCGTTCCTGAAACAGCCTCAAGCAACAACATAGAAAAAGCCCGATGGGGATGTATGAGTGACAGCAACCTAGCCCAGTAGCAATGTGTGAGCCCCCAATCCGAGTTGGACAGAACTTATTGCAATCAAACAGTTCTTTTGCCAAGAATATCCACACCTCTCCCCACATCGCAACTTCACCAAGCATCCCCATCTCCGGCGGGTTGTGCATATTTGTCTGCAACTCCAATAACGCAGCCCACGTACGAAGGTTGGAGCTTTCTTTTTGAGCAAGTCCCCTAGACCATACATGTTGGCCACGGAACGTCGAACTTGTCGAAGAGCTCGCTGATAAATTTCACCACCTATCAAGGCTCACGATTCTTCTGAGCTGCAAACTCCCTGCCAAGTAATACCACCCGGACCCAGACAGTTATTCGTGACGTGGGCAAGCGGGGCTGAAGCCAAACATGTTGCTTCCAAAAATTAAGCCAACAGAGCCGGCCATCATAACAATGCTTAAATGTCCGGTGCGTTCGTCATCATCAGCCAAATGAAGACCATGTTCGGCTCCCATCAAGCCAATCTCCTCCAACAATGCATGACCTGGTGCATCTGCCGACCTTGACCCTCTTGACCCTCTTGACCCTCTTGACCCCTTCCATCTTCCACCCCTCAAGGCCCCACTACCCTCATCCAGCTCTCAGCCCCCCCCACCCCCTCAGGCCCCCCACCCCCCGCCTCCTCCGGCTCCCTGGAGCTCGCCAGGGCCGTGAAGCCCACCAAGTCCGACTGCGCGATGGTGGCCTCAGCCCACACGAACCGACCGGCGCGAGAGACGGAGGTGCTGCTGTGACTGCGCCTCTTGCGCGTTGGAGAGATCCGACCGAGCCCCACTTGTACAAAGGTTCAAGCGATTTGCAAGTAGACGCAGTTCCTTTCTCGGCCCAAATGCGCGATCTTTTGCACGAAGGGTGAGTTTCTTGAGGCGCCAAAGCATGAATTAATTGGACACCGGGGCCTAGCAGCCCACAAAAAAAGCCAAGCTATCAGCTCCGATTACATCATCACCAAGGTCTTCAGGTCTTCGCAAAACAGCCACTCCCAAGCATTTGTCAATACTAGTGCAAAGCACCCTTCGAAGTCAAACAAATATCGATGGGAATCTTGAATCTTGAGTCTTAGATCGAAAAGTGCTTTGAAGCGCTTAAAACCTTTAAAGCGCTTTAAAGCGTCGTCGGTGCCCCATACTGGATTCAAGATTCAAGATCTAGAGTCCTGGAAATCTTGAATCTTGAATCTTAAATCCAAAAGTACTTTAAAGCGCTTAAGCTTTTTTGGGCGGCCACAGTCACAGTCAAATGGACTGGTGAGGGCACAGTGAAATGCTGACATGTGGGGTTCCTGAAAAGGGGACGAAAATCACCGAAAAATACTGCAAATACTGTGATTCTCTTGGGGCGTGGCTTTCTCTCCTTGTTGTTCGGTGTTTTTTTTTTTCTTCTTTAATATATTTTGTTTGGGGGGTACCATCTATATATATATATGGGAAATCTATATATATATATATATATATATATGTGCACATCTCTCGTGCAGCCAAGCTTCAGAAGAGTAGTGGTGCGAGACGAAGTGCGCAAATTCTCAGTTCGGCGAGCTGGCAAAAGCAACATGTTACTTTAGCGGTGGGAGATACGGCAGCCAGCACCATGTTGCCCTGCCATTCTGCAGTCTCAAGTAACAAACAGGGTCTCAAAAACAGGAGCAGGGCGAAGAGCAGGGACAATAAACATCAGTGGCCGGCAGAAGCAAGCGACACCCCCCCCCCATTGTTCGCAGCTTGCTGTGCCCTGACTGTTAACATTTGCCATGGCAGTGGTCAGTGCACGTCGACCTCTTTCTGTCGGAGAGTCAGTGAGGATACCGTCTAGACGAAACCTGCGAAATGCAAGCACCTCCAAACAGAGTCCATGGTCTCCTTTGTGGAAAGTACTTCTGGGCTTGGAGACCTAAAGTTGTCTTCCTGCTTGCAACCAACCAACCGGCCGACCGACCGACCGACCGACCGACCGAAAAAACCAACAAGGACTGAGACTGCAAGCCAACATCTGTGAGGTTCAAAGTAAACCGTTGGTAAGGCAAGGCTCGCTTAATCTCCTCGATGACCAGCGGCGGCATCAAGGTGCTCAAAATCCCCTGGAGCCCACATTAGCTCTTAAGCCCCTCTGGCCTTATTCGGGCTCCCCCCGTGAAGTTTGGCTCGTTCCCCCAGTTTGTAGTGGATCATTGGCGGGTGGAGCATAAGAAAGCAGAACAGTTACAGGTCATATTGCATCATATTGTTTTACCTGCAACTGTTGCAAGCGGAAAGCCGGACCACTGCAATGTACTGGGGCTGTGTGGTTGAACATGTGTCTGCTGCATTCCCGTTCAGGAACCGTTTCCCGTTCCATCAAGGAACCAAAGGGTCACATGGTTACGACTTGCCATCAGGCCCTTGGCAACATTGCAAGCAGCCAAACTGACAACAAGTCTGCCAAACTGTTGTGTCACACCACCAGGCTCTCAAACCACAACCGATCAACCAAGTGTGCTTGCTTTCGCTGGAAACTCACTGCTTGAGTTGTCCCCCCATCCCGGTCAGAAGGTCAATCGCCCGAGTCTATAGGGATCTAAACCAGAATAGCGCTCGGGAAAACTTCCCCTCATAGTCATTGCTCAATGCAAAAATCATCAGTCCAGACCATCAAAAACAAAATTGAGAATCTCCAGGGATTGACAGCAAAGGACTAATCTCCAATGTTCTGTCCTGTTGACTCTCACATCGCCTACATGAGTCAAAGGCCAAAGGAATTCTTTCTCTCGAGTGAAGGGTGATTAGAAGGAGAAGGCAGGGTAGGCAGCGGTACCCTTCAGGACTTAAAATGATGGGCAATGACTTAAATGGCCAAAGAACGTCCTGCATTCAGGATTTGATTGCTTTGACAAAGGCCCAATGAAAAATGAACACGGGTTCAGCAAAGAAGTGCGGTCAACTTGCCCCGGAACCCATCCGCCTCAATCCGTTCTTGCATAACCTCCACGCGCCGCATGGCAATGAACCTTGCAACTGCCCAAGCATTTTCAACTTGGCCGAATAAAAGTTTTGCAGTCCTGGATGGGCAAGCCTGGCTAAGTGCTACGGACTGCCCTGGAACCAATGCCACAAGATGGACACCCAGCAGAGCTGCCTGGCATTGATTCTATGGTCAAGGGGCCTTTGTCGCAGGACATACTCCATCGAGTAGATGCGAAAGGCATTGAACAGGCTGATGACCTCAATCTAAAGCGCTAGCTCCAACCAGCGGTGGGGGTCGGTCTGTTCGAACCAGACTTTCCAGGCCAAACCCATCCTTCGCGAGCGGAAGCAGAAATGCACCGCGCTCAACGCCCGTGTCTCAGCTCACAAGATCTAAGGCCCGCACGTTGAGGTAAGTCAACAGACCGCCAGTGTAAAAGACCTCAAAGGTGTTTCTTCCGTTGGGACATGGGTTGGTCTAGGGCTACCACCAAATCAGTTGTTTTCCTTCGGTTCCCCCTGAAATAGCAACCCTGAAACGAGTGCCCTCTAGAGACACCCCCACATGCAGCGCCTTCAATCAAGACAGCAACACTGCATCTTGAACGGGAAGAAGCTGGGCCGACGCCGTCTCAAAGTGGGGCCACTTCAGGCAAACAACAACTGCTGGAGTTGCGCTCTGATCTTGAAACACCGATCTAACATTGACGTCTGACCTCGATATTCATTCCTCGCACAGGCCTTCGTGTTTGGCCTGCGGCAAACAAGTATCCCTAAATATATAATATATATATATATAAATACAAGCTTCTAGCAATACAAGCAACTTGTGGCTGAACACAATGAAGTCAAATAAGGACCATTTGAGCTCATCAATGGCCCCGTCTCATCAACGCACTTACTGAGCGGCCCACGCAAATAAAAACCAATGCGCAAGCAGCTTTGTGCAAACGGATCTGCGTTGCGTAAAGTTTGAGGATTTGCATCTCAGTCTTCACAGGATGCTTTCCAAATCAGGTGCCGGCGTCATGTTGAGTTGCTGCTGAGGTCAAAGCATGAAGCATGCTATGTTTGATCACCTATGGAAGACATTCCGAACATCTTTGTCATGTCATCTTGGTGCTAAAGTTACAAAATATCGCCCAGTGGCACCCTCTTAATGAATATGATCCACCCGTCCCACGATTCTGAGGCACACACATCACTGTCTATGAGCAGTTGTCATCACTGAGATGTAGAGTCAGCTAGATTTGCAAAAGTTATATGTGAATTTGAACAGGCGATGTATTTAACTGCAAAGCTCAGTGGTAAACTGCGCGGGTCAACTGTGGTCAAGTCCTTGGTCAAACAGTACCTGCAAGTGCTGACATAGGATCCCTGACAACATGTTTCCCAGTAGCATATGACATGTTGATAAGGGGGAACAAGATTCAAACATGCGGGTGCTCTCTGATCTGCTCGAAAGAGAGAAACTTTAGCATTGTCAAAAACCTGAATTGCAGTGCGGAACAGGCGTCAGTCTACTTCTGGTCACCATTCAACTTCCAGCCTCTTGGACCCCATTGTTGTGCATAGGTCACATCTGCAAATGGGTATGGCTCAAAATCAAAACGCAAGAGCTACGCAATATTTAGTCTTTGGTTCCATTTGCCAAGGTGCCATTTCAATACCACTTTTTTGAGCCACAGCCAGATCTCAGCTCCGGTCTCAAACTTTGGGCCCGCTGTCATTCTGGACCTTCTACTTTTTGGACGAAGGGGGTTTTTAGGAAGCACGGTATTCCTTTGGAAACAGCCGTCACATCTGAGAAATGGCTATGAACTTTCGTGGGGAACCACCTCTGAAGTGGTGGACATGAATCCCCGAATGCTGTCATAAGTTCGCCGCCGAATCTGGTGCCTGCGGTCCAAAGCTCTGCGTCCGGTCCGAGCCGCTTCTTTGTAGGCCAAAGCAATCAGCACCACGACCGTGATGATCACGCCCAGCACCCCAGGCAAGAACAGGGTCTGCGCCTTTGTCATCCAATAGCAGAACCTGAGTCTGAACATGTCACAGTCTGGAAATGGTGATTTGTCAGCTGGCTTGGCGGCTTGACCAAGGAAAGTGGCCGGCATCCGTTGACCATGCTGACGACTCTCAGTGATCCGCTTCTGTCGAGGGGCATGAAACAAAGCCAGGAGGAACTACGTGGCTCTGCCACCAAACCGCAGACAACTCGTCGCTCAACCCATCCCAAGCGCTTTGAGTCATGCGAATCCAAGAGGCTCGGTGAACAAAGCCAGCGGCAGGATGTTGTTCGAGATCCCAATGATGGAAAAGCCTTACACATCTCTCCGCAAAGCAGACCACAGCTCCAACCAAACCAACCATGTGGACAGCAGGAAGAATCAAAACGTCAACATCGGCCGTTCCCGCCGAGGCATTGGTAAACAAAACCTGGATTCGCCTGCGTCTCACCCGAGTTCGCTCAAGCAGAAGTGACGCCACCGTCATGAAAGGAGAGCACGCTCAGATGCGTGCTTCAGGCGCATGCTAGACCTTCGCCCCTAAGTGAAATAGAGTTCTTAAGCGCCACGAGTGGGACAGAGCCAAAAGAGCTTGCTGCTTTCAAATTGCTCTGGCTGTCGAAGCCATGACCGGATACTGATGGCTCTCTGGCAAAGTTCCGGAAACAACCAGCCATCATTTGAGTCTTCAGTTAGTATAAATACGTCCATCTCCCTATGTTTGTGCCATTTGCTAGGAGACTCACATAACTATTGAGGGCAAAACAAAGCTAGTGGCTCAGAACCCCAGCTGCCCCTTGCAGCCTCAAGAAGATCGGCACGTGTTAAACTTGGACTTCAGCTTCTTGTCAGCAAGTCGAGCTCAAGTTGCCTTGACCTACCGCGCACGTTTGATTTTCCTGCCATTTATTCAGTTCGTTCACAATTCGGAAGGCCGTGCAAACGCCAACCAAGGGGACACAAGTACAAGTGAGCTCTGTGCACTACAGCGCGCGCAAACGCAGGGGGGTCCCTGACAAACAGCCAGGCAGCGTAGACAGCTCCAGTTGGAGATGACTCTGTGGTCGATGTGCTTTAGCAAAGCACCATAAGAGATGCAAATGAGGATGCCCAGCGCGTGCTTCACCCTCAGCATGCATCCAAGCACAACGACACAAGCACACTCAAATTTATTTCTCACCCTCAACTGCTTGGAGCAAACAATCGTTTCTAACTCGAACACCATCCGTTAGTGTGGCATCAAGTGAGCACTGTTTACCTCACAGCTTGTTGTATTGCTTTCCCGGAGGGCGAAGTTCGAAAGAAGCCCTTGAGTCAGGTGTAGGCAAAGGGGATGTTCGCCATGCCGAACGAACCAGGTTGAAACCAAACCCGATTCCAGCGGAGTTCTGCATCTTGCTGAGCCTTCCGGGGAAGCTAACTCTGAGGCTGCCGCGTGGAGAGCAGCGCCTGGCGGATCTGAAGATTGGCTTTTCGGAAGGACTTTGGACCAGTCTGAGCAGGAACACTTCGTGAACCATTAACGTGGGTCTCTTAGACTCTAGCAACACACACACACACAAACGCACACTACCGACGCTGAGCACTGGATATAAGGAAACTGGATATGTCTGACATACTGGTTCAGTACATGACCTTTGAAGCCCTGTGTATAGACCTCTGATGGCCACTAGATCTTGGATTTCCCTTCTGTGACCTAAGGCCATACTTTGCGCTGAAAATGGCAATAGTTCTGTCCAAGGGAGCTTTGTGCAAGTGCTCCGCAGTCAGGTCTGAAGAGCCAAACAAGATGTGAGCGAGTGGACGGCGACGAATGGAGACGGCTCTCTCACATCTCGCAACTTCTCCACGAGTTGAGGTAGGACACCCTCCCCATCCCCGAACATGGAACCTGACTGAGGGGTCCTGAAGACGATTTTCTTTTAAAGGGACCCTCTGGTCAGGTCCATGATAACGTGGAGGGTCTTCCTTTTTCCGTCCCTTCTCCAAACCCTTCTCAGCGAGCCTGCCTGCGCACGGCAGGCTTCCATTCTCATGAGATAGGCAGTCTCCGCAGCATACCAAAAGCTCAGGATCAAAATCCAGATGAACAGGCGGCACAGGAGGAACCTTAGCAAAGGGTGGTGGTATCCTTGTTTCTTGGTAAAGATTGCGGCAGGCTGGCTTCGGCTAATTTAGGAGATCGGAGCCTATGTCGGCGCGCCTCATGCCGAGTTGACGCTTGTCATGATATGACTTCTGGCATGAAGTTCGCATCAACTAGATCTTTCATTGCATGTCCAGAGGATTCACTTGCCAGCCGTCGCTGGTTATGGCGGTGTTTGTCACCATACACCCGGAAAAGGTGGTTGACGTTGACAAAAAAACAAACGAAGAAGCAAAGAAACAAGAAACAAACGAACGAACGAACAAACGAGAGCGAAGGCAAGCAAGCAAGCAAGCAAGCAAGCAAGCAAGCAAGCAAGCAAGCAAGCAAGCAAGCAAGCAAGCAAGCAATCAAGCAAGCAGGCAAGCAGGCAAGCAAGCAAACAAGCAGGCAAGAAAGTAAGCAACCGAACAAACATGTTTGTCAGTAGCCTTCTAAAACTCCGCGTAGAAAGCGGGCCCTCTTGGCTAGAGAAGTTTGAGACTATTGGTAGTGTGATAACAAAGCTTCATATTATACGTGGTCAGTACACTCAAGCCGAGGTGGTATGGTGGATCGCCCCATGCTATGTACGAGCACTACATATCTATACAGAAGGTTATGACAGCTATATTATACAATATGAAATTTATATATATATATATATATATATTGTGTAGTGTCCCTGAGCCACTGTGCATAATGAAACTGAGTCACCAACAAAAGGCATGTTGCCTGCCGATGCTAGTCCAGCTTTGCGGCTTTGCATCTGTTTCGTCTGCCCGAGCCAAATGCCCTGCCAGGACACCACTTGATGTCGTCCAACGCAATCCAGAAGTGCTCCTTGCTCTCATAACCATCCTTTTTGAAGATGACGTAGACCTCAAAAATGCAAGCTCAGCCGAGATTGCGGAGGTAAGGTAGCAAAGGACTAAACATCTTAGCTGGCCACACAGCCACTAACTGATCGTTTATAGCAAACTCATGGCCTTTCAGAGCAGCATGCACCGTCTGACTTCCCCAATGGCGTGCCCACACATTCGGTCAAATGCAGACACCAAGCAAAGGTATGGACAATTCCTCCCACAGCATAGATTCGTGATCAAATTGAAAGGGGCACAGATGCAAAGCTGCTATGCCTGAGGAAATCCTAGGACACTGGATCCCACAGCGCTGATTTGACTCATATTCACTGAATCGCTTTCACATGGTTTCTTAAGTGTGGTGTTGGTGAATCTTCTCATGTTGCGCTTCCCCAAAAAAGGTGCAAAACTCAGCCATGAATGAAGGGGAAAGCTATTAGTCACGCCCCAACAAACGGCAACTGTCCCTTACATCAGGTTGCTTTCAGTCTGATTTGAAGTTGGCACTCAAACATGCTCTCACGTTGTTCACCAAGCAGCAGAAGCTCCGAGGGTCACCAACAAGGAAGAGAGCGCCTGCTTCCGAAACTCCTTGACGATTCCTAGGATGCAGCTAGACACGGAGGCCGGCATTGCGTCTTGCACTGTGCATGTTCAAGACTGCATGATGCTTTGCATGCATCAGCGTCCTTTCTTACCATCAGGCGCATTCGTGCCAAGCATGCAAAGCATATGCACGCCAAAGGCGTGCATGACATAAGTGCATGCCAAATGCATGTATGGCATGCGTGCGCAGTCATTGCCACCTGATGCCACACGCCAATCAACAACCACTCCACCATTCCAGCAGCCGGACGAGTGTGAAGCAGGAAGCGTTTGGAGCAACTCAAGGGCATTCCCGGCACAAGACTTGCAGCTTGTGCATATGTCTTACCACCTGTTGCTATAGGAAAATAATGAAGCTGAAAGCAGGCTGACCAAGACCAAGCAGAATCTCACATCCAAGACTCTGTGGCAGGTGTAGTTGAGATGAAACCAGTGCTGGAAGTCCTGCATGCTCTCAGAACGGGCGCATTTTAAGGGTGAATGGACATACTAAGGAACATTTGTTCGACCGGAACCCCCCCCCCCTCCCCCCACAAATACGGAGCGTTGCGCGGGATGCTTCACTTGAATTGCACATAACAACCAAAGTCTGTTGTGATGAGGACCAAAGTGGTCAAGCATGGGGAGGGGCTTTGAATTTACAATCACTACGTCCCGCCAGGGATGTTTGTCCAAGCTTATCATGAGGGGGAAGGGATCACTGCAGGCAATGGATTGTCTCCATGAACAGGGGCAAATAGCATTCCGAAAGAGTGGCATTCACATTCTTGAATTCCACTCTTCCACATAGTTGAATTGCTTTTGAGATCCGGAATGCAATGCTGCAAGCCCTCTGGCCCCTTTTCAACCAGATTCCGGACGTTGCAATTTCCAATCAGGCCTCTTCAAGTCCCCCACTGACTCAGGGTAAAGCTTCCCCCGCCTCGTCCTCGCTGTCTGGAAAACTTCTGGGCCGCGCCCACCTCCACCGGGGAAGGGCTGGGTCAACGATACCAAAAGCGGCCTTCTTACATAGCCGTGGGTCAAAACCAATGGGATCCCATTTTAGGATAGGTGAATTCACCACCCATTTTAGGCTTCCTATTTTAGTGGTTGGATTGGGATGTTCACTGGGGATTTTGACTCATGGCCACATTGGTTCAGTCACGCAGGAAGGTTGTGACAGTAACTTCAGCACCAGCATCCGCGATGCTCTTTGGATGAACCAAAATCTCTCCGGTACATTCGGATTCAGAAGGTGTGCAAGGACTGCTCAATCCGATTTTTGGCAGCACTAAAATCTGAACTAGCTTTGAAGACACTTCTCAATGCTATCAACAGACCGCCCTGCCGGCAATGACTGCAACCAGCCGATCGCTTTGCGCCTCTTCATGTCGACAAGTCTACGCAGGAAAGCTCGGATGCTGCTGCTCGTCCCCCACAACGTCATGATCTGGCTGCTCTGCCTGAGATTTGAAGCACAGAAGCAATACTAAGAAGGCTATGGCTGGCGACTTTTGAGCTATTCCAGCATTTTTGCTCTAGTTGCTTGCTGAACGTCGTCAGCACTACGGGAGAGCTACGGCTTTCACTGCCACATGTCTCATGTCAGAAATGTCGTGGGAGAGTCGCCTGACACCGATCCAATCCTCGGAGCGTGGACCCGCCGGCGGCTTCCCTTTGCCAAGGGGCTGCTTGGTCACCTCGCGGGCCACGTCCAAGATGTCCTGCAATACATGGCTCAATCAAAAAATTGTGGCCAAAAAGGAATCCTGGTAAATGGAAACACGGATCACCTGCGGTCCAATTTTGACCCATACCCACATGGTGCGGGCCTTAAGCCAGACCTCGACATCTCCATGGACAACTCATCCGCTCAGCTCAGCAGCTCAAGGGATTCTTGGGTGATGAGCAGTGTAGAACTGCTTCTGGCAAAACAAAATGCCCATCCTCGCCTCTCCATCGTAATCGGACTCCATCTGGTCATTCATGCCCAGCAGCTCCTTCATGAGGCCTAACGGCCAGCTGGGGCTGGCGAAGCCAGCAAGCTCACGCCTCTGTAGACCGTGGATGAAGGTGAAGGTGTCACACAAAGGAGAAAACAAGGAGACAAACCAACCATACCAATCTGGAAAAACATAGCTGGGCGATGTTCTGGGAACGGATCATTCCAAGCCTGCACGGTGAGATTCTGGCAGCTGAGCAATCATGGGTTCACCCAGCACTACCAATAAGGCAAATCACCAAGTGCGCAGCTCTTGCTCCAAACCACACAAGCATTGATCCCTCCAGCCAAAGCGTCCATGCAACACACTTAGAGTTCGACTCCGAGTAAGAGAGGGAAAGAGAGAGAGAGACAGAGAGAGAAAGAGAGCAGGAGAGAGAGAGAGAGACAAAGAGACAGAGAGACAGAGAGACACACAAAAAAAAAAGAGAGACAGAGAGACAGAGAGACAGAGAGACAGAGATACAAAGAGACAGAGAGACAGAGAGACAGAGAGACAGAGAGACAGAGAGACAGAGAGACAGAGAGACAGAGAGACAGAGAGACAAAGAGACAGAGAGACAGAGAGAGAGAGAGAGAGATACAGAGAGACAGAGAGAAAAAGAGAGAGAGAGAGAGAGAAAGAGAGAGAAAGAGAGAGAGGGAGAGAGAGAGAGTCAAGGAGAGCGAGGGAGGGAGTCAGGGAGAGGAGCGAGGGAGCAAGCGAGGGAGCAAGCGAGGGAGCAAGCGAGAGGAGCGAGGGAGCAGGGAGGGAGCGAGGGAGCGAGGGAGCGAGGGAGCGAGGGAGCGAGGGAAGAGAGCGAGGGAGCAAGGGGCAAGGGAGCAAGGGAACAAGGGAGCAAGGGAACAAGGGAGCAAGGGAGCAAGGGAGCAAGGGAGCAAGGGAGCAAGGGAGCAAGGGAGCAAGGGAGCAAGGGAGCAAGGGAGCAAGGGAGCAAGGGAGCAAGGGAGCAAGGGAGCAAGGGAGCAAGGGAGCAAGGGAGCAAGGGAACAAGGGAGCGAGGGAGGGAGGGAGGGAGGGAGGGAGGGAGGGAGGGAGGGAGAGGAAGCGAGAAAGAGAGGGAGGGAGAGAGGGAGGGAGCGAGGGAGGGAGGGAGGGAGGGAGGGAGGGAGGAAGAGAGGAAGCGAGAAAGAGAGGGAGGGAGAGAGGGAGGGAGGGAGGGAGGGAGGGAGAGAGAGAGGAATCAACTCGCAGCGGGCTGAAATGCGGCTTTGCGAGAATGTCAAGCATCAAGGATACGGTAAGCTATTACCCACGACGTGCAGTGATAATCACACCATTGTGAATCCAACTAACTGTTGATTCGTACATGTGTCACTGGCAGTTGAGAACCAACCTCCTTTCAAACCCCGCAACTCATGACTGACAATGAAGCAGGAGCTAGCACTGAAAAGGAGATGAGGCCAACCCCTTTGCCATGCTTTGAGTGGCACTGACCCAAAATTCTGAAAGCCAGCGTGAGCCGCACGAGCGCTGCTTGAGGTGGTGGCACACAAGTCACTGGCCCTCACACCCGAGCCTGCCAATCGATGCGGGGTGGCGCTGCGCTTCCGGTCATTGGACCTCGCCTGCGCAAGAATAACCAAACAAAAGGGAAAAACTTCTTTGCACGAACGGTCTTTAGCATTCCCTTCGCGGCCACCTAGGCGCACTGCTATCAAACAGTTGCCACCACCTAGGTAGGAGAAAACCGCTCTGAACAAGGCCTGGGCACGTCTTGCAATCAACCTGCCATAAAATTGGATTTGCAATTGTCACATATAGCTGAATCAAATTCGAAACATGAGTGAACTTTACGCCCGTCCGAAGCTTGAGGGCGGTCGCTGCACGTGCACATACATCTTCAACCAAAAGCTAATGAAGATGCCACTGCTACCGTCTTTGAGATTGTCTTGATGCATCAGTCATGGATTGATTCGGGGGTTGAATCGGGGGACTACATCAAATAAAGGCAAATTGGGGTTGAGCCAGGATTGGTTTAGCAATGGCTCAAAGCTTGTTCAAGGTTGGGCTTCGAGCTAGAGCTAATTGTTGGCTAGTCCAGGATGCTCAAGATCTCTCTTGTGGCGGGTATTTTGTTGACCTTGTTGACCTTGATGGGCGGCTTGCACCAGGATCATCACGGAGTCTGCCTTGATCTACTAAGAAGGTTGTTAGTTGTTTTTGATACCGAAGCGCATCATATTCTGTGTGTGTGTGTGATCTAACATGCTTGACCCCACACCCCTTGCTGTTATGGCCGGATTCTGCGTGCTTCGAAACCAGCCGTCAACAGCTGTCAAGGTATGCAGTGTCACAACATAACTCAAACGGGTACTGGCAATGTGTCAATATTGCGTGGATCAAAGGCATAGAACCGGCGGCGGTTTCTTGTGAAGGTCTCTTGGGAGGTCCTATTTCGCAGAGCCACAAGGCAACAAGGCATGGCCGTGGTGCACAAAGGGGGCAAAACTTAAAGGTATCAGCCGATGTTTGTGTAAATGGTGCATCCGAAGAAGAGTAAAACGAGATCCTGCATGTACCCCCCAACCTGGCAAATGTCACTTGCCTGGAATACTGTCCTTACAAAGGGCATGTTCAAGTCTTGCCAAACTCGAACGTGCCTCCCATCGTTTTCACCCTCGCCCCCGCCTGCGGGCTGATTGTGCTACCCTGGGGCTCCGTCTTGGGCCGAAGGTCCAATCGCCTGCACAAGGGATTAGTCATCACCCTTTGCCTGGAGAAGGATCCTTACATTAGACACCTGATCATTGCCTTGTAAATGGTGGCGTCCCTTTATTTTGGTGGAAAAAGCCATGTTTCAAATGGGCAAAATGTATCTTTTAAGGAGCCCTGCCACCGGAGAAGGCTGGTTTGGCAGTGTGATTGACTGTTGGCGAGAAGCCCCAACAGAATGGCACCATGAAGCCATCGGCAAGCCTTCCTCCGACAGAACACTCATGAAGGTGCGTGTCACCACCAATCCCGCGCATGGAAACAAAGTATATACACAAACCTGTATTTGCAAGAGCCCCTCACCTCCAATTGCCCAGGCGTGTAGGCCAAATATGAGCTTTTCTGGAATAGGACAAGAGAAGCATGACACACGCCTAGCAGCAAATAAGATCAATTCAAGGGCCCAAAGAAACATGCAAATTTGGCTGAATAAATATCCGGCTCATTTAGCACATGCATTGCCGCAAAATAGGCTTCCGTGTTGACTCAACAAGCTCTCAGTTCCCCTTTGAAATCAAGCAAGCCTGCGCTCAAAGCCGGGGAAGTGTTTTGTCATATCTTTGTCTCTTGTTCTGCAAGCCCAACGCATGAAGCACTTTAGCCAGCTCAAGGGCGTAGAAAATGCAAGGGTGCGGTTTATACTCCTGAGCCGTCGCTGCCTCGCAAACATTTGGCATTCAGGATATTTTGTATGCCTAGACAAAGAAGTCAATTGAAGTTGGCTCTGGTGCCGGGTCCGCTCTTGCCCGCCTCTCCGGCGAGGGGGGCGCATATTCTGTGGCGGCGCGCTGGCGCGACCTGTCCGCCAGCAATTATTCGACGACCTTCAGGAAACCGCAAATTGCACTGAACGCTGAAACGCGATTGTTGATCAAATTCATGGAGAACAACTCCCGTCAAACACTGCCATCTATTTCTTGTTTGCCAGCCTGCGAATGGCACACCGAGGCTGGAGTGCTGACTTGCCCAACACTGGTGTTCAGTCCGTGCCCGCTCACCCTTCCCAAAGCCTCTCCGGGGAAGCCGTACTGCATCCCAAACTGTAGGCGCGTTCTGGTGTCCTAGCGGCGAGCACCATGAACAAATCCAGCAAGCAACCGAGCGAGCAAGCAAAGCTGAACAGCCTCCCAGCGAAGCAACCGGGCAAACAGGCAATTGCAATCAAGCAGCGTGTCTCACAAACCCAGCAACTAGGCAACCAACCAGGCGGCAACGGCATGGGAGTTGTACAGAAACTTGCGGATGCAGAAAGCATCAGAAAGAATAGTGCAGAATCCAGTCAGAGACGGTCGACAGACCACCCTTGAATCCACCAATCGAGGCTCAAGTATCCGGGGCTGAAACATCTGCTCAAGCAACCCAGCAAGGCCAGTCGGCAAGACCCGGCCTGTTCTCGGGAGGGCTGGACCTTGCTCTGACAAACCACATTGACTGGTGTCCAAGAATCTATCAAGTACCTGGCAGTTTCATTCAAATCTCAGGCGCACCGTTTAGACTGCTTTGAAAACTAAGTGCCAATCCAACTGTCTCCAGCACCTTGCCTCAGAAAGCCTGAAAAGAAGCTGTGAAGCAGCTCTTTGTGTTGGACGCAGTTCTAGCAAACAAAACAGTTGCCCTGAGGTTGCCCTGAGTCTTTGAGGTTCTTGTGTCCAAAAAATACCCTTTGCACGCCTGAGTCGCTAAGGCCAAGGCCGGCCGTCTAGGATGCCTGTGGGAATGCCTGCGGCGCAGAGTTGTTCCATGGTCAAAACTCCCTACTGCCATGGGCATCGCCCCTCTGGGAACCTATCACTGTCTACATTCCCCAGTCCATGACTGTCACTGCGAACCACGCAGACGGGCGAGAGACCATGGCGATGTGCGACACAGCTTGGTGCAAGAGCTTCACAAAGGAAACAATCCTAGATGTCACCTCCATCTGCACCACGCATTTCAAGTGAAGCGGGAAAGGACGGCAAACACTTGGCAGTTCAAGTGAGGTAGGCTGGCGCATAGAAACTTTCGAAGCCACGGGAGCACTTCCATTGACACGTTGTCATCGGGGTTGTAGCTCAAATATTGCCATAGGGTGCGCGGGGTGTGGAGACCCGTGCTCTGGTTTACGGTGATCCTGAACTTGAATGAGCGTTGCACAACCATGGGGAGTTTGGCGAAGGCCCGCGTGACATCGATGCTACTACAATTCCGTAAGCAACAACAAAAAAGCGACAAGCAGCAAAACCAACAGCAGCAAGTGAAATGATGCGCAAGCACAGAAACCACCTCACCACTCAGAAGGGACCCCAGCATTCCCGCCAGGGCACTCAGGTATTCGCCGCCAGAGCGGGCGCCCTCCAGCCCTGCAAGCTCCTCTGGGAGCTCCCCGCGCCTGCGACCCGATCCAAACCCCCTCACTCGCGCACCCGGATGCGACTCATCTCAAAGATCCGTAAGCCGCAAAACCTACGCTCGTTGATTCTGAAACCTGACTCTTTCGGGACTTGAGGGGCGAAATCTACGCAAGCGGTTTTCGGCCCACGATGCCATCTGCTTCAGAACATAGAATACGTGTACGTGTGGGTGTGTGGGTGTGTGGCTGTGTGGGTGTGGGTGTGTGTGTGTGTGTGTGTCACAAAGCGCCGAACATGAACGGCTGCAGCAAAAATCCATGTTTCACCAACCTGTCTGATGTTGCAGCCAGGCTGCAAAAGATATGTCATGACGTTGCCTTTGCCCTTCATCTCCTCAGATGTCGACAGCTGCTGTTGGACGGCGGGGAAAATTGAGCAGTGCTGCACAGGGGATATGCGGTATAACCTTCGTGGGCAGAAGCAGCCATGCCCTACAAGCAGGGTTGTTTTGCGACGTGTCAGTGCATCGAAGAGCTTAGAGACCAAGGCTCAACGTAGCCTCGTCTCTTCACCTCCGCCCAGCTGGGCAAATATTTCATCGTCTCCTCACCAAACTGAACCTGAGGCGCACGTGATGCGTCGAACAGCATCTCCCTGCGTCAAGCACACGGCAAACATAGTGTGAATTGCATCATTATTGATGCTGTCCTCGACTGACGTGAGAATTGGACCAGCAACCCTATTCTCCAGATGGTAATTTGGTGAGTGTTCCTAAGGTCAACCAGTTCATACAGTTCTAAACCAAAAGTCTCAATCGTGGCCAATATCCGACAAATTCAGCTGAACCATCAAGGCCAGCCTTAGCCCAGCCGACCCCACAATTTGCAGTACAAGGAAAACCAGGCTGCAGTGGCAAGTGAACGTGGCCGGTGTTGACCCAGGACACATGGCTGGCAGCCCAAACCTACTTGCACTTCCTTGATCGAGCTACTGTCAGTAAGACACCAAGGGGCGGGAGAGAGAAAGAGATAGAGAGAGAGAGAGAGCGAGAGACGTAGAGGTAGAGATAGTGATATAGAAACATGGACAGAAAAATTGATGAAAAGATAAAGATATGGAGAAAAGAGAGATATAATACGGAGATAGAGAGATAGCAAGATTGGAAAATAGAGAGATAGAGAGATAGAGAGATAGAGAGATAGAGAGATAGATAGAGAGATAGAGAGACAGAGAGATAGAGAGATAGAGAGATAGAGAGATAGAGAGATAGAGAGATAGAGAGGCAAAGAGATAGAGAGGTAGGGAGATGGGCAGATAGAGGGATAGAGAGGTAGGGAGATGGAGAGATAGAGAGAGATGGACAAATCCAGAGATAGAAAGATCGAGATCGAGAGATCGAGAGATCGAGACGGAGAGAGAGGTAGAGCATAGAGATCGATACATAACTCGGGAGAGGAAGAGATGGAGAGATGGAGAGATGGAGAGATGGAGAGACAGAGGCATGAAGAGATAACGATGGAGAGATAGTGCGAAATATAGAAATCACAAAAAAAAAAACAAGGAAGGAAGGAAGAAAATGTAAGAAACCAAGAAACAAAAGGAAAGAATCAAGAAGGCAAGCAGGGAAGAAGGAAGGAAGGAAGGAAGGAAGGAAGGAAGGAAGGAAGGAAGGAAGGAAGGAAGGAAGGAAGGAAGGAAGGAAGGAAGGAAGGAAAAGACGAGATGGATAAAGAGGGAGAAAGAGAGAGCTAGTTTTATGTCGAGAGGGAGAGAGGCACAAACCGAAAGAAAGAGAAAGTCTGCTATAAAGAAAAGCTTCCCAGCAACGCAAAGACTCCACACCGTGGCCCGGATCACGTCCGCTCCCCCGCCTCGCCCGGCAGGCTCTTCTGCATCATTCGGGCTGCCATGTTCATGGTGTCCCCGAAGAGGCGGAAGCGCGGCAGCCTGCGGAGCCACGGTCATTTGCGCCTTCGCGGTACGACCTTTGCGCCTGCTCGTGCTTGCCAATGATTGCCCTAAGCAAGCTTCTTGGTTCTGATGACGTCTGACAAACCAAATGCAAGATCTAAGGCAAGGCCGCAGCAGAGCAACGGCATCTGGTTAAGCCTTGACAGTCGCTGATTCGACCCTCTACCAATGATTCGACCCTCTACCAACGCCCATTGACCTAGACATTACATGGCGTCATGGTGAATGACAAGCTTGAAAAGAAGAACACCCTGGCCTTTTGCCAACCACCCCGGCCACCACTGGGCCAGTGTGGATGCCCATCTTCACCTGAGCACCGACCACTCAGATAGGTGTCAAGAAACGGCCGCTTAAACAGATTCGCAGGACAACTTATGCAAAGGTTGGTGCTTGCGTGCTTGGCTGACACTGCAAATTGATGGTTTGATGGACGCAAAGATTTTCAATGGCCAAAGAAGCAGCGTCCAGAATTCACGACGTCTACAAGAATCGGTCACAGCATCGGTATTTGGTTTGTAGATGTTGCAAGTTGCATCTTTTGGGCTGTGGAAAAGAGGCAAAGCACCTTACCTAATACGTTGTAAGGCCGAATCATGTTGGAGAAACATAGGGCGCCTCCGATCCTGTACTGTGAGTAGTCCGTCCGACCCTCCCTCTGCGGCAACAAATGGGAAATCGGGTCGCCGCGTCTTCTTGACATGGACGCTTGACTATGACTACCAGCAGGAATGAGGCCTTGGCCTGGCCATGTCAAGGTTCGACGGAGGCAACCAGCAAGCCTTGAGGGCAGGCCTTTCCTTGTGGAGAGAGGAGTTTCCCGCTACAAGCCATGCGCGCATATCTCTTCTATGGGAAGGTCAAACAGGTCAGCCAGTTCCACATTGCCGGTCATTAAACTGTCTGCAGTCCAACACTTGCAACCTTCAGAAAAGCCGACGCACACGCACACACACAAAGCCTTCATGCAACTGTGCACTTACTCATTCAACCGAATCGGGCGAGGGCGATGTAGAAGACTCCTGAGCTAGAATGGCCTGCATGCTGGCACAGGCTTTACACCTTCAAAATGCCCGAAGTTTTCATGATCGCCTTTGACTCTTTACGCATGTGCTTGACAATTCTTCCGCGAGTTGGACTTGTGATGTCAGGCAGCGAGATTGTCCTCGGCAGACCTGCAGGGCAGCTACCAGGACATGTCGCTGAAAGCCATGCTAGCTGCTAGCATACATAAATCAAGAAGCTAGCTCGGAATGACAAAACTGGTCCATGCTAGAGACAATGGAAAAATGACGCGTTCGTCTTTGCAAGCACTTTTCGAAAGATGATACAAACCCGCACACGTAGAACAGGCGTGCGGCCATCTGTGGTGCTGGTGGCCTGTCCTGTGTGTTCTCTTGAGCAAGTGCTTAATGTTAACATTTGCACCTGGAATCAACACTAAACCCAGCAAACGACAACATAAGACATGTGTGACAAATGATGGCCACATCTTATGTCCATCTTCTTTCACACCAGCCCATTGCATCCAAACAGTGTCAAGGAACTCGTTGATGCCTAACGCCTACGAGTTGTGTGGAACCTCTGGAAGTCATCCAACAAAGCCTGGACTGCGTCAGGGATTGGCAGGGCCAATCCAAAAGAGGAGGCAGGGGTGCCGGCTGAGCAAACCTCTCAAATGCGGGACCCTCGTTTGAATGTCTTGGGAAGAATATGAAAGGATTTTGAGACATGTCTGTGGCCGCCAATCAACAAAAACTATCTCAAACAACACGAAGTGCAAACACGATTGACAAAAATCCATCCCTCTCAAAAGCAGCGCCTCCCAGATCCATCTCATCTCGCTCCCCTCACGCCTGGGGATGCGCTGCAGCTCGAGCGCCACCGCCAACAGACGCCCCAGGCAGTGCTGGTGGCCCTCCAAGTTGTCCTGACAGGAAGGTAAACTAAGTAATCAAAACTCGGTATTGTTTTGTTTTCAGAATTATGTGAAGAATTAAGAAGGCAGCTATTTATGGTTGGGAGTATCCTTTAACCTTCATCTATCGGGTTTTTTTATTGTGGCTCAACTGACTTCTGGCTTTGGTAGAGATGGCTGGACTTCTCCCCTTTGAGAAGATGCAATAAGCCTTCAAAGGCAGGACCTCTGTGGGGAAAGGGGCCCTATTTCCCCGAGTGAAAAAAATCTGCATCAGCTTCGCCCGACTCCCCGAAGCTTTGGTGCGGGAGCATTCCTGGCCACCTCGAGAACTGCCCTGCGGCAGAGACGCTCCTCATCCACGTCGCATGGTGACACTCCAACGCCGCACACATACTCTTCACCTGGCCAGGCCCCTGCTGAACTCACTGACTGATGCCTCTTGGGAGAAGAAACATGGAAACATCCCTGGCGGTATCTAGAAAGGCCAGTGTTTACTGAATGCTCAGATGCAGGGTGGGGATTGGATTGGGATTCTACCTGAGATGCCTATGGGCAATTGATGAAAAGTTCCATCCACGCTGACGTTGCCAACCAGCCCAGGCCACCAATTCTCAAGACAAAGGCATCCAGGCATCCAGGCCACGGCTCACTGCCGTGCATTCAGAAGCAGATTTTGACTCCGCTCAAAAGAACAAGACTGCCCGGCTGTCCCGGAAGTCACAGCTATCAAATTCCTGAGTCGCCGGCCCACTGTTTCAATCTTTGTGACGCCGTGTGCGGCACATATCACATCGATGTGAGTGAAGGCTTCCTGAGTACAGGATGCGTACAAACTTTGGTGTCCCAGCACACAACCACACACTGCCTCTTAAATATAACATTGCGAGACTCGAACAAATCAACGCCTTCACCTTGTTGCTGCCTTCCACCAAAAAACACGAAGCACGTATAAACTAACCGCAAACCACTTATGAACCCCGCTCCCAGCCCGAGTCCGAGCTCAGGTGCATTCAGAAAGTGAAAGAGCTTGGATGGGCTCATCGTCTTCGAGTGCTTCTCGAAGTCCAGCAACATGATGAAGAGGATGGAGGCACGCTCCACACCTCGCAACTTCCCACTTGTGAATGCCTTCAAGCTGGGAGTTGTTGAGAAAAGTGTGAAAAATCAGCGTCCGGCTTGGAAAGTCGAGAAAGTTATCAATAGTGGTGAACATTGTTGCTCAACTTCCGCTTCTCGTCTTCCTCTTCTGCTTCTTCTTCTTCTTCATTTCCTCTTCCTCTTCTTCTTCTTCTTCTTCTTCTTCTTCTGCTTCTTCTTCTTGCTCTTCTTCTTCTTCTTCTTCTTTGGCTTCTTCACGCTCTGTTACCACTCCACAAAGGCTCGGTACCTGTCTGAGCTCTTGCTAGTAACCACGTTTGGCCGATAGAAATCGGGGATTCTTGTTGTGCTATGGGTGACGAGCTTTCAAAACAAAGCAACAGTGGTTCCAGGAAATAAAGCAGGTAAGTTGACATACATCCAGGCCATGGTAGTTTGGATGAAAGCCAGACAAATCAGACGCGAATAGCAAACACCAGTACAGGCAGCCTGCGTTTAGAGTATCGACTCAAATGCACAGGAGAAGACAGCACAGGACAGGCAAGGCAGGGGAATCCCAAGACGAATATCATAAAGTCTGTCTTACGATGCTGTATATCATGAAATCGAATCCATTACGCACAACTTGAAGTACCATAAAGTGACCTGGAAGTGACCAGCAATGAAGTAAGCAAGAGAGGAAAGGTAGATCTAAGCTGTCCACTCCTTGACACGTGAGCCACAAAAGGTTTTCTGGCAGCCAAACCAAATGATCAGAACCAGAAACTCAAAAACAAATGAAAAACACGAAAAGTGGAAACACATGACAGAAAGAAGGGTACATGAGTATGTTTTTGTTCTACAAAATGTGAAGCAAACAAGCAACAAGTCTGCGTACTTGGAAGCAGCACATGGGTTCTGTACCTCCAGCCGCCGCCATAAGCCTCTCTTCAGCTGCAGCCTCCCCCCCTTGCAGAGGCCCGCACGCTGCGCCACGACCATGCCGGGGTAGCGGAGGATCCGCTTCACCAGGAAGGGGGGCACCATGAAGTTAAAGACCTCGGGGCATTCTGTCTGTCGCAAGGAGCAAAGCAAAATATGATCCAGCTTATCGGTTAACATGTCAAAACCTGGCAACTACAACATGAGCAGGGATACAATGCTTCACGTGAATCAAATGATGGCTGCATCGACCTGAACTTTGCCCAAATGGTTGATTCTTGTTGCGTGCACACTAGCCGTCTCTCGCCTGTTTCCACACCGAAGGACGCATGCAACTTGCTGATCAATTACATACGTTCACCACGCAGCACAAATGGAAACAAAGCAATACAAATGATTTTCGCAAGCTTGGTCGATTGAAGGGCTGCAAACTGCAAGTGTCTCTACACAAAACAACAAACAAACAAAGAAGCAAGCAAACAAAACAAACAAAGAAGCAAGCAAACAAAACAAACAAAACAAACAAAGAAGCAAGCAAGCAGGCAAGCAAGCAAGCAAACAAAACAAACAAAACAAACAAAGAAGCAAGCAAGCAAAACAAACAAAGAAGCAAGCAAACAAAACAAACAAAACAAACAAGCAAGCAAGCAGGCAAGCAAGCAAGCAAACAAAACAAACAAAACAAACAAAGAAGCAAGCAAGCAAGCAAGCAAGCAAGCAAGCAAGCAAGCAAGCAAGCAAGCAAGCAAGCAAGCAAGCAAGCAAGCAAGCAAGCAAGCAAGCAAGCAAGCAAGCAAGCAAGCAAGCAAGCAAGCAAGCAAGCAAGCAAGCAAGCAAGCAAGCAAGCAAGCAAGCAAGCAAGCAAGCAAGCAAGCAAGCAAGCAAGCAAGCAAGCAAGCAAGCAAGCAAGCAAGCAAGCAAGCAAGCAAGCAAGCAAGCAAGCAAGCAAGCAAGCACACGAATAAGCCAGCCAGCAAGCAAGCAAGCGAGCGAGCAAGCAAAACAAACAAACAACCAAACAAACAAAGAAAGAAACAAACAAAAACAAACAAAGACGTAGGACAAGTACATGCTGTTTACCATGCCTACCACCCGATGCAGAATATGTTCACATCGGCTAGGAAATGAAGAATTCTGCTCAGCAGGCGCAATGCCTGCAATAAACAACCCTTAAGACCTTCTCGACCCAGGGGCATTGAACATCTTGGAGCAGACGTAGCGGCGCTTGAGTTCCACCTGCGCAGAGAAAGCTGGGGTTTAGCCAAGGTACAAACAATCGGCGAAACAGGAGGAAACAACATGACACATCGTAGCTGTGGCTGGTCGCGCTGCTAGGTAGGCAGGCATGTTAAATCGAACACGTGGGCAGAAATTCAGGAAGCCGGGTAAGATTCTGAAATTTTCCAACTAGTAGTGACTGAGTTGCACGCAAGGAATGGGAAACTGTGTATTGCCATTGTTCGCAAGAAGGATGAGTAGACAACATTCCTAAAATAGTTCCTTCCGAATTGGCAAAACAGTAGCCTGTTTTCGGGATGAGCAGGCCCTTGGCAATGATACTAAAAGGCGCTTGCTTTTCTCCCTGCAACGACCATAGTCAGGCGTTTCCGAACCTGCAGTCCTCCCCATCCGAAGCAAATGACTGCGTCCCTGCGCCTGCGTTTGGGTCCTCTGGAGTTTCCCCAAATGCCGTTTTTGCGCGATGGCAATCATGTTGACCACCAGCAAGGCCAGGGATCCTGCGATGGCTTAGCCGGCCCTCTAGGATTCGACCACAGAACGAGCACAACTGCCTGGGTCACCAATCATACTTTATTTGGAGGGTCACAAACGTATCACAGCAAAGCTTGATAAAAACAATCTATCTGCGGCCCCCGAGCCCGCTAGGGGCCCGCGAGCCCACGGGCCAGCCTGCCCTTTGACACTTGTGTGTGTGTGTGTTGTGTGTGTGTGTGCGCGTGTATGTATATATGTATGTACGCGTGCATGTATGTATGTGTGTATGCAAGGAAATAAGTTTGCGCGCACGTGCCCATACAGGTGCACATGTGTGCATGTGTGCACGTATGCATGTATGCATGTAAGCAAGCAAGTCAGCAAGCGAAGAAACAAGCGGGAAGAAAGTAATGTAGTGTAACGTAACGCAACGCATGTTTCATGCAAACCCGCATGTGCGTATGTTTGTATGTTTGTATGTGTGTATGTGTGTATGTTTGTATGTGTGTATGTTTGTTTGTATGTTTGTATGTTTGTATGCGTGCAAGCTTGTAGGTTTGTATGCATGTATGTATGTATGTATGTATGTATGCATGTATGTAAGCATGTATGCGCGCGCGCGTGTAACTGTGAATTCATCTACGTATGTACGCTCGTACGTATGTGTATTTGTGTATGTACCTACGTAATAATAAATGCTTGTCCGTACGTATGTACGCAGGCATGTATGCAGGTGGGTATGTGTGTGTGTATGTATGTAAGCGCGCATGTGTGTATGTGTGTACATGCATGCATGCATGTGTGTATGTTCGTATGTGTGGGTGTGTGAATGCAGGCACGCATGTACGTCTGCATGCGCATGCGCGTGTCAATGTGTGTGTGTGTGGGTGCGCGAACGCAACGTTGCTCAAAGTAATGTAGTGCAGCATAAGGTAAATTAATGTGGTAAACTTTTGCGGTCAAAAAGGGGTGCTTGGAAATCGATTTTGGGTGTTGCAGTTTTTGGAACTGCTAGATTTGGGTGGGGTGGGGTGTGGATGCAATTATTTTATGGGGAAAGGAAGGGGGCTTGGGTGGAGCTGGCTGGCTGCTGCTGCTGCTGCAGCTGCAGCAGCTGCTGGCCACGCTGCTGCCACTGCCAAGGTGGCTCCTTGCCCGCACCAAGAGGGGTTCTGCCTTGGATGGACACTAGACATTGTGCAATTCAGTTGTCATCCTTAATATAGGATCCCAAAGTGGACTGTTAATTGTAACCAGAAAGATGTTTTGATCGTAGGGGCATTTAAACTCCTAGTAGTTGAAGAGAAGCACAGGTGCAACATGAATTTTGTGGCAATGTGAATTGATGGAAAGCAACCTGTTGTAAAGTGTTTGAAGGGTGAGGGGCACTTGTGGCAGCAGAAGTTGTGCACTGCCAGACTGGCAGCTGTAGGCCTGCACTGAGACTTCTGGTCGTCATTGCGTTGGCACCATAGTGGAGTTCTTCTGTCAGCACACGGCCATTTGATTTGCATGGTCATCACTGACCATGTCACCTTGACATTGCCACTGTTTGTGGACCATCATGCCCTGCCCACGCACCTGATGCGCTGGGAGGCGTTTGGTAGTTGCACTTTGTGATGCAGAACTTCTGCAAGTAGTTCCAATTCATCTGTGTGTCAATGAATCAGCCTGTCTATTTGCCACGGTGACCCATACACTGTATGTCTGGGGAAATGTTAGCATTAATAGTTCTTGTCTGGGTGGGTCCTTTAGTGGGTCCTCTTTTGGGAAAACATGGAATTGAGGTTCTTGAGTGGGTTGTCATTGTGTTGATTGTTTTTTTCTCCATATGGACTTGGGGACATCGCTGCGCTTGCCTAGGTTGCCTGACGCACTGGCTACTGTGAAGAGCTAAAGGCCGCTATAGGGTTGGGTTGGGTTGGGTTGGGTGGCTTGGCGCTTTTGAGTAGTAACATGTTGAAGCAACCATGGGGTGCTGCCGTGATGAGTGATAGACTATCATTGTGCAGCCATTTTGGATGACATGGAGGGGGCTTGGGGTTTGCCCTCATTGCAACAAAATATGATTGGCATTAAACTGACTCTGACACTCACAAAGCTGAGTTTGACTATCAAAGGGTCATCCCAGAACAAGTTCATTGTGCCATTCTAAGTGCTGTGCAATGGAACTGCCCAGCGATGATGAAACGGGGGTGATGATTCCCCTGTCCCTGGGGTCCTTGGCGATGACACATGCGCCTGACCTGATCACCCCTGGACGAATGAGGGTGCCCCGTGAGGCAAGCCTGCTCCTAGGTTCAAAATGACTGTAGTTTGCCCTTCTTTAGTCCTGTACTGTACCTTCCCTTCCAAGAGAAAGTCCCAAATGGTTGATTCTCCATGCCCTTAATTTATCCCAGGCTTCTGTCTGGGGAGAAGGTGGACCAGATCAAATGCTGCAGCAAGAGCTGCATCTATCATTTCCGTGGAAGCCATGCGCGTGCTTCACATGTGGAGGACAGCTATTTCTTTCAAAATGGAAGACTTTGTTTACTCTCATTAAGTTTTAGTTTTGCGAAGAAAACAATGTTGAGTTGTTATTATATATTTTTGTTGCGCACTGCTTTGAAGGAAGCTGGCAAATCTCAAGATGAAGTCAACCGCTACATCCTGGGCTTGCTTGGAAAAATGGAGAAAGAAGCTTGGTCCTGGTATGGCTTCCCCTTATTGCTAAAGGGTCTGTGGGGTAATCAAACTTTGTTGTCAGAGTTGGGGACATGCCAGTGGCTGAATCCAAGGATGCTGCTGGCCGCATGAAGTACAACCTGTGTGGCTTTGAACTGTGCCTGCAAGCATTCTGCACATTGCTCCACATCAATGAGAAGAGGGTTCCCAGGGTGATTCCAAAATACACATTGTGTCAATTCAACAGTGTTACATGCAATGGGGGTGTTATGTACTCTGTCACTCCCTGGCCCTGCAGGTGCATCGCCTATTAGCGGGCCTGGACATGAACACGGTGCCGCAGGACAAACGGAAGTACAATGGCATGAACCAGCAGGCCATAAAGAGTCGAAGTGTGGACACATACATGAACTATGTGTATCATCACCTGGCTACTTGGCAGTGGCAAAGCAAATGCTTTGGTCATTGATTGAAACATAAACCTGGTTGTCATTGTGTTTGTTTTCAACTAGTTTTGCCTTTAAACCCTGTTGAGGCTGAACCTCTTGCGGAGACCCCTGCACTGCTGGAAGACCCCTATGTGGCGAATCTGCATGTCTCTGGCCTATTTCTACCAGGCTATTGGGGTTTCTTTTTTCTGGGTTTAATATTTTATCCACCATAAAAACCATAAACCAGTTCCCGTGCCCCATTGCCCTGCCCTGGTCCAGGTGACACCTCTGCTGAGCTGCCGCCCAGTGTTCTGGGCCAGGTGCCGTCCTTGAGTGATCGCAGCTGGGTAAGCACCAACATTGCTGCTTCCTGTGCCTTGAAATGTTACTGAGTGGCATTTGGTGGCTTTTGTTTTAAATGCAACTTGTTAGTTTGGGGAAGAAAGTTTGTGTTAAGTCTCCTTCTGGTGCCAAACATTCAGTTAGGTGGCTTGCAGCCGCGGCATATTGGGCACATGACAATGGAAGCATTCTTCCAGAATTACATCCTTTGGTGCGATGGGGCGGGCTTGCCATCTGAAGAGCGGGCTGGGTGTCGCACATTCCGTGAGATGTATGAGGTATGGAAAGATGTTGTACCAATGCGGACCCTTTCCCAACATGCAAGGAGCCTGGGCCTATACTTGGGTAAGATTTGAAACTTGATTTGTTTCCTTTTTGGGCTTTGCATTTACTCTTCTGTTTGTCAATGCCAACTCTTTGAACTAGGCAACCATGTATATAATATAATATTGTTGGACCTGGAACTCAGTGTTTTATTCAGGTGCACGCAGTGTGCAGAGTTTACAGCCCGCATTGGCAAAACCACTGACTCCAAACTCATCAGCCAACTGGAAGCTGCACAATCTGCCCACATCCACAATGTGAAAGCCTATCGCCTACTTCAGGGGCGCTTGAACTCATTATCGGAGCAGTCTACATCAGCTGCTGGTGGTGGAGTAAGCCCCAAACAATCGCTGTTGAAAATAGACCTTGATGGTCTTGATCAGTCGAAGACTAGATACCCGCGCAACATGACATCCGCAAAAAGCCTGGAGAAAACTTGGCGGCCGCAAATACACTTGATTGCAGTGATTTGCTGGGGGGTGACTTTGCTTGAGCTGAACAATTTTTGATGTTTTGAAACCCTATTTGTTGGACAACACAGCTGGCTTTCCCAAGTATTGTGAATTCCCCAGGTATTGGAGGGCTACATCCTGCTGGAGCCGGACCTGCCCAAGGATTCTTCAATGGAAGCAACGATTGTGGTGAAGGCGCTTGATTGGGTGGAGGAGGAGCTCAAATCCCGAAACATCCCCATGCCAGAGAATCTTGTGGTGGAGGCTGGGGGGAGTGACAAACATGTAAACAGTATTGGTGTCAATGGATAGGCAGATTTGCCGTTTTGACTCCGTCACGAGCACTGCCCGGATGTAGGTACCCCCTTGATTCATCAGGAAGTTGCCCAGCACAAAGGCATCAGGCCCTTATGTGTCCATCTCGTTGGTGTCCTCCTCCATTCTTGTTCTGCCGTGGAAGAGTTTCTGCCAATTGTCATTTGGCAAGGCAGCCACATTTTGAATGATGGGTGGGGTATGGTGGGGTAGAAACAAATTGCAAGTATATATGTTTCATGCAATGTGCCAAGTAATGAAATCATATTATTTGGCAGCAACCAATTTTGTGTGTAATTCCTTGTTGGAATGGGTTGGTGATCGTTTGTGGTGTTGTTTTTAGGTGTCATGTATTTTAAGGGGTCCCAAACAATTAACCAGGTCCAGTGATTGAACTAATATTCTTTGGGGCCAATGTGTTGGGTTGTTAAAATCAGTTAGAAGCTGGTCTTGGCCCTGCAGACAGATAACACCTGCCGGGAGGGAAAGAACCAGACTATGGCCAAGGTAACAGCAGCAGCAGTGGCTTCGGGCAGGCCCTTGGCCTGCAATGTGATTTTTGCTCTTCTTGTTTGACATCTTTTCATTTTTTGGGGGGGCATCTGAAAAGGGTTCCTGGGATTGAGGTTCCGCAGTGCAAGCCACGTGTTTGCTGAAGTGGGACATACACATTCAGCAATTGATCAGCGGCTATCAATGGCAGTGTCAGCTTTCCAAGCAGCGGATGTCATTCAGGAACCCAAGGAGAATGGTGCTGACATATTGGCTTGTTTTGAAAGAAGGGCTAGCCAAATGAATCATACCCATTGGAATTTCCTTTTGTGTGATTAGCTTTAAACCAAGTTCTTCTTGGGAAGAGGACTTTGAGGACATCATCAAGGCTCGGATTACCCCCTCCCGTGGCCGTGTTATGAGAACAGAGATCCTGGATGGGGCACTGGACTTCAAGAAGTATTATGAGCAGTTGGGGCTGAACATTTCAGGGCTAGTCCCAAATCCTCGGGGTGATGAACATCATGTCAATCACTGCTGGAGATTTGTGAGGCGATGTGACTCCTGGCTTAAGTGAGCCCCCCAACCCTCGTCCCTGATGCCAAGTCTCAAAATGGCCCAGTGTTGGAGAACACCTGGCGGGTTGGAATCTCAATTGAATCTAAGGACCTGCCACTTTATGACCACAAATCTGGGGAGAGGTGGTTGCCTGAGGAAATCTCTGAGGAAACTTGGCATAAAGTTGTGATTCAACTTTTGAAACCTACTAGATTGAACTTTACAGGGTTTGGGGTTTCGGTGTGGTGGACATTTGACACAGTGTAAGGGTGGGTATGATGCCAAAGACAATGATGCCATCATGCTGACCAAGCACTTGGCCAACTCAGAGAGCCTGAGCCAACAGCCATTGGTGATTTTACCTGTTGATTACCTGGCCCGGCTAACCAAGCAACCTGCAGCCCTGCCTCGCAACCTTCTACCCGACCGTACCCGGAAAGAGCCCCAAGGTGGCAATGCTTTGGTTGACCTTGTCTGTTTTGCTTACATTGACTTTGAGCATCGTGCACAAACTTGTTGTCTCAGGTTTCTGAAAACTGCCTCCATTGTGGAGAAAGAACCTTGGGAGCTGCATCGAGCTGCAAAATCACTTCGGGATTGGGTGGACATTCCCTTAGTTGTCTGGAGTTTTCACTATCAACAGTGATGGCCATTCTTAAGTAAGAGCAATGATGGTTGACTGAGGAAGCAAATGTCTCTGAATCATGGCCTGCTATCAGTATGCCATCCTGGTTTTTCTCACCATCGCCTCGGGAGTTGGGAGTCACACCTAATCCTGCTGGGTTTCTTGGCTGGAGTGTGTGGGGTGAGTGTTCCCCTTCGCCTTACTTCTGTTGTTGTTCAATTTAGCATTTGAATATCAATATAGAATTGTGTGTGTGTTCTTTTTGGGCTGCCAAGGTGGGAACAATTTGCACCTGGGTCAGTTCGGCTGGTGAAAGTTACTGAGGATGGCAAGCGTTTGGCAAGTGTAGGACCTGTGGATGGGCATGTGGAAGATGCAGAGCGCCCCTTGAAAGCAGCTCGCAAAGAGGGTGGGCGTGGAGGTCGTGGAGGCCGAGGTCGTGGCTGTGGAGGCCGTGGAGGCCGTGGAGGCCGTGGTGCAGATGTGGAAGTTGAAGGTCCAGGTGATCCTGGGCGTGGTGGTCGAGGGCGTGGTGGTCGAGGGCGTGGCCGTGGGCGTGGCCGTGGGCGAGGTGTGAGGATGGGCCAGGACCAGGAGGAGGTCCCTTCGAGTGAACTTGCTCTGCTTGTTCCACCTGAAGTGACTGTGGAGGACATTCCACAGCTTGTGGACATGGATGGCCCAGAGCATGGGCCAGAGTTGCCACCCAACCTGCTCCAGGATGCAAAGCAGAAGGACCAGACCTTTGGTTGCCCAAGGTGCTACCACAGCAAGAATGGATGCTCTACCTGCCAGAGACCTGGTTACACACCGCGAGGGCCGAAAGCACGTGCCAAGCCAAAGGCAAAGGCTTCCAAGCAGAAGGAGCCAGGGAGAGGACGCAGCAAAGGGCGTGGCCGGGGCCGTGGACGAGGGCATGCCAGTGCAAAGCACTGACTAAGTCTGATTTGGGGGGCGGGTTGAATCTAATTCTTGGATTCAAGCCCATTTGCCATGAATAGAATGGCTGGGGGTTGTAAGATTGCATCTGAGCAGTTGGTGCCTTGCAGGAAAATCTGACCTTGCTTGCTAGCAGACCCTGACTTGATGGTGGATGTGCAACTGGCACAAGGCCTCAATATGTTAGTTTTGCCAATTTCTTTGTGACTGTTGCACCTTGGATTGAACTGACAAGTCAAGTCTTTGCATTGGGAGATGGGCTCAAGGATTTCTTGCTGCGCAACTAGGCTTTTTCACAAACCCCTGTGTTGAACCATTCTGAAATAGTTCCATGAACCCGACCTGTCACTTTCAATGCTCAATTTGACATGGGTGTGTATCCCTTTCCCATTGTGCGCACAGTGCCCTGCCATGGATTTGCCACCTGATGATAATGGTGAAGAGCTTGGCTTGGGTTGGGGATTGGGTCTTGATGAGCATCCAATAACTTTGTTTGATGCAGTTCTACCTGAAAGTGATGACGGAACCGGCGATGAACTGTTTGGGCAAGCTGCAAGTAGTGCTGATGGGGGCAAAGGCAAGCAGAAGCTCTCCCGACCCAAAGCCAAGCAGAAAGCAAAGCCCAAAGCCAAGGCAGCTTTGGTACCTTCTGGGAAATCAGAGCCCAAAGCCAAGGTGCTACCTTCTGGGAAAGCAAAGCCCAAAGCCAAGGTGCTACCTTCTGGGAAAGCACAACCCAAAGCCAGGACAGCCCGCAAACGTGCCCCGGAAAGGAATGATGATGATGAGCTTCCCATCCTGAACTGTGAGGATGACACCTTGAAGAAGGCAGCCAGTGGTATCCCATCAACAGTCAAGATGCCCCACTCAGATTTGGAAGCTCTCCTGCAGAACCCACCTGGCCTAACTTCCTTGCAGAATGATCCCTGCAATGTGTGGGAGGTCTTCACTATTCCAAGGCTGGGCCCTGTCATGAGGGAATTGGGAGGCAAGTGCAAGCGCTCCTATGACATCCGCCACTTTTGGGATCTGAATGAGGAAAGCTACCAGCGCACACTACTTCAAGACATAGCATTGTTTACACCTTTGTGTGTAATGATGAGTCCTCCTTGTACTTATCTATGCCAATTGATGCATTCCAACTGGAAGCGTATGCAGCCGCAGAAACGCCTTATGAACCTGGTGCAAGCCTGTGCCCACATAGACCTGTGCATGTGGATTGCAAAGTTTCAAATTACCCATCGTCACTTCTTTGCCCTTGAGCACCCAGCTGGATCATTGATTTGGGAAAGGGAGTCTGCAGCCCACCGAAAGTTGAGTAGCATTTATTTTTTCTGCTTTGCTTGCTGGTACTGTATGTTGGTTAGTTGAGATTGCACAGGACTTGCTACTGACTGAGTTCTTGCCTGCTCAGGTGAAAGCAATCAGCCAATGCCCAGGAGTCTTTAAAGCGGTTTTTGATCAATGCCAGTTTGGACTTGTTTCTGTGGAGGCAAAGCTTCCCCTTAGAAAGCGCACATGTGTCCTCACCAACTCAAGTGTGCTGCACAAGGTGCTACACAATAACCTGTGTACAGGGAACCATGAGCATCAAGCAATTCAGGGGTCTGAGGGGGGGCGTAAGCGCAGTGAGGCTGCTGCGGAGTACCCCGAACCCCTTGTCCGTTGCCTTTGTGAAAGTTTCTTACAGGAGGGGAAACACTTGAGGTGATACCAGTGCCAGAACAGGAAAAAGAGTCTGCTGCTTTGTTTTGAGGGGTAATTAGTGTCCTGATCCCACCAAGTTGGAACCATTGATCCCTGTTGCGGTCAATTTGGGGGGTCCAATTCGGCAGATTTCGATTGAAACCCACGGACAGAGGGATCGTGAGAGGGGTTGCCACTGAAAACCTGCGGAACTCAACCTTGCAATTTTGATGGGTGGGGATCAGCAGATTTCATTTGAAATCTGCAGAACATCCTATTGACAACCCTGAATCTGCGGATCTTACCCCCCCAACTTTGCTAGGGTGACTTCTGCAGATTGATATAACCCAGAAGGAAGATCTGCAGAATTCAATTGAAACCTGCGGATCTAGGGGGTGCAAATGTGCAGGAGTGACTTCTGCAGATTTTGGCTGAAGTGGTCTTAGTGCTGGCTTCAAGTGGTTGAATGCTGGTTGGCAATTGGTTTGCAATCTGGTCCCCTGGTCCAGCTGTGAAGTGATACAGGGTTGGTGGTTTGGGTGACTTGCGCCCATGGATGCTGAGCCTGGCAATGTGGAAGACCCTGCTGAGTTGGGAGAGGCTGGGTTGAATGCAGCAAAATTAAGCTTGATGTCTAGTTACTGACATTATACTTTTGAACAGTTTCCTTTGCCTGGTAGGTTTTGTTTGTATTTCGTTGCTTCCCACACAATACCAATCCCTTGAGGACCGGGATGCCAAACGCAGCCTGATGTTTGAGACCGCGATGGATGATGAGGATGTTGATGCCAAGTCCTTGGCAACGACAGTGGGTGGAGGAGACATGTCCTTGTTGACATCCCCTGGGAGTACTGCTACTGGGGCAACATCCATGGAACATGCTTTTCTGGATTCGCAACCGCAGCAGCTTATAGAGGATATCTTGGGGGAGATCAAGCGCTACTTGACACTATTGATTTTTAGTATAGTAAGCTGGTTTGGGTGTGGAACAGGTTCAAACTAGAATGGGGAGTTGGACCACTTAGGCTATGGTGGTGCTCGCCAATACTTGCATGCTATGTATCCAACCCAGAAGATGCGTCAAGAAGCTCTGCCAATGGATTTGAAAACAGCTGTCCCACTTGGTCCTTCTGTGGCCTACACCCTGGACTACCCCTTGCCAGCTTGTCTCTCAGGTGACTTGATTGATTTGGGAATCCTACTGTTTGTGAGAAAACCTGGTTTGACAAAATCCTCCTTCAAACCTTCAAACATGGGCAGCCTTGACCATCTGAAGCCTTCTGGTAATAGAGTTGTGAGCCCACTGGCTGCCTCAGGCCAAGAAGATGACCAACTACCTTTCTCCATTCCACTGCACAAGTTTTCTGTGGAGAACGAATCCAGCCTTTGGGAGCCAACTGGCCCAGCACTTCAGTGTGGATGGATTTGTCACCACTGGGGAGCCTATCATGATTCGCTTGCAGGCTGACAAACTTGTGACCTTACCCCCTATCTTTGTTTTGTGAACTTGAAGTCAATCCTTTGATTTGGTCATGTGATCAATTGAAACTGGGCAGGCGAATGTGCTACTCAGCGAAGGAGCTATTGCCGATGGGTCAATTTGGTTGCTCAAAGGGGCTGCAAGGATTCACTCTGCTATGGCTGTAGTGATTGGACTTCTTCGAAAAGGCCTTGAGGTGGGGGGTGTTGTGTTCTTGGGGGCTATGGGGTAGTGAATTGAATGACATGTTTTTTGTCTCTTTGTCTCTTTGTCCCTGAGGTGCCTTCTTTGCTTCTCTCTGGCCTTCAGCAGATCAAGTGCAAACATGTGCGGCTGAAGGATCGCCAAACAGAGCTGTTGCTTATCTTTGCAATAATGTGTCATATTATAATTGCAATCTTTACTAGGCTTTTTGCCTTGTTGCCCACCAAGGTTTTGGAACATGAAGAAGTCCACCCGTGGAAGTATCCGCAAGGCCCCGAATGCAGTATCCTGGGTTTTCTCCTTCATCAATTTGCAAGCTTGGGGACACTCAGATCCTGGATTCCTGATTCGTGCTTGGAAGCTTGGCAATACTTGGGCACTGACCTCATAGTGAAATGTTTGCAATGTTTTTAGAGAAATAACCAGGGCTTGGTTGGGGATTGGAGGTGTTGTAGTCTACCTCAGGAATGATGAAGCTGCTAAACCGGACCGTCTTCTGGGTGCAAAGCAAATGGCTGTGAAAGTCATTTTGGATATGCCCCCTGCAGCGCGGAATGCCATCCTCAAGACAGTGAGTGCATATGGATGGGAAGGTGCCTCATCCTATTTCTGGACCTTTTGGCCCTTTATTTATCACCCTTATTTTACCTGTTTTGGGGTTGAGTTGTAGCAAGGGGGAGGGTTCTTTTTTGGATATGGCTGAGGTTGCCCGTATTCTGATGATTGCCTATCAAGCAAAAAGCTTCTTCCTGGATTCAACTTCAAGCCTACCCGTGCTGTGAAGAACAGCCCCTGGCAAGATCGGGTGAAGGTATCGCATGCATCGACCGAGCTTTTGTTTCAGCTTGTGGATTCCCAATGGGGTGCTACCATCATTGGGCTTCGGCGCAAGCTGACTAGGCAACAGCTAGAGGAGAAGGCGGAAGTGTGCGCCCTTGCGTGCCCCTCGATCTGATTTGTCCTTCCACTTGTCCAAGTATTTCTGAATTTTGTTACAGGGGGGTTTTTGCTCCATGTGTGAACTTGTGCCTTCATCTCAGGCAATTTGGTGAACGAGGTGGCCTCGCAGGTCCCCAATGTGGAAGAACTGCTGAGGAAACAGCTTCTGGGCACTGCATATGGCTACCTCACCCAGGAAAGACCACCATTGATTTCATAGCATCCCAAATTGCAGTACTTTTTTGGTCTCCCGTGGAACCCAAAACCTTTGGTTTCACACCCTAAGTTTACGAAGTTCTCACCTTGTTTTGTGTCCCAGTGCTCCTATTTTGCTGTCCAAGTTGTAGTGTATGGAAGTTCTTGGCCAATCACAGAGCTCAGGTTTCTTGGGAAACTACTTGAGGGGGACTTACAGCTGGAGTGTCAGCTCAGTGCTACATGTTCAGCGAAGGATGACAAGTTCAACCCCAGGGACAATGCGTGTGTCTTGACAACATACTTTAATGGCCTTTCTTGGGGAGGTTAACTTCATGTGGTAGCCCTGTGCTTGTGAGGCATTTTGGAAATCCTGAACTTGGCAGCTCCTGGGGAAAAGGGGCAGCAAGTGGTCCTGATGGACACCCTGGATGCCAAATCGAGGGACCTTGAGAATGCCCAGTTTGAACTCTTGAAAGAGGAGTTGCAGTATGACCAGAAGTGCCTGGGTGTTCATTTGCAGAAGATTCAGAACCACACTGTGAGGGTTGCCCACTTGAAGGATGAGTGGCTGAAGAAACGCTTTGACCGGGCCCGACAGGGAGTGAACGCATGGTGGGACAAGAATGTTTCAGAATTTGTGTGGCCTGACAAGTTCAATGCGGGCACAGGCTTGTCAATGATGAAGGACCTAGAAACATCTGGTGAAAAATGGCAAGCTGCCCTGGGTTGTCGCCAGATTGCATCTCTGCTCAATGGCAAATGTTTTTGGAACCCTGGCTCTAGTGAATTGTGCATTCTTAGGTACCTACCTGTCCCTGATGCCCTCAATGTCGCTTAAGACTTACAATCATCCAAGGCAACAGTGTTCATCTTGAACTACAGTGCGCCGTGCTTGATCAAATCGGACATCACAGTGTGCAACTGTCAATTGCTAGGCCGCTTTGTGGCCACACGTGCTTCGTTGACATGTGGGCTTTTGGTGGCGCCGGTCTTCAGCTACAAGCCTGGGACCCTTTTCATGGAAGAACACACCCTCTGCAAGATGATGAACCAGAATGGGTGTTCTGTTGACCTGGCGTACCAACTGCTTTTTGACCCCAAGAGCAAGACTGACACTGAGCTGATGGTGTCAATTGTTTTTATTGTTACATGTTGCTTGCCATTCAATTGAAAAACCACATTGGATGCCAGATGGAAACTCAAGCTGAGGATGGGCGTGATCAGCGACCATTGGCTTACCCTGGCCGAATCTTGGCCCCCGCATTCTTGGATGAGGAAACCTCTGGCCCTTGGATCTTCAAGACGAGCAGCCTTGCGAAGAGCCGCAGAACCCTCGAGGATGCAAAGCAGCTCCCTGGGAAGGCTTGGGCTTGAGGGGGGGGTCAGACAATTGTTGGTGTTATGTTGGTGTCAACTCAGCTACTTTTAACCTTTGACTAAGCTAGCTTTGAGGGGCCCCGCCAACAGGACATGGTCCAAGTGGAGGCCTTGCACAAACCGGATGCAGTGACAATGCCGTCAACAGACACAGGCCACTTGCATGGAGCTCCCAAGTACAGCCAACTGGGAAAGGATGCAGCATGGAAGCTGTTGAAGTCTACTGTGGAAACTTGGCCTACTATTGAACAAGAATTATTTTGGAAGGTCCTGCTTGGGATTTGGTGACCCTGGGGTAAAGTGGCTGGGACTGGATCCTGGCACTTTAGGATGGTGTGGGCTTTGACAACCACACCTGCCTGCGCTTTGTGGACCTGACCCCCATGACTGGCAGTTTCTTTGAGGGCTTTGTGGAGCTAAGCAAGGAGCTCAACATCCCGCTAACGTATGCGGCAGTGTTTGCTGATCAGGGCCACCAAGAATGGTTTCAGAACTTCTTTCTGGAAGAGCTGACATCAAAGTTCCAGGAGGGTGATTTGGTTGTTGCCAACTGTGCAAGGACAAGGGTTGGGAACAAAAGAGCAGTGAATTGATTACTGAAGTTCAGAAGTTGAAACAAGTGGTGTGTGCTCAGGCTTTGAACTGCAATATTAAAGGTGTAACACAATCTTACACCCTGGAGGCTTGCAGAAGAACCCCCAGCTGAACACATGGAAGCAGCGCCTGAACCTCCTGCGCTCAAGCGTTGTGTTTGGGGCAAGGCCTGGGTTGACCTCAAGATTCAACATTGTTGATTGCTTCAGTAATTGGACTCTGTGAAACACAGTTGTTGAGTCAAACATTGGACCAATTGTTTCCACTAATTGTTTCTACAATTGCTCCAACAAGTTGCCCCCATTTCCTTTCACTTACCCTTGTAAGGTGGATGGCCAGGCTGTCACCATTGAATTGCGTTCACCAGCAAGCATGCCACTGCCAAAACCCTCAAAAAAAAAAGGGGTGCCAAGAGTGATCCTGCAGGGCCTCAAGGACCAGTGCCTTTGAAAAAGCAGAAGCAGACCCCGGCTCCAAATGTCACAACGAAGCCTGCTGAAGAATCGCATGGGACTACTGTGATTGCTGAGTCACCCTTGGTCAACATCAAGCTGCCCTCGGGGGTGAAAGAGCAGGTCATGCTAGTGGTGTCTGACAAGGCTCCCTACATCCGCAACCAAACTGGCCATCCTGCTCCTTGTCAGTGAGACCAGTCATTTTCATGACTATACTTTCAATTTAGTCACTCATGTTACATCTCCTTTTGTTGAGATTAGCTAAGAGAAATGAGATGACACAGAAGAAGTAACAAATAAATGAATTGAGCTCACTGAAGGTGAAGCTCGTGGCTGGAATGGTGCTTTGTGGTTGGGGCAAGGGCAAGTTCCGTCAGGGCAACCCACAGAGTGAACTTGAGCCTACCGAAATCCGGTTTGATGCTGAACCTGATGGCCTTGTCATGGTGGATTCTCAGCCATGTGAGACTCTATCAGAAGTGCTTCAGAAAATGAAGGCGACAAAGCCTGATGCTAAAGTCTGCTACCACAATGCCGAACAGGAACCAGATGGAAGCTGGAAGTTCTCTCAGGAGGGGTGAAGGGTGAATGTTGAGTTTTGAAACTCAATGCTCTGTGTTTCATTCCCAAAGCCCTTGTTGATATCTAGTTCTAGGGTTGACTGACCAACTGTTGAGCGCCTGCTAGGTGAACCAGGTGATCTTTGCCCCAGCTTTGGAGCAGAACAAGGTGGTGGTTCAATCCCAGATTGCAAAGATGGTGCCCAATGTGGCCATGTGGAAAACTTCTGTGACGAATTTGGGGTGGCAATGCAAATGGTCAATGAATGGCTTGATGCCTACCCGCCCAATTGTTTTCATCACTGCGGACCTGGAACTGGCAGATGGCCAGCTCCTAATTCTTGAAAAGCAGTAGCCCTGGCACCCTATGAACCATCAGAATCAGCATGAAACACGTGTCATGAAATGTGTGCAATTGTCTTGGGTTGGATAGCCAGGGTCCCTGTGGCTTTGGGTTTTGGACAGTCATTTGGCAAGCCCATGGGTGACTGTCACCGTGTTGGATGGCGCAATTGGCTGCGAGTGATAGAAAAAAAAGTGGCTGATATTGATGGATGGTGGAACCCATTGCATCTATTTAAAGGCTTACTGAGGGTGTTTGGTGAGGGATGTGGAATTTAAGCTGGTCTAAGGGATGAGTGTGTTGTATTTTCTGGCTTGCCGCTTGCCACAGGCTTTCCTTTGCCAGCTGCTGCGCAGCTGCCATTCTCTAGACTGGTGGAGGCTGGTTCTGGGCTGGTGGCATGATTTGTTTAGTGGATTGGACTCAGTAGAAGTTTGGGTGGCATGGTGTGTGCCTGACATTGTTGACATTGAGTGGAAATTGCGATGGTTGTGAGATTCGGATTCTGCAGCTGCTGCATTGCTCGGGATGGGGCCGAAACCAACTCCACCAAAGGGCCCCCCGCCGCCTCACCTGCTTAAGGGCAGGAACCGCAATGGCAGCAAGGTGAGCGAGACTGCGATCCTGACCCCGGAGGTGGAGCCAGAAGTGGACCTGGAGCTGGAGCTGGACCTGGAGCAGGATGGGGCCAGTGCAGGCAGTCGCAGCACAGGCATTGGCCCGCCCCTCAACCTGGCCTCGCTGTGTGTTGCAGCCATGATGGCAACACCCATCAAGCAATGGGCCCAGGACCCTTCCGCGATAGAGATGGCGATCTTCGAGAAGATGCAGCAGAAGGAGGTGCAGAAGCCGCAGGTTCAGAAGCAGCTGCAGAAGGAGGTGCAGCTGGAGCAGAAGGAGGTTCAGAAGAAGCTTCAGAAGGAGGTGCAGAAGCAGCTGGAGCAGAAGCAGCTGGAGCAGAAGGAGGTTCAGAAGCTGGAGAAGAAGGTGGTTCAGAAGCCGGAGAAGAATGTGGTTCAGAAGCAGCTGGAGAAGAAGGTGGTTCAGAAGCAGCCGGAGAAGAAGGTGGTTCAGCAGCCGGAGAAGAAGGTGGTTCAGCAGCCGGAGAAGAAGGTGGTTCAGAAGCAGCAGCCGGAGAAGAAGGTGGTTCAGAAGCAGCAGCCGGAGAAGATGGTTCAGGAGCAGCAGCCGGAGAAGGAGGTCCAGGTTCAGAAAAAGCAGCGAGTGGATTCACATGGAATCCAAGCGGCCAGCCACCTGATGCGAGAAGGCTTCACGGTGATGCGGAGCAGTGACCTTGAGGCCAATGCGGCAAAGGGTGCCAAGGATGCATCTGTGGCCATGAGCGACTCGATGAAGAAGGACTTGATGACGACTAAGCCCAAAAGCAGTGGCATCCTCCTGGTGAAGCCCAAGCTGAATAGTGACTGGGTTGCCAAAGCTAAAAGCGATGCTTTGAAAGCTCTGACGGAAAGGGCTAGGCTTAGGCAAATGTCGCCTGTGGAATCACCGTGGACATCCGCGGTTGGCAAGAAAATTCAGCCCAAGAAGCGGCCTTTGGGGTGAGAGCAAGATGGGTGAACAACAGACATATGAGGGGCCCTGTTGATTAAACAAAGAATGCAAAAGTGACCCACTTTGAGTAAGTCAGAAATGAATCAGATCTTGGACCCTTCTGATGCCTTGCACCCTGGCCCAACCTGAATACACAGGTGCTTCGATCCTGAGATGTGTGAAAAAAAGATTGCTGGCAGTGGGTAAAGCTTGAAGCCATCGTCATTTGAAACCCATGTGCCCAAAACCCATCCGCCTTGACCTGCAGGCAGCCAGCAGTGGTGGCCAGTGGTTGCCAGCAGCAGCTGCTGCTGCTGCTGCTGCTGTGGGCTAGGGTGAAAGGGTGATGTAGGGAGTTGAGGGTGATCAATAACAACTCCATTGTGGGATGGGTGATTTGTGATTTTATGATTATGGGACATCATAATTGTCTGAGATCAGATACTGAGGGAGTGTGGGACTTGAACATTGAATCTAATGTTGCCTGATTTCCTGAACTGTTCTATTTAGCAAGTTTGCTGAGTAACTTTGCTTGGGACCCTCAACAATATTGCATGCAATTCCCCTGATTGGCATCATTGCCTCTTTCTCTGGAATCATCCCTTTTGTACTCCGGCATCAGGCTGAGTATGCAGTTTGTCCCCAACGATATCCAGGGTAAGACTTCATTGTTATTTGCCACATTTCATCTTTGTCAACCCCACAATCCTTAGCTCACACATTGTGTAACCCTCCTTGACTCCTTGAGTCCTTCCAACATCAGCCCCCCAAATTGATTTCAAAACCCCCCAAATCGATTGCAAAAGTTTTGGTGTGGGGTGTGTGTGTGTATGCATGTGGGTGGGTACGTACGAAATTATGTACATACCTATGCTTGCGGTATGTACGTAACCTGCCCATGCCTTGACCAAGTCAGCGGCGCAAACCTTTTGGGCTAAGCCACCCCGCGGGATGCTGCCTGTCTGGGCAGGCAGCAAAGCCCCACTTCCACATTCCGCCCCCAAAACCGGCAGAAGCGCTGCTTCTCAACATGAGAACATTGAGGAGGGAGGGCGGGACACACAGCTTTCTGCTGCGTCAACCAACCCAAACCCTTGGGCCGGGTACAGTTCGTTGCTTGCATGATATGCAACTGGCACGTGGTTGCACGCTTGTGCTTGCACATGTGTGCACGCACGCAAGCATGTGTGCGCGGGTGCGTCTCCCTTGGTAGGGGTAGATGCAGACGTGTATGTGTGCATGAGGTGTTCAATACACACCACGCCAAGAGCACCTCCTGCTTTTTCAATGGAGCTTGAATGCACTTAAAGCCTTCCAAGCAGGGCCGTCAGGCCCACGGGCTTGCCACGGACAGGCCGCGCCCAACACGGGCACGCCGCCGTGGGCCCGGCCCGCACCGCAGCCCAAGCCGTCTTGATACGCTGCATGATACGTGTGTGAATTCTGATTCGGGGCCCTTTAGTGGACATTGTTTTTTATGGGGATTTCTTTGACGGGGTTCCCATTCAAATTCACTGCATGCTCCCGTCCTACTGCCAGGTCCAGCGCCAGCTTCCGCATCAACCCCTCGCGAGATCGGCGTGGCAAGTATTTAGGATGTTCCTTTTGGTTTTCACTTGAAACCCCCCACGGGTACCGTCAACAACAGCCACGCCCATTTAGGACATGGACAAGTTCACTTGCCCGGAGCCACAGCATTGCAAATAAATTGAAATCGCGCACTTCAAGCTGGGACAAACATTCTTTGGTGATAGGGTGCAATGCCCGACTCCAATGAAAACTCAATGGGCCACGCAATGACCTGCAGGCGGCTGCTGCTGCTGCTGCTGGCTGCAACGCTCACCAATCATGATTTCTCATGTTCTTATCATCAAGTCCACTGTATTCAACTGTGGCTCCCTGACTACTTCGCCTTCTTTGAAAAGAAATTGGAACAGCTCCTTCGTTACCAGTAGCAACAGCTTTTACTTCTTGGGATATCACAATGTCGCGTGAATGGTGGCCTCTGTTCGGTTGGGCACAAGCTTCAAAGGCTTCATCTACCCTTTAAGGTCAATCAGAGATAGGCGCTGCAGGGTCAACCAAGGTCCCCTCAGGTAGATCAGTGAGAAAATGGGGGTGCCGGAATGATCTCAGAATAGCGATCAAACTGGCACGCGCACACACACACACACACTTCCCCACGTCACGCAGTCACTCTGCCAACGTAATGCAATTCGGCGCACCTCACCAAGGTGTTGGCCACAACCAAGGAGCACAATGCTGTAGTAGACACAGAAAATCAGAGTCCTGCCCAGGACCGATTGCGCCCACTCCTGCATGAACTGGTGCAAGCTGGCTTTAGTCGCTTGCCTACTGCAAGCATTGTATTAACAAAAAGGGTAACGAGCCAACAAATTGACTTCACCCAGCCGGGTCATGAACACACACACACACAGAGAAACACTCACACAAACACACACACACACACACACACAAACACACAAACACACAAACACACAAACACACAAACACACAAACACACAAACACACAAACACACAACACACACACACACAAACACACAAACACACACACACGCACAACACGCGCACACGCACACGCACTCGCGCACGCACACGCACACGCGCACGCGCACGCACACGCACACGCACACGCACACGCACACGCACACGCACACGCACACGCACACACACACACGCGCGCACACGCACACGCGCTCGCGCACGCACACGCACACGCACACGCGCACGCGCACGCACACGCACACGCACACGCACACGCACACGCACACGCACACGCACACGCACACGCACACGCACCCGCACGCACACGCACACGCACACGCACACGCACACACACACACACACAAACACACAAACACACAAACACACAAACACACAACACACACACACACAAACACACAAACACACAAACACACAAACACACAACACACACACACAAACACACAACACACACATACACACACGCACACACACGCGCACACGCACACGCACTCGCGCACGCGCACGCACACGCACTCGCGCACGCACACGCACACGCGCACGCGCACGCACACGCACACGCACACGCACACGCACACACGCACACGCACACGCACACACGCCCACGCACACGCACACGCACACGCACACGCACACGCACACGCACACGCACACGCACACGCACACACACACACACACACACACCGAGAACCACAGCCACTCACATGGAAACAGTTTGAAGGAAACTGTAACACACACCCACACACACACATGCAAGCACACACGCAAACATACACGCACACTCAAACATACACGCACACGCAAGCAGGTGCACACACAGTGTGTGTGTGTGTGTGTATTCTCGGAATACGTACACGGCTCACTCTGTAGGCAGTTCAGGCCTGCCCAAGGTAAAGATTGTAAGCGTCAGCGAACTCGGGTGGTACATGACCTCGGCTTTCGGATACGCTCTTTACAACACCTGCAGCATGGATCGGACACCAACGGCTCTGCAATTCTTGCATGATGGAAGCCAATGCTGACAAATTGTACCAGGGCATGAGAAAAAGCGTGGCATAATGTTTGAAGCAGTGCGACTCTCAGCCACTGACAGGAACATACATGATGGCCAACTCAAATGCATTGAAGTGTTCTACACGGCTTGGATCCTGTGCATACTCAAATGCCCTGAAGAGTCTAGGGCTCGCGGCTGACATTAGCACATAAATCATGTCAAAGTAGAGGACTTGATAACCTTGGTGCTGGATCAAAGCGCAAAGCACGAGGCTGCGACACAGCAAGTTGCGTATTGCTATGTTGGCAGTGGAAAGTTGGACAGTTGTCCCCCACCTCAATCAAGGACCCGAACTGGACAGTTTTCTGTATGCAGTTTAGGGTGAACAAGTGATTTCAGCACCCAGCGGCCACATCCTGGCTGGCATTGATTATCAACAGGCATCCAAAATCCAAAGCACCCACCTGCTCGTACTCGAGGCGAAAAACACGTGGCGCTACATTTCATCCGAGACGCCTGACATGTCCAATGGCTCATTGGAGATGGTCATGGGGTCAGCAGCAATCAATGATATAATCCTGATGTGGGACACGAGTTTGGAGGCAATGAGTCACACAAGCGCCGGCGTCATCCCATGTGAACTTCAGAGATTAACATCTTGTTATGCCGGTGTTGACTCCTCCAGTAAAGTGTGAAACACATGGAAGTGCACAAACAGGAAAGCACTCCAGAATCCCCTGCAAGAGTCTGCTCCTTTGGAGACCTGATCCAGACGTGACATTTGCAAAAAAAGCAATGAAGGAAGCTTGAATTGGGATCTGCTGTCTCCGCATGCTGCACGGGAGCACCAAAATGTTGACAAGAACATTTTCTGTCGTGTGATGGTACATTCAGCAGTGAAGCCGTGCTTCAAGCTGGGCGCAAACACACTGAACGGAATGAAGAAGGAGCCGCTGCTCACATGCAGATACATGCAATATGGCTGTTGGATAAAGGTCTCATCAGGGAACAACCCTCCGTTCACGAAGATGAACCTGCTACTCCGGCCCCTCTCAGACTTTGCCAAGCGTCGCATCAAATCCAAGGATAGCCAGGTACAACAATGGCCTGGCACAACGTTGCAAAGCACAGAATGAAAAAGGTGGAGAATTGGATTGCGCCTCTGTGTTGTTTGAATGCAGAGGCGAGATGCTATAGATGTTTCGTGTGACGGGCCCGGAACATCGTGAGAGCTGGCTCGCAAACGCCAACATGCCGGGCCCACTTTGGATACTTGATGATGAACGTCAGGGCAGGCCACTCGACAGCATAGGTCAGAAGGTACCTTGACCAGGCTGGGAAGCTTGAGTGAGTGTGGCACTCTTGAATGAGGGATGATTGCAAATCAACCAGGGAACAAATAAATGACTGTCCATATCCATCAGAGTATGGATCAGCGGAAAGCATGCAAGGACAAGCTTACAAACAGCCCCTTCTGCAAAAGACCTGGGAATAGTTTCTCCAGTGTCGCGAGTCGGGCGAGCATGCAAACATGGCGAACATGCTGTGCTCAGAAAATGCCAGGATGGATCTAGCTACACAAGGACTGGCATAGCAGCAGATTCCTGGGAAGCCTTGGCCGAGATTCGGTGCCCACATGGCCCAGTGCTGCCTCTGAACGATCATGATCTCAGCGCAAGCATCGCTCGATTTGGATGTGGCATCAATATGAACACGGCCTTACCGTCGGCAGTACTCGCGCCAGTGGTGGTGCTGCTAGTGATGCTCGTGCGGCTGGTATGGCTGGTGTTGCATCCTTTATGACATTCAACATCACAAACTGGCAAAACAGGAGTTGCTCCCTGCTCCCTAGATCCTCAAAACAAACCTGTCCTCTCGGTGCCCATCGGTGCACCAGCTGGCTGTTTCAAGGACAAGCACATCGATCTGTGGCGTCGCAAAGCCTCTCTATATCAATTCGGAAACCTGGCATTATCCAACATGGCATTATCCTCTTCCTTGGTGCTAACTAGCACAATCCAGTGCCCCGTTTTGCATCATGAGGTCCTCCATTCTACACAAATTCACTTTGCGGAGGCTGTGCACCTTGTGAGGTAGCGTGCCTATCGCGACTGAAAATCGCACCTGGCGAACATGACTACATTTCACTACCTTAAAACCAGTACGGGGACCCCCGCTTAGAGAGCGGCACACGGCACATAGTGTGGAAATCGGATTTCAGTCAGGCACTCCAATCTCCAGCCAGGCAGCTACAGTTTGGAAGGAGAGCACCACATTTTCGATGAGAATGATTGCGGCACCTCAAGGAGCCGGCCGCACCGACTTCTCTGACTTGCTCTGGCTCCAGTCGCATCTCTGACAACTGAAGCGCGAACGTGGAAGTATCCTGCAACATCTGAGCCGGCCCTGAGTTCCTCCTGCTTTTTCCAGGGTTCTGATAATCAGATTGCAAGATCAGCTGTTTGAAGCTTGGCTGACTCTTTGGGTCCACTGTTCTCGGTGCAGCTTGTCTCATTGCTCCCTCACATGCAACCAGGCGCCGAATGTGATGTTACGGTCCACCACCTCTCGCCGCCAAAGACGCGTTCGCTCTACCAGAAAGCCTCAGAGTCGCGAATCCGAGAAGGCTGAGGCTGACAGTAGATGACCTCGTTGTTTAGAGAGGCCCTTCGCTGCCATTGCGGCTCATTCACTACATGAGAAGGGAACAGCATAACTTCGTCTGCAGCAACTGCGTATATTTGTTGCATCTAATCCACGTAATGTAGTACATGCGCACTGCGAAGCATTGGTCTTCAGCTCAATTCTGTGCGTGATGTTCTGGCCAAGTTCGCATGAATCTTTCCAGCTAATAGCCACTGAGAATATGAGTAACTCACTGCTCTTGCGGAGCCTGACTGCGCTGAACCCAAACCCACGGCACTTCGGGGCTCGAATCAATGCCGAGCGGCCTGAGCTGCCTTCGGACTTGCACTCCTCATCCAGCCTCGCGTTGAACGAGTTTCTGTCGACAGGCACCCAGAAATAGAGGGCATGGCTTTGTATTGCGCTTGAACACATGAGCTGGTGTGGATCTTTGCAAACATGCAGCCATCCCATGGCAAACCTCCAGGTAGCTGACCTTGCTCTACGTCCAACTGAAGTCGTCACCTTCTAATTCACAGTGCTGGATTCGTTTGAGTGACTTCCTTCTCCAGTACTGCAACAAGGAGGCCAAGTCAGATCTACGGGACACAAGTTGCGGTTTCGGTGGTCTCAGCTCCCGCAGGTGAGATCCAATTCACCTGGCTGATGCCAAGCCGCGATGAATCGCTGCTATCCTCGGCGTGGCACCAGCGAAGGAACATCCATGGGTGAGGTTGTTTCACCGAATGTGAAGAAGCTACAATTTGCTCACATGAAAGATGATAAATATGCCAAAACCAGCACAGGCACGAACGCCAAATCCTTATATCTTGACTCGCAAATCCTGGTTGCCTCGCCCCTTCCAGGAAAGAGCGGTTTGCACGGCGCGGCGAATATCACGCTTAAACTAGTCTTGCTTTGCGTTTACTGCCATGAATCAAGTGCCTGTCTTCGCGTTGGAATGAAGCGTCATGAAGATGTGGAAGCAGGGTCACTCTCAAACAAGCGCAACTCAAAACACAATATCTCGGCTCTGGGGTGCACTGCGGAGCGCACCCTTTTCTTGAGCCAAAACCACACGGAGTGCAATCAGCGCATTGGGCAATTATGACTATACATATCATGACTCCTCCTTGCTGGAAGAGCGTCTCTGTACACGCTCGCACAGCAATATAGGTAGCGGAGTCTGGCCAGGGACCTTAGCCTTCTAGTAGCTTAAGCTGTCCCTTGCTACGCTGGTTAAGGAAAACATAACCACACCTTCGCATGGTCTCAGACATCTGTACACCTGGAATGCTCTTTGTTAGAGCATCCGCCCTGTTGGACTTGCCAGGGATATGCTCCACCCTCAGATGGTCCATGCTGACCCTTTCCTGCAACCACAGGAACCTCGTCTGGATGTGACGGGCCTTTCCCAGACCTGCCCGATTGACAGTTCCTTTCGCTGCAGTCGCATCTGATTGAATCAGCACCTGGGTCTCGACCGCAAAGTCCTCCAAGAGTGACTGTAGGCCTAGACCAACTGAACCTCCTTTGACAAGAGCATAATACTCCGACTCCCCAGTCGACAAAGCGATGGTCGACTGCACATTGCTGCTGTGCTTGAGCACATGCAACCCATACAGAGCAACCATGCCTGTTGTGGATCTCCTCGTTATTGCGTCTCCGGCATGATCGGAATCCACCTGGATTCGGAGCTTGCTCGGCTTGGCTTGCCGTGCAAAGACCTGACACACGTCCGGCTTCTTGATGAGGTAGCGACACAGTCGCTTCAAATCCTGCAAAGATGCCTCTGTAGGAGAAACCATCTTCCTCGCAAGATTCTTCACAGCGTGGCTGATGTCCAACCTGTCCTGTGACAGGTACGCTGCCCTCATCACGCATGAGCGATACAGGGAAGCCTGCTCTTTCGGTAGAGCTGGGCTCCGGGCTTCCTGCATCTGCAAATCCACGGACTTCTTCACGTCCGGTGTCTCCGCTCCCTTGGCATTCTCCATGCCAAGCTGCTGCACAAGCAAATCAACATGGCGTCGATCTGGCTCGATCAGGATCGCACTCGCTCCTTGATGTTGTTCACAACGAATGAGCCGGTTGAGAAAGTGGACCTCCTTGTGGTCTCCTTCCTCATCACCTATCGTCCCGAGCCATTTCAACTCGTAGGCACTGCGAAGCAAAGTATCTACTTCCTTCAGCGCCTCGGCGTCTCCTAACGCCATGAAATCATCTCCGTGCACCAGCACTCTTATTCCCAGTGTCGGGTGATAGAACACTGAGCCATTTGACTTTCCCCGGAGATATCCGGCTTTGATCAACAGCTGCGTGTAGTGCTGCTGCCATATGTTAGGGGCATCCTGTGTCCCGTACATCGACTTAGTCAAACGACCCACCATTCCCGGACTGGCGTCCTCGTCCGGCAACTGGATGTATATGCGGCGTTTGGGTACGCCATAGAAGTGGGCTCTTGATATATCCCAAAGTCCGATCTTGAGTGGTCGTCCTCCATGGGATACACGCTCAGTGGCCCATAGGCTACATAGCAGCCTCATAGCCTCTAAAGGCGGTGTTGACGAAAACAGCATGTTCTGAGGAATCCTTTCCTCTGGACTCTTCCGGGCCTTGATCTCCCGGACCACCAATCTCGACCTGAAGTTGGGATTGGCGGGGTCTCCCTTGTTGGTGTCTATCCAACGGGTGGTGATTGGACCCTTCCCGTTGGTCTCTCTGAGGCATTCCTCGAGCGGCACCTTCTCGTAAACCTCTTGCTTCCTAAGATAGTCCAACTCGAGCTGACGTGCCTCCCTGACTCGGTCTGGTGGCAAAAACCCACCATTCACGTCGTCCCAGTACTGCTCCACGTCTTCCGGCGTCACGAAGCTCTCCTCTGGGATTGGACCTGCAACTGCTGCATCCAATGCACTCAACTGGCCACTCTCTACAAGGTGGCTCTTCAAAGTCTTCAGGACCGCTCGCACTAGCGCTGGCGGATAATGGGCCGCCGGTCTAGCGAGTCCTCCGATCAGGTGGATGTGCCGGTGCCATGGTTTCCCGGCACATTGTTGGTGCATTCGCCCTCCAACAGTTGGGCCAAACCTGGATGGTTGGTCATCCAGCCAGTTTCTTTCCGCACATATCCTGTGCCCTGCAAACCCCTCCGGTCCGTAGCGACCATAGCCCATCTGCACATTGGGCCTCGGACAGTGTACACGTCCGGTCTCTCAGTGAGCTCACGGACCTCCGGGTCTTTCCAAGAGGTAGCACTCCACGGTGCCTCATGCAAGAAGAACCTACCTGCCTGCAACTGCTTCCTGTAGAACCTACAGGCGGTATGCAAATGAGCAACTGCTCTATCCATCTTCTCGCGCCTCTTGTCTGGGCTCACCCTGTACTTGTTGATGTTCTGGAGCTGGGAGAATTGGTCACAAGGTGGGCTCCCTGTGAGCAATGTCGGCTCGACCTCGTCCACATACTCCTCGAGCTCTCGGACGTCCTCAGTCTTGCTGAGATCCCAGTAGGAACCGTCCGGTTTCTGCTCCTCAAGGTCTACCGCAAAGCCCGGCCTCAAGCCATACTGCCCGGCTTGGGCCGTGAACCGCTTCGGGCTGTAGATCTCCATGATATCAACAGCGCCCATCTCCACGCACAGCTTGGTGATCTGCTCCAGCTCGACCGCGTTGATCTCCACCTCCTGAGCCAAAAACGCTCTCTCTACTTTCCGTCCAACCATGGACTTCAACATCCTCTTCAATCTACCCAGTTCAAGTCCGCCCACGTCTGGGGGCTTGTCCGGGGTGTTTGAAGTCTCGGCGTCAGCCGCCGGTTGAGTCTCCGTTCGGAGTTCTTCAGGAGATACTGCGGGCTCTCGCTTCTCACCTTGCTTCTGCTGCGTCTTCTGCTTGGCTCCGGGCGCTATATACAGCGCTCCCGGTCTCTTGATCTGCGTGGTCGGCTTCGCCTTGCTCTTTGGACTACTCGATGCTGGCGGGCCTGCTGCTGCTCTCTTGAGTTCAGCCCTCTTCGCGGGATCCTCCACATACTCCATCACTTGTCCAGGGTCTTGCCTAGATCCTACTCCGGCCTCAGCGGCCGGCTCTCCCATGGCCTCTTGGGCTGGGAGATCTGCTTCCACTCCTACTTCCGCGGTCTCCTCTCTTTTCCTTTTGTGAGCTTCGACACGGCGTCGTCCTTGCTCATCATCCATCATGAGACCGACGATTCTCGCTCGGCACATCTCAGTGTGCGGCAACTGAGTGGATTCCCCTAGTAGCACGCAGGTGCATCCAGGACATCCATCAGTAGGTTGGTACTTCTCCACATCTGCCTTACGGATGTAAATCCGTCGCTGCTGTGGCGGTGCCATAACAGGCACAACCTGAGGCGGAACCTCAACCCGGTCTTCACTGACCAGCAGGTCCTCCACTCCTTGAGCAGGAGTTCCCGGGGCCCTCTGCCCCGGCGTTCCCGGCGCTCGCACTGAGACCTCCCACGGGTAGCCTTTAAGGCTTTCCCATCCTTGTGGATTCCATTGATCTTCTTCTGGAAGTCGACGAACACCAGTGCCTCTCTTCACTCCTTCTGAGGTCACAACCAGCAAAGTGCCAGTCCTTCCGTGGTGACCTATGTACCTGCCTTCCTTGAGTGGCCTAGCTCCTTCTCCTACCTCACGGTAATACAACCGCTCTCCTATGGCGATTGCCGGCTTTCTCCATTCTCGGCCACACCTCCTTTGTTCCGGTGTCTTCCCGTCGGAACCTCTCTTGTACCTGCACATCAGGTCTGCTGCATGCCTTGGAAACCAAGACAGCACAGGGTCGTCATCCTTCAAGACTCGACCCAACTTCTCCTCCAGTGAGGATCGCAGGACTCTCACCTGCCTTTTGAGTTCTCGGCACAAGTTCTCGATTGCGCCATTCGCCCGGTGGTCAGCCACCGGCGACTCCTGTGGAACATTCTCCACTCCTGCTTCCTTGGCCGCCTGCTCCTTCAGGGCAACGATCGAATGCTCACCATCACTCTTGAAGACTGCACGACGGTAACCAAGATGCTTTATAAAGTTCGCCATGAATTTGACCGCATATGGCGTCGGTCCTTTTGCGTCCACGAAGGTGGCCGCAACGGCCAGTGTCCGACTGTCTCGGATCACCAGGATAGGCTTAGTCTTCCCATCCTCCTTTCCATCTCGCGTCATCCATGTGTAGTCGCACGAGATTGTCGCGAGCTCATCGCTCGCCTTGTCCTCTTCGGGTCGTGAGCGATGCTGCTGACCCAATCCTCTGCCGGCAAGACAATGCCGACACCAGTTGCGATACTGCACGTGACCTGTTGCCTCATGCACCGCAACCTCGGCCCTCGATGGGCCTCCTGGTGCTCTCACCAGTGCGGGCGGCGCGATCTCGCCGCTCTCATCCATCTCATCACCCTCGGGCACACCTGCGGGTCGGCCCGCCGGTGCCTCTGGGTTCCCTTGTCCGGCACCCACGGCATCATCTGCCGCTGCAAGTGGTTTGGCCGGACTTACGCCTCGCTGGACTGCCGTCCAAAACCCGAACAATCTTCCGACTTCAAATAGAAGTTGTAAACTCCTTTCTCTTGGTATATGGGCAACCAAGTCTTCTTTTGGGCTTTACTGGGCTTGTTGAGCAACTGCTGAATTTTCCTTCCTGTCGCTGAGTCTGCTGGAATCAACTGTCCACCATTTTGATCAAGAACAGCCATCCTTCCATGGTTGAGGCATTTGTAAGCTGAAACCAACGGTTTGTGTACCGGTGCTAATGGCCCTGTGACTTTACACCTGGAACCTGTTTCACTCTTACCTTGAAACGTCCCGGTTCCGGTCCCAGGGACCAGTTCCCCCGATGCTGTCTTGAACATCATCTGGGCTCCTTCCTTAGTGGGGATGCGGTCTTTCCAATCCACTGGAATAGCAGTTTGAGCAGCCCCCGTATCAAGGTTGAACCGAACCCAGTTTGGGTCTTTCGGGGACTCTCCCTGGGTGAATGCACCCAGCTCAAACATTCCCACTTCGGCCTCCGGTTGTTCTTCTTGGTCTCCAGCTTCGTAGTCGGCGTCCTCGAATCCTGCCACATGCTTCTGCTTGGAGCCAGACTTCCCTGAGCCTTTGGAACCTTTTCCATCCTTCTTCTTGCTCCAACACTCGGCCGCTCTATGGCCGGTCTTACCACAGTTGAAGCATGCTCCTGCGGACCCTGAGCTGCCTGAACCACTGCCTTTACCTTTTCCCTTGCTGTCCTTACCTTTTCCTTTGCCTTTGCCTCCACCTTTGTCCTTTCCCTTGCCTTTGCCTCCTTTCGAACCTTTCGAGCCTTTGACCAGCGAGTTGAGCACCTTCGTGATGGCGTCCACGTCCATCGGAGCGGGGCCTTGCCCCGATCTCGAAGCCCCACTGGACCCCGGTCGATGGATCGTCCCCTTTGCTCCCGTGACTGTTTCAATCAGAACCTCAATCTCCTGTTTCATTTCCTCATAGGTTCCCAGCCGGTTCTTGTTCAGAATGAGGTGGCGCTCAATGTCGGTTGGAACCAGAAGTTCTAGGGACGTACACTTTATGTCCTGAGAGAGGATTTCCCTCTCGCCCCTTTCGTTCCTTCTGGCCTCATATCGGCGCATCAAATCATCTAGTTGTTCCATGGCCGGTCGAACTGCTTCCCAAGACTTAACTCTTTCGGGGTTGAGGATGGCCCTTAGGATGTTCCTCTTCCTACCTGCGGTGAGGGGGTCCCATCTCCTGTTAAGCCTTCGCCATGCCTCATACCCGTTCTTGGCATTGATGACCAGATCTTCGGACTCATGAGTAGTAAGGGATGACAACAACCTATACAGTTGGTCTCCCTTATCATCCAGTCCGGCCATTCCCAGTTCGCCTCCATGTTCCTCTTCTACCTTTTCAACAGTGATCTCCTCATCCTGATCAACTACCCATTCAAGGATTGACTGGAAACTGGATCCAAAGATTGCCGTTGTGAGGTTCACCACAGACCGGGCCCATCTACGGAAGTGGCCGTCATCATTGGAAAAGACTTCCGGTCTTCCAATCCCTTTGGTGTCTATCAACAACTTCCTATCGCCTTTCTGCAGGCTTGTAGCTAACCTACCAAGGTTCTCTGCCAAAGCAGCTATACCTGCCTGGCCTTGCCTAAGAAGTTGATTCTCCTGTGACAACCGCTCAACTGCCTGCTGCAACTCTCGCACTGTTTCCTCCATGCCTTATATCCGGTGCCAAGCACCGGGAGGTCAGTCCGCCTTCCCGGACTCTTCTGTACTATAGTACGACCCCGAGCTCGATCCGCTTTTCGGCTCCGGCGCCGGTTGATCGTGAAGGTGCACACTGCCCTCGGTCTCGCTCAGGGGTGTGGCCGGCGACGGAGTCGGTGGCGGAGGTGGCGGCCGCTTCGGCGGGTGCTTCGGCCGAGCCAGCGAAACCTTCGGCTCGCTCTTGGGCTTCTCGATGTGGGCCTTCTCCTTGAGCACCCGCTTCGGCTTTGGCGGTGGAGGTGGTACCCTTGCCTCTACAGCCGCTTTTGCAGGAGGTGGCTTCACCTGAGGCTTCGCGATGGCTTCCGGTACCGACTTTGAGGTCGTTCCTACCGGTGCGCGCCTCCTTGCCGCCCCTTTTGCAATTGCTGCGGCCCTGGCCAACAATGATGGCCTCTGAAGGCGAGTCCTCTCGTCGCACGAGGAGCACGGGTTCCCCAACCCGTCCAGTTGCAGCACACTCTGCTGGATGGCTCTGGCCACCGAGCCCGTTGCTCCGGCTCGGTATGCAGCTTCTGCCGATGCCGCCTTCCTGAGGCGGTAGTTCGAGGCCAGGTTCTGCTCGCTCGTCCCTTCACCGCGGGATGTCCTTGCCACCGCAAGCTCTTGTATGTTCCTGTGCACCGTAACCCGTCGGCCGAGAGCTTTGGCTGCCTCGGCGACCGGTGCCAGCAGCTCGGGCTCAGCGCCCGGTGAAGGCTCCTTTCCTTGGGCCTTTGTGAATCCCTTCGGCGGTGTCTTCGGAGCAGGGCTGGACTTAGGCGGGGACTTCGGTGGTGTCTTGGGCTGCACCCGGCGCCTCTTCCAGGGCGCCTGCCCGAAGTTCTCGATCTCCTCCTGGAGCTCCGCGGATGGCTCTTCCTGCTTCTTCTGCGCGAGCTTCAGGAGGCCTTTGAGGATCCTAAAGTGCCGACTGTTTTGGCTTCTCCTCTTGTCTTTGCCAGTCGCACTCTGCCACCACCGAGATCCTGACGACCTAGGCGTGTGAGCGACCTTGGGCTCGGGCTCAGGCTGGATCCTGCCCTGGCTGCCCCAATCGCCCCACACGCTCTCGTCCTCGCTCTTCTGCTCCAGGTCGAAGTCCGTGGCCTCGGGCTCAAACTGCTTCTTCTGCGGCGGGTGGAGGTCCTCCTTCTTGTCCTCGTTGGTGTATTGTTCCAGCTCCTCCTCCTTCTCCTCTGCCCGGCTTCCTCGAGCCGGTTCTGGGCCCCTGTGGCCACTTGGCAGAGCCTCTGGCGAGGAGATGCAGCCTGGGATCCTCCCCAGTCTGCTTCTGACTCAGCGGCAGGCTCAGCGGACAGGGTCTCTTCCTCTTCTTCACTCGGAGGGGCAACTAGTTCCGGCCTCTCCTCCGGCAGCTCTTCCGCTGCCCCGGTCTCCTCGACCGGCTCTGCGGCTTTGCCTTTGCCGCGAGCGGGCCGCCTCCACGGCGGCTCCTCCTTGTTGCTCTTGCCCCTGCCCTTCTTGCCCTTGCTCTTGCCCTTCTTGCCCCTGTTCTTGCCCTTGGGCCCCTCGTACGGCTTTCCAAACCAAATGGACCGTCGAGGCTCACCCGCTACCATCAAAACACAATATCTCGGCTCTGGGGTGCACTGCGGAGCGCACCCTTTTCTTGAGCCAAAACCACACGGAGTGCAATCAGCGCATTGGGCAATTATGACTATACATATCATGAGCAACACAAACATCAAGAAAAATAAACCACTCTCGCCCATGAATTGGCGCCTGGAAATGCACCTCATCACATTGATGGCTCTTTCCCCTCCAGCAAAACATCGGGAAACGGGGGTTTTCTTCCATCCTACATGGCTGAAGATCCTGGCTGTCCAGCCAAAGGCCGGGCGCTTTTGGGGCGCCCCGAGATCTTGCGAAGTGAAGCTTCTGCACAAATGGCCCGTCTTACGGCTGAGCATCTAGAGGCATGCGTCATCACTCAACTTCATACATACTGAAGCTGGACGCCTGGTGATTTTCGGAGAAAATTCGTTGAGTCCCCACGCAATGAGGTACGGAAATTAACGCATTTCCTTGATTTGGCTAGGCAACTCAGTGAAGGCAGAGAGGCGACATTGGCAACCCCAGGCTGGAGAGTGTGCTTCCCACACATCGTGGCACCAATGGTTGTCGGCATAGCTCCGTAGCAAGCTGGGAGATGCAGCTTGCCTGTGGCTCATGGAAACTTGGAAGCCTAGAGACCCTCTCAGTTGGGTGCCAATTTTTGTGCACGGATTTCCGAAGCCATTTGTCCAGCCCCCTCCAGCCGTGCGGCTGAGTCCCGGCTGGCCTCGCTGCTCAAGTTCTCGCCCGTCTCCTGTCCAATGCCGGGTTCCCTCTAAGCACCGCTTTCGGTGTTTGTCGCCTCCACCAAAGCCCACAAATGCCTATTGATATTCATATGTGATGGATTTTTTCAACCGTTTGGGGAATTTGGCACGTCTTGAACGGGTCGCTAGGGGCACGTGCAACAAAACGGCCACTCCTCGTCGGAAGTCGGATGATTGTCCGGCGGTTGATAGTCCGCATCGCGGCCATCAGGAGGCAGCCAGGACATGGCATGAAGGCCGTGCATGTAGAGCCGATGCGGCCAGGGAACTGCTGAAGTGAAATGCAGTTTGATGTGGCTGCCTCTACACCCCAATCTCTGGACCTGTCATACTTATTATTGTGGGAACTGGTCAGTACATCTCTGCTCGTTTTGCGTCTGTGATGCGGATGCAGGGCCTGGCAAAGCTACGGCTAAACAAAAGCTGTCCTACTGTCATAAGAAGCTGCCAGGTATGTCTTGCATTTTTGGAGGGTCTTGACAAAGCTTGGGGTGGCTACGGTTGGGCTCTTGTAGCCCGGACTGGGTTGTGGCACCTTGACCCGGTTAAACCGGGAAATGCGGAACGTGTGAGACCTTCATGGCGGCATGGGGCAGCGGCGCGGGGCTCTCTTTTTGACCTCAACCAGCAAAAAAACGCCAAAACACTGGACAAACCCAGCTAATGTTGGACGGTGACCCATGCTGACAAGTGCAAAGATGTGAGTGAGTGTGTCGGGCATCACAAACAGCTACGTCCTGCATCAGTTCAAAAACTTAACAAAGACGAAACAATTGGGCCCTGGCACGTGTCCCTAGATGCTCTGATATGTTCACGCAAAGTAGTTAAAGAGATGCAGGGCGACAGACCATATAGGTGCGTGGCAGGTGGCACGCACATGGTAGGGGGGTAAAATCCTTTCTTTGTACACTACTCAACTCTGCATGAACCAACACCTGTGGGTGTGCTAGAAACCCCCTAATACGCGTTTGCCTCAGCAGGCACGCGCAAATCCCTGTTGCGTTCATCCAAGAAGATGTCTGCGTGAACATGCAAGGCATAGGCTCTTTGCTTCGCGGATGGAAACGCATTGGAAACTGCAGCGCTTCCTTTCAGCCAGTAGAAAACCCTTTCTAAGCAACGGCAAATGCGTGACCTCCCCGTAGCTGTCTGGAAGCTCGCGATTGCCAAAAAGGCCATCGCGCCTGGGAGGGCAGTAGTTCTCTGAGAAGAAGCCCTGGATCTTGGAGGCCAGCTTCTCCTACGCCGATTGTCCGTGAAACTGCACCAATGAACGCAAGCCTTTCCAATGTTGCTCGCCTGTGCCGTGTCCAAGTTGCATACTTCTCACATTCCGCAAGCCGTGAGTAAGACATACATTTAGATATATATGTATATATATATAATATATATGTGTACAGCCTCTACACATATCTATATGTATAGATATGTATACATCTTTATGTATGTATACACATATATATATATATAGGGGTATACTCCCTTTTCGCGCCCCGCACCACTGTTTCTGTCCCCAATCTCCTGCCCCAGCGATCTGCTCTCGGCTCCGAGGGGGTCTGGGGGGGGGTGGGGGGTGTTTTCACACACGACCAGATGCGTGGACCAACGTACACACTTTTGCACCTTAAGCATTTTCTGCACCCTCACGCTCAGGGGGGGGTGGGGGGTGGTGGGGGGGGTGCTTTCATTCACGACCAAGCGCATGCCAGACACAGCCTACACATTCGCAGGCGACATAACTTCCCTCACATCAAGGTTTTACAAGAGCACTGCACTGATCTGTACTAGCTTGACGTGCCATGGAGCCCACAGCAGCGCAGTTGCGCTTCAGCATGGTTTTCCTTCAGCTTCTGCATATTGGGCGTTTCCGTGGCTGGGCTTCCTTGGTCCGCTTCTTTACTGCGGGGCGCGAAAGGGAGTATACCGATATATATATATATATATATATGTATATATATGTATTTATTTATTCATGCATTTATTTATGTATTTATGCTACCCCCCCTTTTTCACTGCCTACCTTTCTATATACAACTACCCAAAACCTCTTATTTTGTAAAATTTGGAGCCGGGGTGTCCTCCAACATGATGAATTCCTTTCCAAATAGGATCTTCCTCAAATTGGACTGGAATTTTGAATAGATCTGAGTAAGGACATAGTTCAATGGAACTTCAAAGGTCAACCAGAATTTCAATATGATTCCTGTCCCAGCAAGTGTTGGCTCGGAACTGAAGACGAACTTAAATACACTTTATACGGACAGAAACTAACTGACCTTTGAAGAGAAAGTAATTCCCAAGTGTGACTCAAGTTTGAATAGAACTTAGTACGGAAAGAATTCGACTGGCCTCTGAAGATATTTGTAAATTGACACTCATTTCTCCGCCGCCTCTAGGTGAACCTGCAGTGTTTAACACCTGACCTGCTTTTTCTGCCAAGGAACTCAACCCCTTCAAGCACTCCCTCCTCCTCCTCTGAGCGGCTGGTCCACGTTGATTGCTGCTGCTTTTGGGGCTTCCTTCGCGCCATAGACTGGGCAGGAACTTTGAAGAAGTCTTGGAGCAAGCAACTTCGCTGCCGCAAGCGTGCGCAGAGCGTTCTTCTGCGTTATTGTCGGGGCGTTGCTCGACCAGCACCTGGCATGACACGCCTTATGGTTTTTCTTTCTGGGAGACACAGCCGAACGCACAAAAAGTTGCGCCACCAGGCTACATGAGCGAGGTTACACTGAAAAAACTGCGGCCACAGAGCAAGCTCTGTCAGTGTTCTAAGACAAGTAGAGGTCGCGCTGAAAAAGCAATACGAAACTGCTGCCCTGACCTGTCATTGCTGGAACACGCATGACAAGGTCCCGCATCTCATTGTGGACTTCACGGCAAACTGCATAAGTTCTGACCTTCTTCGAGCCGCTCCAACTCCGTGTTGCACTTGGTCAGAACTTAGCACACAACAGCAGGAACCAGGAACCTCTTTTCTCTCCCCTCCAGCATCTTCAGGGCCCACCCAACTGTTTGAGCCAAAGCCACATAACATTGCGAGCCCGAAACTCAACCGCTCTTTTCACATGAACTTCTCGAAGACAGCTTACAGCCACTGTGGGCTGTCCAACTTTTGCCAAGCATCCCCGCGCAGGCTTGCTGCTAGCAGCAAGGTCAGGCTGCTCTGACTCAGCAATCTTGGCCAAGTTCAGCGGCGGGCGTCGCGACGAGCAGCGTGCGCAGTAAATTCTGGTCATTGGCTATGAAGGGCCAAGGCCCATTCTGGCTTCTTGTTGCGAAGGCACGCCCTTGGTCTCAAACAAAACGCCCGTGATTTTGGTGGCATTGGGGTGGACCTGAGCCCCCCCACAAAACCCACAAGTGAGTCGAACAAGCGTCATATGCGTCAATGCAATGGTGGTCCTACTTTGCTTTGGACCCCTGCTATTCACTGCGCAGCCGCTTCGTATTTGAAGACACTGCGCCTGCTGCAGGACCAACCGCGCAAGTCAAACCTCAAACAAGGAAGGCCCAAGACTTGCAAGCCTCAACGTGCTTTCAAGAGTCCCATTCCGTCGTGTATGTTGCGCCGTGCGGTTCAGGTACGCGACAGCCCCGGGCAGCCGTGAGCGCGTGTGGGCCCATTGGAGAGACACAGATGCGTGGGCAGTTGCGTTGGCAGTTGCCATTAAAGCTCAAGATAGAGTGGGCATGACAAATGATGGTTGCAAAGAAAACCCAACATCTCGCAGTCCTCGACCTTCTCTCTTACGAGGTCTTTTTCTTTTGATTTCTATATGGGCGTCAGCATAGCCTCATCCAACCTGGGATATTTTTTCCCAGAGCTGAGGTCAACTCACCATGACAACGTGAGGCTACCTTCACCCCCAAACTTCTCCGCATCAATAAAACCTAAGGAGGGTGCCAGCACTCCTGACTATCTTCCCCTCTCTCAGTTTTTGTTCAACATCAGGTTCCACAAGCCGTTTCGCTATCTTCCCCGCCAAACCCCTAAAGGTCAGGGTCACCACCAAGTAGGGTTGGAACCCAAACACCAGTTCCAGCTTGGCCTCGCCCAAAGGGGCGACTGCCTAGGCTTGGCCTTCAGCGCCTTTGGTGCATCATCACCGCCCGCGCAACCATTACTCAAGTTGGGGGAAGGCTGAAAACACTGTAAATATGCAGCAACCCAGCTGCATTGCCAGCATCGTCGGCGCTTTCGGAAGCCCCTGTGTTTCGCACATCGCCTGCAGCCCTTGCATCGCCCGCATTTCGGGCGAGCCTTCCCCAAGACGCGGGCGCGCGCGCGTGCGCCGCACACACGCACTTGCGCAATGCGCGGGCTGCACGCACGCAACCAAGCAACGACCCAACCAACCAACCAACGAACCAACCAACCAACCAGCCAGCCAGCCAGCCAGCCAACGAACCAACCAACCAACCAACCAACCATCCATCCATGCCATCCATCCATGCCTTCCATCCATCCCCCATCCCAGCCATCCATCCATCCATCCCATCCGTCCGTCTGTCCACCATCCATCTATTCAGCCAGCCATCCATCCATCCATGCATCCACCCATCCATCCATCCATCCACCCATCCACCCATCCACCCATCCACCCATCCACCCACCCACCCACCCACCATCCAGCCATCCACCACCCATCGCGCATGGCTCGGTTTCTTCCTTCCCTGGCGCGCGAGGCCGATGCGCGGAGCGGGAACATACAATGTAGCTTTAGTGTGGCTACAAAACTAATGGGGGTTTCTGTTGCTTCTCCTTTTTTGGCATGTGCAGGTTTTAGAGCTTTCATCTTCAGGATGTGGGTCTGTTCTTGTTGGGCCCATGCAGGTTTCCGAGCTTGAAGCTGCAAAATGCATTGTGTGTTCAATGTTGCTTGCTATGTGTATTCGAAACCCAAAAAAACAGTGTTTTCAGACAAAGCCATAGTTGAACCCGAAATCGAAATCCATTTTCGACTTATTGCCAATCCTCAACAAACAAAAACATCTGCTACCATAGGGAAGGTACTAACTCAACAAGAAAAGACGGTGTTTTACAGTGTTTCGGACACGTGGAAGAAAGAGACATGCAGAGTAGATATGACACTGTCCAACTAGAATAGAGAAAGGTAGGCCCTGTGGGGGTGATTATATACATATACGCACACATGCTACATATACACATACGTCTATAATGTGTACATATATATATATATATATACACAGAAACATTGTCCTCGGCACTACAACGCATTCAGGCACGCCTTGTAGTGGGAGCGCAGAAGTCTCAAAATAAGAAAACATACACATGTGTATATATATATACATCGCGATCGAGCGCCGCAGTCACATTTGTTGCATGCGCCATCCTTCAGAGCCCTTCCCTGCCGGTTCCTTGTTGGTGCGACGCAGCGTGTGCTCATTTCCAGTGTGGAATCGACCCATCTGGCTTCCATCCTGGGCTTCAGGTTAACAAGGCAACAATTGACCCAAGTGAGCTCCAACTCTGTACAAATGTGTCTTGTCTTGTAAAAACACCTTCGGGAGCCGGTTGCGAACTGCTTGAACCCACCAGACCCTGCACCAACTCACGTCCCTGTCCTTTTGAAACTGGTAGAAGTGACTGGGGCGTGAACAAATGAGGGCCATGCTTTGCTACAGACTACCTACTTTCGGCAATATCCTTTAGTATGAGTGTTGGTGATATGAAGTCAATTGGTCTTGAGTCATCCAATGAAGCCACAGTGCAGTTGGCACACCCTGGTGGATTCCCTCTATTCTGCAGGCACTAAGACATTGCGCTACCTGAATGTTAGCACAAAACATAGTGCGCACAGGGGTTCCTGGAATCAAACCTCCAGTATCATCGTTTGTTCGCTTACTATACACAAAGCACAATTCCCTGCTTCTCTCTTCCAATCGGTCACGGAAACCAGAGGGCTATGTGTGTATGGGTATGCCACCACCACTTAGTGCTGTGTCGGTCAGGATGAATCTGTCCGTGTTCTTGGCTCAGTGCTGACGGGTGCAACCAGCCGGTTGCTTCCAGCAATTGGGAGAAGACATGCAAAATGGAATCTGTTGTCCTGAATGGTTGGCAATAAAACTCGATCATGCGTGCGTCCAAGCACCCGACATATGGTGCTGTTGTTGATAGTCTGCTTCATTCCAGAAAATACACCCCCCCCCCCCCCCAATGATACACCATAATGTTTCCGGACCGGACCTCAAACAATGCTTGCAGTACATACTTGCCAGAGGGATCAAAGGGTTTGTGCCCCTGAATTGAAAACAAAAACACATGCGATCCAAGGTGCAGCTGCCATGAAGTTGATCAACTGGTGCACCTGCCACTCTTGGCTCTTGCGGTTTTTGTTGTGCTCGCTGTCCACTGCCCTCACCTGGCAAAGGCGCACAGCGCAGGACACTGGGAGCAACAGGTACCTGCAATGCCTGCGCATGGCGCAAACTAGCTTTGGCTATTGCAGAGAAATCCTGAACTGGGCACGGCCGCTCGAACAGAGCTATCAATATCAACCGAAATGCTTTTGACACACTCCATGAGTCCCAAGATTGCAACACGGCGCACCGTCACAGTTGCCAAACAAGTAGCTTTACCGAACCTTGTGATTGAGACGTGAGACCCAGGAGCTGAGATCTCAACTGGAAGCACTAGAGGAAATCGGGAGCAGTAGTCTTCATGCCTGCATAGTGCAGGGCACACCAAAGCCTTTGCATCCAGTGGCATACAAGAATCAAACGACATAGTGCACACTGCCATTGGCGGCAAGCATGTGGAAGCTCCAGGGAGCAAGCAATGCATCAAATCATTCAGAAATGCCAGCACCGACATATTTCATGGTCTCAGGCGCTCCAGACCACCGAAATCCATCACAGTCCGCACCGCAACGACGCAATCTTCTGCTATGCCAATGTTTAGCGGTCAACCCTACGACGTGCAAATTGAAAGCAAGGTCCTTGCCCTGAAGGCTATGGAAAGCTGCACTGTCACATGCATAAGTTGAGCGACCTGCTTCTTGGCCAAGATGGGTGGTCTAACACGCGCAATAGCTAGCTAGAGAACGATCTGTGCAGCTGAAGACTTCGCATACTCTCTGTGGAGAGGCGGCGCTTTCTCCCTGCCTTCTTTGCTCGGAAACATTTGCTTGGATCATCTTCAACAAACACCCCACAAAGGGATGCTTCCCCGTCCCTTTGTTTGGATATCTTCTTTGGCTCTTTTCTGAGCTTCACGCAAATCCGTCCGTCTCCCCTCCCCTCCTCGTCCCAGATCCAGGAGGCGTTGAAGAGCGGCGCCCGGAACACGTCCGCGAAGCGCCGCAGGCACTGCTCGAAGGCCTGCCGAATTCGGGGCCCGAGGCGAGGCCCAAGAGGATCAAAGACCTCCCGTCGCACGTGGAGCAGGAGACGGGTGCCCAGCAGGGAATGAGGGAAGGATGGGCACCAGCAAAATAAGCCCGGGGGGGCCACAAGAGTTTCACTTGGAGTATGTTGCTGGCAAATGTTAGACAACTTTCCACAGCAGCTACAAACAACGGACAATGGTGTCCAGCCTTCTCACTGGTAGAGACGTAGTAGACGGTTTGCTCCTCAGACATATGCACATGTGTGCACGTTCTCTCAGGCTGACATTTGCTGGTGTCAACAACAATTGCCTTGTTGCCTGCTTCTACTCTCCCAACCAAGCAGCCACTCGCCATTGCAAAATTCAAAACAACGGTATTTGTCAGCATGTTGCAGTGGCAGTGGCACCTAGCCGCGGCAAGAAAACCAGCGGCAGCTACCCGCCCAGCCTCGGCGGTGTAGGCGTTGCTGCTGCCTCCGTGCTGCGCCAGCCAGATGTCGAAGCCTGACCTCAGCAAAGAATCGAAGCAGCGAATCACAGGTCCTGTAATACAGTAAGGCGGTCATGGTGAGCTTAGCTGCAGGCAAGACAGCAATTCCTTGAGGACACTTGAACATGGAATCTCACTCGTTGAGTTGCGACATAATCTGCTTGCAACCCAAACGGGATGTAGCTGGCGTCTCCCCCGAGCCGGGCCAAGCCACTGCTGGGGGTAGTTCTCGGAGCCCAGGAACATGGCGTGCTCCGTGAGGTGTGCCAGGCCATCGAAGCCCTGAGTGGCTTCCCGCCCGAAGCCCCCCCCCCTTTTCCTTGCTCAACGTCAAACAGGCGCCCCGGAGTCGTTTTTGTGAGGTATGCCCTTCTACGTGGAGATAGGTGGTGTGGGGATGACAAAAAACAGAGTCAATTGGGGCATGTTCAGGTTGTGCCCCCCCCAAAAAAAAACACTGTTGGCTTCCTTTTAAAGCACACCCAAAAAGGGGTAACACCAACAAAAGATACTCCCTAAGAAACCCTGGTTGATTAGTGGGGTGTTCTTTAGTGGGGATTCATCACAGGAGAACACCCTCTTCATAGGACGGGTCTATTAATCCGGGGTCAACGTGACCTCAGCCGATCCAGGGCTTGGATCTGCCGGACACTTGGCAACTACCTGGCTTTGGCCTCAAGGGAAAGAAATGACTGCTGCCTCCAACTGCACACTTGTCGGTCTTTGAATCGCTGCTTGTCGAACCATTCCCTTTGCTCGACTCAAAACGCAAAACATGCTTGCCTTTTTTGCCACTCATTAGAGGGTATCTTTGCAGGGTCTGCTCACTGAGTCGTGGATTTTTCTTCCGAGTCTGCTGTTGCCCGCTCCCAACTGCCTCTGGATCTGAGAACGAGCCCACCGTCACGGCCACAGACACCGCCGCCTTCGCCAGAAGTTGCCCCAGAGATTGAGCAAACTCCAAGACAATCAACTGGAACAAGCAGACCTTGTCCAGCACGTGGACAGAAATCACTGTCAACAACTGAACCACGAGTCGGTTCAAAAACATGCGTGAGGCAGCAATTCACACGTGGCTCGGTCAATGTCATGTGGCAGGAAAAGGGGCAGTATACAAACACCAGTACAAGCTGCTTTGTGGTCCCAGCTCCAAGCAAATTATTTGAGCTTGAGCTTCGGGTCAATTAAAACATTCCCCCTTGGCGTGATTAATGCGCTAACATGAAACTTGGGAACCATCGTTTCAAAATGTGGAGGCTTCAGGGCAGGACATCTTGGCCAGCAAAGTTGAAAGCATTTCCAAGCAGACAAGATGCTGCGTCAGTTGAACATCCCTCGGACACCTTGAAGATCATGAAACAAACGGCCACGTTGACAGATCGTAGCAGTCCCCAGTCTCCCGGAAAGACTGGCGAACCAAGACAACAAAAGCAAGCGCCTCTCGACTGGACTGCTTCCGCCCTCGCCTGGGTGGTGTTGGGGTCCCAAATATTCACCACCCGCAGGCCGTTCTCCAGCACTGCATGCCTCAGTCTGGGCATGCCTTCTCAACCCGAGGGGGTCTTTCAATGGGGCTGCTGTGGCTTCCAAAGTACTGCGCTGGATGGCACTGCCATGTCTTTTGTTTTGCCATTTTCTAAGTGCCCACAATCGAGACATGAAGCCAAACCATGTTGAAACATAAATCAAGCAAACCGCGATGCTGGACTGCTTCGATTCTGCAGTGTTGACACTTCGGCGAAGTGTGGCCTCCAAATAGCACAAGCCACTGTTCACTGGCTTCGAGTGTAACTCAGGTCACTTGACACCTCTAGGTTGTAGGTAGTGGCAGGTAAACGCGTTGCATTCTTCTGAAGCTTGTTCATATCTGATATACCTGTCTTGTGTTGTGGGGGGTGAAGGCTCTGCCGGTTGTTTGTCGATACCTCTTGGCCAAAGGAAAGTGGATTGTAGGGCTGCACAGCACCTTCCACCGGCACATTCCCACGTGAGCTCTGCCCCCCCAGGCCACTTGCGGACACGCTTTCACACCAAGATTACATGCGCCAACAAAGTTGGAGATCTGATAAGCGACCAACAGTGGAGAGCCAGTTCACCAAGCTAGAAAGCTCTAGCAAACAGACCTGGCCATGGGTGAAAATCCCGTACCCCCAGTGAACATCCCAATCCCCACTAAAATAGGCTCTAAAATGGGTGGTGAATTCACCTACCCTAAAATGGGATCCCATTGGTTTTGAACAACCACGGCTACCTCCAAACCAAAGGCAGCAACTTCCGGGCTCCCGCACTGGTACTCCCGCGGGTCACCCTTCGGCTTCTGCAAGAGGGCCTCCTTGCGAGAAGGCGTTTGCCGCGGCGCAGGTGCTCAAGAGCTAAAGGGGGTGTGTCTTTCTTAAGGTTGGACTCCACCAAATGCCTGGGTGTCCTATTGGAGGTCTTAAAGCCACAAATAAAGGGGTTCCCTGAAAAAACGACGCTGCTTGAGTTAGAAGCTCTAGTCAAAGGTTTGCAAGGTTTGGCAGCTTGAGTCTCTCCTTCTGATCGCCGTTCTTTCCAACATCTGCTACCAGCGGTCAGCATGTATGTGAGGGACAGCAGTTCAAGTGACTTGATAAAATCACACCTCTCGGCCACGGTTCTGCGAAACTGTTGATAATGGTCGTTCACGAATGTAAGCCACGGAAAAGCTGATAGCTGCCCATCTGGCAGATCCTTCCCGACAACGGAATCGAATACCCAGTGATGTTGACCTCACATCTTGCTAGCTGGCTTATGCAAACATCCAATGATCTCTGTCGGGCAAACAACCACCAAAGCGCTTGGGTAGGTGTCTACAGTGCACACAATGGCTTGATTGATTACCTATACCGATATCGAGTAGCCGATGCAGTAGATTCAGGAAATGCTCAAGTTGCTCTGAAGTTTGAGGTACGCTTCCTTGCTAGCCGGTCAGCATCTTGCGTGCCACTAAAATGCCGATCCAACCAGGAATGATGCTGTCAGTTTAGACCCGTTGACTACGGCTTGCTGCCGTGGGTTTTGGACACGCACTCCGGACTGCAACCCTGGCCGGAAAAACATTTCATGGATCCTATGATTGTCCAGTCTCAACCTGCCATCGTCCCCGTCAAATCCCCAGCGTCTCCCGCGCATCGTCTGGCCGCAGGGAGGCTCCCGACCTGCTGTGAGGCACATCTCACTTTGGGTATGCCATGAGCATGCGGCTGCCGGCCTGCGTTTTCCATGTCTACCACAAAAACAATACCCACCGTACCGAATTTGCTGACCCTTGCCATACGTGAAACATCTATAGCCAGGATAAGAATGCACCTTTACTGACAGGCCTCTGCGCAGCATCACAACCCCGGACTGCTCCAGAAAGTCGTTCAAGAAAGCTGCGACTCGCAAGTTTCTACCAGCTTGTGCCCCCTTCACAACATGTGCCATTCTCAGCAATTCGTGAGAAGCATCGCAGACTCTAACGTTGCGTGGTGAGAGCTGCCATCTCGCAGTCATGCATTCACGCCACAAAAATGAGGCCTTGAAGAAATGGCGGACACCGTGGCAGGGAACAGGCAACCTAGCTGTGTGTACAATGTTTATCTAAATGAGATATGCACGAAAAGCTCCAAGAGAAGCAGCAACTCTCAGTGTCTTTAAGCAGGCCAGTGAACGCATCCACTAGATTGTCTGCATCAACACCATCACTCCAAGGAACCCAGATGTAAAGACTGAGAACGCATGTCCAAGACATTTGACCACGAAACGATACTGATTTCCTCTCACAAAACGAGGAGCGAAGGACCACCTTCTGCTTCCGATCCATGAGGCGGCGGCTTCTCCAGCGGTAGCGCCAAGGATCTGATCGGCACTGGGGCCTGGCAGCCGGTTGCGGCTGGCATCCCTCGAAGCTTCAAGCCAAAGGCCTGTCCCAAGCCGCTTGCTCAATTTGCGCTGCCCCAAAGTGACAAGGAACCCACGACTTCTGTTTGCCAGCCGCACAACCCGGTTACGGGAAAGCCCACACTCTCGTTGTTTTTGGCTGAGGCATGGGCCAAGAGGCACCAGAGCGTGTATGAAAGCAGCCGGACCATTCCTGCGAAAGGCTAGGGCGAACGGCCGGCTGAAACGAAAAGCGGGGAACACGGGCAACCGTTGAATGCAGAGCTGGCTTAACGTGAGACCGGTTAGAGGCTTGGCCTACCCAAAAGTGAGCCCAGTGGAGATGCTATCCAACCTCAGTCCCTTCTGTCCCTTGTGTAAAACGAAACCACGAGTCAAATTAAAGTAGAACGCGACACACACACACACACACAGACACACGCACGCACGCACGCGCACGCACGCACGCACGCACGCACGCACGCACGCACCCACACACACACACACACACACATCTTTTCTCAAACTGCGTTTCTTGAAGCTCCTGGTCAGCTGCACAGACCTGAAGAAGACAGCGGCCTCAGCTCGGGGAAGGCCCAAGAGCGGTGTTGGCGTCGAAACGGGGGCAGAAAAGGGAGCTGGAAACCGTTCTCTCCGTGTCCCCATCTCAGCCAACTACTGTATGCCGAAGACCATTGCTGCAAAACAAAAACAAAACATGTCTGATGCATGGAGTAACTTCTGCCGTGATCACAGAAAGTTCGTCCAGCAAATCTAGGAGAAATGCGAATCAACAAGCGCTATCTGTGTCAGCACAAGAATAAAGGGGCGCTTGACAGCTCACCGAACAGTAGAAAGTGCGGAGGGTTGGAGCCTTGTAGCCTCCCAGGATCCGGACAAGTGGCCGGGGATCAAACTTCACCCGGGATTCCAAGCGGCTAAGCTGGAAAGAACGCCCGATTGCAAGCAATTGGTATCAGAAAATGTCAGACTCAAACAGCAGGCAATCGAGTTGTATTTGATGATGATGCAGAGCTTGGGCACAAAGTGCCTCAACTGGTACCCAAGGCGATTCATCATGTAAATGGGGATGCATCTGGCAGTTGCTTACCAAGCGCCAGGCAAAGCCATATGGTCAAGCGGGACCCGCTCGACACTCGCTTCGCAGCTGAAAACAGCAAGCGACAGGCAGGCATACGAGGACTCTATCACAAACATGGAGCCAGGTTGGTTTCCGTGTGGGTGGCTCGTCCGTTTTACGAGTTAAAACCCACAAAACGGCTTCGGTTTTCCGTTTAGGTTTCCCGAATTAAAACAAACAAACAAAAACAGCCAAAAAAAAAGTAAATCCAGGAAACTGACGAGCCACCCATGTCCGGTCCAAGCTGAGGTGCATTTCGAGCCCTCTGGCTTTACCTTTGGACTCCTTTAGCTATCCCCATCCCGGAGTCATGAAGACTTGGACACTCTGAATTCCAAAAAAACGGGCCGCGCGCCCCCTTTTTCACCAACAAATCTGTCAATCGACTCTGCCATGGGCCGATCGATGATTGAATAAGATGGTAAAACCGAGAAGCGGGGCTTGCGGCCTCGGCCGAACCTCTGCTTCCTAAACCCGGCTTTGCTTACATTCGCTGCGTGCCTTAGTGCCTCTGAGAGCAAGATCTACCAAAAACAATGCCTGTCTTTCCCATACCCCTGTGCGCCCGACTTGCGTGGCCAACCAATCGCACCTCCATTTGTTTTAAACTGTTACAGCTTGCTTCTGGAGGACTCAAGAAGTGATGTCGTTTGGCAGCACAATGATTGCTTCCATTTGTTTGTAGCCATCACTGTCCAGACTGCACGAGTGCGTGCGCAGCCGAGCCTCATTGCTGAAGATGCCACACCCGCCAAAATCGATTGCTGTGTCTTGGTCTCTCAGCACAGGATAGCCGCTCAAACAACTAGGTTCCAGGAGACGCACTCCGACTCTAAAAGTGAAACTGCACAGAGTGGGCCATCACCTGCGGTCCAACGCGAAGGTAGCTTCATCCAGCCGTGAAATAATGGTAACCAGAAGAGAGGCCTCAAACAAAATGGGTGTGGCTGCCAAAAAAAAAAAGAGCTAGAATTACGCAGGTTGTAGTATTTGGTTCCACTTTCTAAGATATACCAGGGTGCCATTTTGGTACATTGTTTGAGCCACCGCCAAATGTAATATCCATTGAGGAAAAAAAAAAGGAAGAAAAAAAACATGGGACGTCCCAACGCAGGAAAACAGCTTGGATGAGTTGCCAGACCATGCGCACGACAATGTATCCACAGTGGCACACTGTTGTTGTTATTGTTCTGTCATTTGATTGTTGAGCCAAGCAAGCTCGCTTGCTTTGACACGCTGATTTGTCCAAGTAGGGCCGAGTTGGGCCGCATGCAGTTTGCCCTTTTGCCTCTGTGCGTTTTAGTTGCTTCATGTGGTTTCCTTCTAGAGAACCAGCAAGGAGGATCCTGAATGACAGTATCATGCAGCCGAATCATCGCGATGCTTCGTGCAGCACTTGGATGCTACCTCGCGGTGCTATGTGATGCGTCACAGAAACGCTGCCTGCAACACTGCCTGTCATCATGGCGCTGCCTAAATCAATATGATTCCTCACTGCTCGCTATTTTGCCTGCGCAATTCATGCTGAGTAGCCATCTTTGTTGCCCGCAAAGAAGTTGAACACAACCGGTCTCCATTTGTGCGCTGCTCACGGCCTACATGATAATCCTTCCTGGGCTCCTGTCCTTAACAGCACTGGGCAGCTTGCAAATATCTTCGCAAGTTGCAGTCATGAATCTCTCTCTCTCTCTCGTGCTCCATAACGAGTAGAAATGGTAGCATCTACTTGGAAAGATTGAAAAAGATCCCTGGCCAAGAGAGTTCTCCATTTCCCCCTCCCTTTCAGCCTCGTTGATGCCACGACTTTGATCGGGATCACCTTCTTCCTGGGTCAAGCGCCCACAAAAGCACCAGTAGAGCGATTTGTGGTTCTAGAAAAGGTTGGTGCGGGACGATTTGTTGGCCAGTCCCTGCTTTGTTTGAAAAAGTGTGGACTCTAGAATGATGGAATCTGGGGATTCGGGGCCACCCGCCCGACACACGAAAACCAAACTACGAACAAGGCCACCAGCCAGCACAAGCAAGCCTTAGAGTTTTGCGGGATTTCCAGTTGAAGCCCGCACTTCAGGGTGTATTGGCTACGAGCTCAACAAGAGGTTTGACTGCCGACCAGTAGAGGAAAGATTGCACTGCCCACGAGCGTTGGAGAAGCCAAGCAGTCACTACAGAATCGGAAACGGGCAGAACCAAAGCAAGACCACAATGGGTGACTCTTTTTGGTGGTACCCCCTTTTTGTCTGGTGTTTTAAGGGAGACCAAAAGGAAATGTTAATGCCATTTGAGGGGACCCCAAAAAAATGACGCGCCACCGTCACCTCATGCTTCTTTGCACAGCCCTCCTGCCAAGCCGCTCCCGAAACTTGTCGCACTTCACCGGCTCCGCGCACAGCTTCTGGTACCACTCGATGCAATTCCCGTCATGGGGAAGCCTCGGCCACAGGTCAGTTTGGCAGAAGAAGAACGACCCAAGTCCTCAAGGCTCAAGGGGGAAGAGCCCAAATATTGAACATCGAAGAGCCCAATTGGAGGAACATCAAAGAGACAAATTTTCAGAGCCCAAATGTTGAAGGAACATCGAAGAGCCCAAATATTCGAGAAACACCGAAGCGCCCAATTGGAGAAACACCGAAGCGCCCAATTGGAGGAACATCGAAGAGCCCAATTGGAGGAACACCGAAGCGCCCAATTGGAGAAACACCGAAGCGCCCAATTGGAGGAACATCGAAGAGCCCAATTGGAGGAACACCGAAGCGCCCAATTGGAGGAACATCGAAGCGCCCAATTGGAGAAACACCGAAGCGCCCAATTTGGAGGAACATCGAAGAGCCCCAATGTTCAAAGAACGTCGAAGAGCCCAAATATAGGAGAAACACCGAAGCGCCCAATTGGAGGAACATCGAAGAGCCCAATTGGAGGAACACCGAAGCGCCCAATTGGAGGAACATCGAAGCGCCCAATTGGAGAAACACCGAAGCGCCCAATTGGAGAAACACCGAAGCGCCCAATTGGAGGAACATCGAAGAGCCCAATTGGAGGAACACCGAAGCGCCCAATTGGAGGAACATCGAAGCGCCCAATTGGAGAAACACCGAAGCGCCCAATTTGCGAAACACCGATGCGCCCCATTGGAGGAACATCGAAGCGCCCAATTGGAGGAACACCGAAGCGCCCAATTGGAGGAACACCGAAGCGCCCAATTTGCGAAACACCGATGCGCCCCATTGGAGGAACATCGAAGCGCCCAATTGGAGGAACACCGAAGCGCCCAATTGGAGGAACATCGAAGAGCCCGATTGGAGGAACACCGAAGTGCCCAATTGGAGGAACATCGAAGCGCCCAATTGGAGAAACACCGAAGCGCCCAATTGGAGAAACACCGAAGCGCCCAATTGGAGGAACATCGAAGAGCCCAATTGGAGGAACACCGAAGCGCCCAATTGGAGGAACACCGAAGCGCCCAATTGGAGGAACATCGAAGAGCCCAAATTCTCAGACCCCAAATGTGGAAGGAACATCGAAGAGCCCAAATATAGGAGAAACACCGAAGCGCCCAATTGGAGGAACACCGAAGCGCCCAATTGGAGGAACATCGAAGAGCCCAATTGGAGGAACACCGAAGCGCCCAATTGGAGGAACATCGAAGAGCCCAAATTCCCAGAGCCCAAATGTTGAAGGAACATCGAAGAGTCCAAATATTGGAGAAACACCGAAGCTTGCGCCCACTTGGAGAAACGCCGAAGCGCCCAATTGGAGAAACACCGAAGCGCCCAATTGGAGGAACATCGAAGAGCCCAATTGGAGGAACACCGAAGCGCCCAATTGGAGGAACACCGAAGCGCCCAATTGGAGGAACATCGAAGAGCCCAAATGGAGGAACATCGAAGAGCCCAAATTCTCAGAGCCCAAATGTTGAAGGAACATCGAAGAGCCCAAATATTGGAGAAACACCGAAGCGCCCAATTGGAAAAACACCGAAGCGCCCAATTGAAGAAACACCGAAGCACCCAATTGGAGGAACGTCGAAGAGCCCAATTGGAGGAACACCGAAGCGCCCAATTGCAGGAACACCGAAGAGCCCAATTGGAGGAACATCAAAGAGCCCAAATTCTCAGAGCCCAAATGTTGAAGGAACATCGAAGAGCCCAATTGGAGGAACACCGAAGCGCCCAATTGGAGAAACACCGAAGCGCCCAATTGGAGAAACACCGAAGCGCCCAATTAAAGGAACATCGAAGCGCCAAATTGGAGGAACACCGACGCGCCCAATTGGAGGAACACCGAAGCGCCCAACTGGAGGTACATCGAAGAGCCCAAATTCTCAGAGCCCAAATGTTGAAGGAACATCGAAGAGCCCAAATATTGGAGAAACACCGAAGCGCCCAATTGGAGAAACACCGAAGCGCCCAATTGGAGAAGCACCGAAGCGCCGAGTTGGAGGAACATCGAAGAGCCCAATTGGAGGAACACCGAAGCGCCCAATTGGAGGAACACCGAAGCGCCCAATTGGAGGAACATCGAAGAGCCCAATTGGAGGAACACCGAAGCGCCCAATTGGAGGAACACCGAAGCGCCCAATTGGAGGAACATCGAAGCGCCCAATTCGAGGAACATCGAAGAGCCCAATTGGAGGAACACCGAAGCGCCCAATTGGAGGAAAACCGAAGCGCCCAATTGGAGGAACATCGAAGCGCCCAATTGGAGGAACATCGAAGAGCCCAATTGGAGGAACATCGAAGAGCCCAATTGGAGGAACATCGAAGCGCCCAATTGGAGGAACATCGAAGAGCCCAATTGGAGAAACATCGAAGAGCCCAATTGGAGGAACATCGAAGAGCCCAAATATTGGAGAAACACCGAAGAGCCCAATTGGAGAAACACCGAAGCGCCCAACTAGAAAAACACCGAAGCGCCCAATTAGAGGAACATCCAAGCGCCCAATTGGAGGAACATCGAAGAGCCCAATTAGAGGAACATCGAAGCGCCCAATTGGAGGAACATCGAAGCGCCCAATTGGAGGATTTGAAGAGCCCAATTGGAGGAACATCGAAGAGCCCAATTGGAGGAGCACCGAAGCGCCCAATTGGAGGAACATCGAAGCGCCCAATTGGAGGAGGAACATCGAAGAGCCCAATTGGAGGAACATCGAAGAGCCCAAATATTGGAGAAACACCGAAGCGCCCAATTGGAAAAACACCGAAGCGCCCAATTGGAGAAACACCGAAGCGCCCAATTGGAGGAACATCGAAGAGCCCAATTGGAGGAACATCGAAGAGCCCAAATTTGAAAGGAACATCGAAGAGCCCAAATGTTCCAAGAACGTCGAAGAGCCCAAATTTTGGAGAAACACCGAAGCTCCCAATTGGAG
>CAUJNA010000458.1:1215032-1255032 GCA_963377175.1 Effrenium voratum
TACATACATACATACATTACATTACATTACATTACATTACATTACATTACATTACATTACATTACATTACATACATACATACATACATACATACATACATACATACATACATACATACATACATACATACATACATACATACGAGAGAGGGAGATTGGGGAGAGAGAGGCTTGGGGGGATGGGGAGGATGGGAGCAGAGGGAGGGAGACAGGACGACAGAACACACAAGGGAGACAAGGAAGAGAGGAAGAAGGAGAAAAGGGAGAGGACAATGTCGGCGGACTGAGCCGGAGGCTCTAAAGTTTTCAAGGAACATCGAAGAGCCCAAATGTTCAAAGAATGTCGAAGAGCCCAAATTTTGGAGAAACACCGAAGCGCCCAATTGGAGGAATCGAAGAGCCCAGTTGGAGGAACATCGAAGAGCCCAATTGGAGGAACATCGAAGAGCCCAATTGGAGGAACATCGAAGAGCCCAAATTCTCAGAGCCCAAATGTTGAAGGAACATCGAAAAGCCCAAATATTGGAGAAACACCGAAGCGCCCAATTGGAGGAACATCGAAGAGCCCAATTGGAGGAACATCGAAGAGCCCAATTGGAGGAACATCGAAGCGCCCAATTGGAGGAACATCGAAGCGCCCAATTGGAGGAACATCGAAGAGCCCAATTGGAGGAACATCGAAGAGCCCAAATTTTCAAGGAACATCGAAGAGCCCAAATGTTCAAAGAACGTCGAAGAGCCCAAATTTTGGAGAAACACCGAAGCGCCCAATCGGAGGAATCGAAGAGCCCAACGAAGAGCCCAATTGGAGGAACATCGAAGAGCCCAATTGCAGGAACATCGAAGAGCCCAATTGGAGGAACATCGAAGAGCCCAAATTCTCAGAGCCCAAATGTTGAAGGAACATCGAAAAGCCCAAATATTGGAGAAACACCGAAGCCCAATTGGAGGAACATCGAAGAGCCCAATTGGAGGAACACCGAAGCGCCCAATTGGAGGAACATCGAAGAGCCCAATTGGAGGAACACCGAAGCGCCCAATTGGAGGAACGTCGAAGAGCCCAATTGCAGAAACACCGAAGCGCCCAATTTGGAGGAACATCGAAGAGCCCAAATGTTCAAAGAACGTCGAAGAGCCAAATTTTGGAGAAACACCGAAGCGCCCAATTGGAGGAATCGAAGAGCCCAATTGGAGGAACATCGAAGAGCCCAATTGGAGGAACATCGAAGAGCCCAATTGGAGGAACATCGAAGAGCCCAAATTATCAGAGCCCAAATGTTGAAGGAACATGGAAAAGCCAAAATATTGGAAAAAAACACCGAAGCGCCCAATTGGAGGAACATCGAAGCGCCCAATTGGAGGAACATCGAAGAGCCCAATTGGAGGAACATCGAAGAGCCCAAATTTTCAAGGAACATCGAAGAGCCCAAATGTTCAAAGAACGTCGAAGAGCCCAAATTTTGGAGAAACACCGAAGAGCCCAAATATTGGAGAAACACCGAAGCGCCCAATTGGAGGAATCGAAGATCCCAATTGGAGGAACATCGAAGAGCCCAATTGGAGGAACATCGAAGAGCCCAAACTCTCAGAGCCCAAATGTTAAAGGAACATCGAAGAGCCCAAATATTGGAGAAACACCGAAGCGCCCAATTGGAGGAATCGAAGAGCCCAATTGGAGGAACATCGAAGAGCCCAATTGGAGGAACATCGAAGAGCCCAAACTTTCAAGGAACATCGAAGAGCCCAAATTCTCAGAGCCCAAATGTTGAAGGAACATCGAAGAGCCCAAATATTGGAGAAACACCGAAGCGCCCAATTGGAGGAACATCGAAGCGCCCAATTGGAGGAACATCGAAGAGCCCAATTGGAGGAACATCGAAGAGCCCAAATTTTCAAGGAACATCGAAGAGCACAAATGTTCAAAGAACGTCGAAGAGCCCAAATTTTGGAGAAACACCGAAGGGCCCAATTGGAGGAATCGAAGAGCCCAATTGGAGGAACATCGAAGAGCCCAATTGGAGCAACATCGAAGAGCCCAATTGCAGGAACATCGAAGAGCCCAAATTTTCAAGGAACATCGAAGAGCCCAAATGTTCAAAGAACGTCGAAGAGCCCAAATTTTGGAGAAACACCGAAGCGCCCAATTGGAGGAATCGAAGAGCCCAATTGGAGGAACATCGAAGAGCCCAATTGGAGGAACATCGAAGAGCCCCATTGGAGGAACATCGAAGAGCCCAAATTTTCAAGGAACATCGAAGAGCCCAAATGTTCAAAGAACATCGAAGAGCCCAAATTTTCAAGGAACATCGAAGAGCTCAAATGTTGAACGAACATCAAAGAGCCCAAATTTTGGAGAAACACCGACGCGCCCAATTGGAGAAACATCGAAGCGCCAATTGGAGGAACATCGAAGAGCCCAATTGGAGGAACATCGAAGCGCCCAATTGGAGGAACATCGAAGAGCCCAATTGGAGGAACGTCGAAGAGCCCAAATATTCGAGGAACATCGAAGAGCCCAATTGGAGAATTGAAGGAACATCGAAGAGCCCAACCGGAGGAACATCGAACAGCCCAATTGGAGGAACATCGAAGAGCCAAAATTTTCGAGGAACATCGATGAGCCCAATTGTTTGAGGAACATCGAAGAGCCCAAATGTTGAAGGAACATCAAAGAGCCCAAATTTTGGAGAAACACCGAAGAGCCCAATTGGAGGAACATCGAAGATCCCAATTGGAGAATTGGAGGAACATCGAAGAGCCCAAATATTCGAGGAACATCGAAGAGCCCAAATGTTGAAGGAACGTCGAAGAGCCCAAATTTTGGAAAACACCAAAGAGCCCAATTGGAGGAACATCGAAGAGCCGAATTAAAGAATTCGAGGAACATCGAAGAGCCCAACTGGAGGAACATCGAAGAGCCCAATTGGAGGAACATCGAAGAGCCCAATTGGAGAATTGGAGGAACATCGAGGAGCCCAAATTTTCGAGAAACACCGAAGAGCCCAATTGGAGGAACATCGAAGAGCCCAATTGGAGGAACATCGAAGAGCCAAAATGTTCGAGGAACATCGAAGAGCCCAAATTTTCGAGGAACAACGAAGAGCCCAAATGTTGAAGGAACATCAAAGTGCCTAAATTTTGGAGAAACACCGAAGCGCCCAATTGGAGGAACATCGAAGAGCCCAATTGGAGGAACATCGAAGAGCCCAATTGGAGGAACATCGAAGAGCCCAAATATTCGAGGAACATCGAAGAGCCCAAATTTTGGAGAAACACCGAAGCGCCCAATTGGAGGAACATCGAAGAGCCCAATTGGAGGAACATCGAAGAGCCCAATTGCAGGAACATCGAAGAGCCCAAATGTTGGAGGAACATCGAAGCGCCCAAATTTGAGGAACATCGAAGAGTCCAAATTTTGGAAAAAAAAAATGAGGAGCCCAAATTTTGGCAGAACATCGCAGAGCCCAATTTTTGGAGGAACATCGAAGAGGCCCAAATTTTGGAGGAACATTGAAGAGGTTTAAATCTTGGAGAAACATGGACGAGCCCAAATTTTGGAGGGACCTCGAAAAGCCCAAATCTTGGAGGAACATCGCAGAGATCAAATTTTGGAGGAACATCCAAGAGCCCCAGCAGCTGGGGTCTGGCGAGACGAAACTCACCGCCATGCTGGCAAATGGCAGTCAAAAAGGAGCTTGGTGTGTTGGCTGAACCTTAAAGCAAGAAGTGTCTCCGAGGTCAGTGCCGGCCAAGGGACTTTTGCCCTTTCATGGACTCGAAGTGAAAGTCCCCTGTCTTGACACCCGTTGCGTCAGCCACCTTCTGCCTCAGGCAAGTCGACAACAGCGGGCATGGCTTCTCGGTCTCAATCACATGGCACAACTCCTTGTTCTACCCCTTCCTTGCCCCTTCTTAGGTGTTAACATCATGCTGTGATCCATGTATTATGCTCAAGCGAGTTCTGAATCACGAGACATGGAGCCAACTTCAGGCTTCGGCGCAGACATGTCTTCCATTTGCAAACTACCCAACAACAGCCATGTGCAGCGCTCCCACCGTGGATAGAGTTCTTCGACGTGTAAAACCGCCTGGTGTTTTTTTCATTCACAGATGTGTTGCTTTGCTCAGACCCAGAGGATCTTTATAGACCGCATTTGCCAGGTTTCGTCGTGGAGACACCTGGCTTGAAGATAAATGGTATCATTCAAGGATTCGAGGAGATGCTTGCAACATCTACTGTCCGCAGCCCACTTCCTGCAATTCAGGCACCTCAGCGCCGACATAAATCTTAGCGCAGTGGGGATGCGACTCTATTGAGCCTGAGGCGCTTCAAATACTCGAATGTGGAAGGCATACTTGTCCACATGAAATATTCCTCAGAGTTCAAAGACTTTGGCAGTCTTGCAACAACTTCACACGCCCCCCTAACTCTGAGAGCTCAAAGCATGCCAACACGGCAGTATCCTCATAAACCCAGACTCATGCTCGCCATGACACATAGACCAAAACCCACACGAGTAGCAAGGCCAAACCGCGATCATTGGGCAAAGGCTCTTCTGCAAACACCTGACTCAAACTGGTACACATGAAGCAGCCTCACGCACCCACGTGCCTGCCCACCCACCCACTCACCCACCCAAACACACACACACACACCCTCACCCGCACACACCCATCCACCAACCCGCCCACACACTGAGTCACTATTTGTTCGGGCATCCCCGAGCCACTTAAGGCAAGAGCTCGCAAGGTTCAATCGCTAGGAGCCATGTGGGGTTCCCGCAACTGGTGGTAGAAGTCGAAGCCAGGGTGTTAATGAAAGGGACAACGTCATCGAAAAGTTCAAATCAAAGAACAAACAAGTTTCATCGGGCCATACCCAGATGCCAGACAAGTGTCGAACGGCTGGATGATCTCGAATTTCCTGCGCTCGGCGGCCTGGGCCAAGTCCTCCGGCGGCTGCACCAAGAAGGTGCCCACAAAATCCTGCGATCAACGGCCAGGCCAATTCGATTTTCGGAAAGTTGGGTATGCCGTCGGCTGGCTTACTCTTGTAAAAACCACTTGGCATATTGGAACGGCTTGTGCCACGCAGTATTTGTGCAATGCTCACAAGGATCTGCGATTGCTGGTCTCCATGAGGCTGCAAGAAAGAGCAAAAGCAGGTTCCCAGCTGCTATCTATGGGCGGCCCCTGGCATCACGCTTCAAGTGAATCCAATTTGGCCAAGTGTTGTGTTGTTAACACTGCCCCAGGTGTTTCTTGTGAACACAAGCAAGGGATGTACACTAGGAAGTGTTTAAGCCAGCCCCAACACAACACGCGCTGCTGAGAAGATCACGCATGTAACTGCACGGCTTCCGTGTCTGAAGGACATGTCATCAGCAAAAGGCCAACCAGTATCAAGGCTGCCACTCAGCCAACGGCTCCAGCGCCCCCCAGCCTGCCTGGCGCCATTCTTTGAACGCGTCTGTCCTGGTACCACAAACACTGCTGTGATTGGAGTGAAGCACCCGGCTGGTGGTGAAACACGGCCCTTTGCAAGACAACACGCTCCAAACCATTCAAGGAACGCCAGACTTTTGCCGCTGCCTTTCGCGCTCTCACACTCTGAGATGGCCACTGGCCAGCGGACTCTTCTAAGGCAGGTGCCGCTACGTGTTCAAACTGGCAAAGTACCCATCCCATGAACGCTCTAAACCAGAAACGTTCTCAGAGGGTGTTCCTGCAACATTCGGTCAGCCCCATGAATGGGCCATAGTGGGCTGAGGCCATTTTCGGGGAAGGTCCTGAACATCGGGACCCATTCAAGCCGGACACACTCACCATCCGAACAGGAGAAAGCTCGCAGGCGCAAACGCCAAAGGCGAAGGCCCGAGAAGCGGGTCCCGAAGTACTTGGCGCGTCTCCGCTGGATGCTGCTGTCTTTGGTGCCGCGGATGCCGTCCTCCATGTGAGTCGCAGAGATTAGATCTCCGCTGCCTGCACCGTGGCACCCGCACCCCCACGCACCTATCTGCTCAAGTCCCCCCCTTCATCGGCGATCTGAACTGGGACTGGATCAAACCACGATATCAAAATGCGACCCGCCTGTTTTTGACTGCCATCTGAGCCCTTGCAAAATAATCATGGGAGGCACGTGTGGTTTCCTCCGCAGGGAACGCTGCAAAGAAAGAGGGCGAAACAAGGCCTCCCGCTGCAATATGGGATCAGCTGTAGGGCGACCTCTTGTTAAACAAGACGTATCATCTGACAAGCTTCGAAGCCAAATCAAATTGGCTGACATCGCTCTCAACCAGCAAACCGGCAAACTGAACAAACTAGCAAGATCACACTCGGATTCTTGCAGTGCCAAATACGCGTTTGCAAACACTGAAGCAACACAATCCAACATACATGGGTATGGGTCAAAATTATACCACCTATTAGTCCTTGTTTCCTTTTCCAATTTCCGTTTTGGGCACCTATTTTTGACCCACACCCACATGAAGAAACTGAACTTGTAGACAACGTAGCGCCAGCCTCCACCTCCGTCTGCTTCCTCCTCAGCTTCTTCGGCCAGCGCGGCCAAAAGCTGCTCCTGTGCACGGCTGGCCAAAGCTGGCGCTGTCTGATGTGAAATCAACTGGAGCTGGGAGAGTGGCGACAAGAAAGATCTACATCTCTGGCAAAGAAAAGGTTGGCCAATGCGTGTGCGTAGCATGTCTGTTAACCACCCGTTTGTTTGGGTGTGTCTTAAAGTAGGAGGACCCCTAAAATTGGTGGTTGTCCTTTGGGTTTTCCTTTGAACCAACCTCAAAAAAGGGGTACCCCTCAACTCAAAAAAGGCAGAAACATGTTGCTCTCTCGGGACAGTGGCTCATTCCTCGAACACACAGCACTCTCACCATGTCAAGCACTGGCAAACAAATCTGCGCATCTGGAAAGCTGAATTACCACATCTAGCACCAAGAACATGCTGGGTGCACACCCACTGCTGCAAGAGTGTTGAGGCTAGAAATCAAATAGCGACATTCGCAAAAAGAAAAAAGAGTAGCAGGCTGAAGTTCCTTCAAAAGGTATTCCATGGAGTATGTGGCAGCTAGCAGCCAACATTATCCATTGAGATATGTGGCTCCTCGAGCTCGCGTTTCTTGTCAATCTTCTCGATTTGCTTCTTGTCCATCTGCCTTGGGCGCGCTTCTGCCAATGTGCTTGCCACAATTGGTCTCAAGGGGTGTGCTGTGGCTAAATGAAGCTTAGCACTGATATGACCTGTACGTGTGATGCTCTGCATGCTTCAAAACCTGTGCTGCTTCACGAGAGTCAACATGACGTCTGCCACCATCTACGAGCATGGCCCGTCATGTCGAGCATGTGTATCTAAAAAAAAAAAAATGATGTTCGTCAGGCTGACTCTACCATGCGCGTACGTTCAAGCAATTTGGATGGTCAATTTGGGGTTGCTTTCAATGTTCATCTCACAATCATTTATATAACCTGAAGCGGGCCATCTGCACATAATTGTAGCTGAGACTGACCACTAGAATGTCTCATCTGTAATGTGTTCTTTGAATGCAGCAACCATTCAACGTGGCACACGGAGGACATATTGAGCAGAGTAAGTCCCGAAGGCTGGACTGCAGCATCCCCCGTGAGGTAGCTCCGAAATGCTTGTGGTGTATTAGTGAGCTCGTTTGATCCATGCATGAACCCGACATGGAGCCATTGATTGCTGTCACATCAAAACCATTGCCCACTTCAGGTCCTGAGGAAAAGTTGCCACTCATCAATGCTTCGAAAAATTGATGCCCATTGCTCCGAGCTCAAACATGATGCTTGGCGAGGGGCATGCTCAAAAGTCATGTGGAGCATGACTGCATTCCCATCAGGCTTGACATGATTGAATATGTCTCAAACGGCACCAAGCTTTTCGCCGAGAAGCTCTCCCTTGCTGCGTTTGTCTTCCAGCTGTGCAATCTCTCGTAGCTTCTTCCTCAGCTCTTTTCCAAATCCCGTATTGACGCGCAATGGGCCATGATCCAAAGGAATCGTCTGGTCTGGAAAAGCGAACTAGCGGGGATGGGGAGGAAACGGAAATACAGGAGAATTCCCCTAAGATCATCTACCTTCAAACTACGTCTAGGTTCTTCAGGGAAATCCTCCCATATCCCTGCTTCCTTCACTTCCTGCTCACTTGTTTCTCTGCCCTCAAAACCCTAACTCAACATTGCCACAGCCAAAAAACTCTTGGGTCACGCTGAATACTTGTTCTGGATCCGAACTCCACACCCAACACCATCCAGAGGGAGTAAAGCGTAAGGATGGCAAGCAGGGCTGGGCTGGCAAAGGTGTTGCTCCGGATTGGCACAGTGTCGCCTGTTCCTTGGCGTGGGAAACCTGCGGGGAAGGTGGAGCTGTGAAATGAAGAATCACGCCACATGGCGAATCACAGTACTGCCCTGCACGTAACGCCGGGGGCACCTGAAACCAACATAACGGCGTCATAACGGTGGCATGTTTGGTGGGTGGACAAAACTCCCATGGCGCCCGCTTTCCCGGGCAAAGCCGAGATGAACGGCCAAGAATCTCCAGGCCCTTGCCCTTGCTCGACTGGGCTTTTCTCATGCCTGGCCAACAGGGCCCATGAGCTGACAGCCTGAGTCCTAGTTCAGGTCACTTCTCCAGTCCAACTGAGCGCATATGAGAGAGAGAGAGAGGCAACACATAAAGGAAAAACAGCAAAAAGGGGTGTGGAGGTGTGGGTATATGTAGGCGACCGTAAGCAAATTCATCAGCCTATAATCAAGTCAGTCGCCATGTATTGCGAGGCATGCCTTGCATCTCCTCGCCAAGGCGGCGCATGTAGATTCAGAAACTCACTTTTGCGCTTGGTCAAGACCAGAGGTCCCAGCTCCCGCAATGGCCTGCCGCCTCCGCAGGCTTCGGGTCGCCTGACTGGAAGGATCCAAGGCGAGAATGGCACAGTTCTCCACTGCAAACCGTATACACTGCTGACTCGGACGGCTGAGGCTTCTCGATTCCTCACGACACACTTCTCTGTTACTTCCACTTTGGAAGACAATTTTCCCCTGCCTGGCGCCGGCGGCGCCTCGGCCTCTGCCGCCTTTGCACCTGCCAGGCAAGCGGTCTTTCAACAGACAGCCCAGAAATACATCTCCAGGCTGGAAAAGTATGTTTCCCCCCTTAAATTGTACCAGCAATTGTCCAGAACCCGGAAATGCGGAAAACCCCGCATAAGACCAGGGAGAAAACCGGCTGAGTCAAAGCTCACGCCTACATCCTCTTGCCCGCATTCATCTGCCGGGCTTTGCGTGGCAGCTGGTGCCTAGGAGAAAGCTGGAAAGGCATGGGGCAAGAGAGGCCCCATGCATTGCGTAGCCTGACAGCTGTTCCTTACGAAAGGAGTGGCCGGTAAAACCAGACCGAGCGATCAAAAATCCGATGGCCACAAAGGTTGATTTGAATCAAGCGTGCAGACTGCCAAAACATGTCCGGTCCGGTCGCTTGCCGACATATCTGGGGGGATGGCTGGCTCAATCGAGACCTCGCCGGCCTCCAGCGCCTTAATCTCCTCCTGAGGGCGGCAACGCCGCCTTGAGCGGAGGACCCCAGAAGGCGCGATCTGGCAGCAAGAACCGCATCCAGCAGCCCAATGGACCAGTGGAAGACAAGGAAAGGGCAAGCTATATTTGGTGAGTACAACTCCACGCGTGCAAAAGCTATCTTTGAGATCACCTCAGGCATGAGAAACCCGCCGCAGTTGTTCTAGAGCCGTCCATTTTCACAAGTCATCATGTGTTTTGCTTGATCCTGCTCCTCGTTCGAAGCGCACCGCTGAAAAAACATTTTGTGCAAAGCATTGCATGTGCCGGGAGAGGTCTTACTTGTTCAACGCCTTCCTGGTAATACACAGCAAGAGAGGACAGGCGTTCACGAGAGCTCCATCCCTTGTCGCCTGGCGCCGCTCCTTCCGAACCCTCTCCCACCCCAATCCTCCGTACTGCACATATTCAGCAGCCTGCTTGTGACAAAGCCCGAAAAATGTTGAATCTGCGGCTGGCTCTCCTTGCGGAAACTGAGCAAGTTCGACTGTTCGCTTCCTGCTTGCTGGCTGGAATGACTTGTTTGAGCCCCATATAACTGAGCCGACTGAGCTTGAGTTGCGCCTAGAACAAACAAAACCCCACGTGTCCGAAACCTGAATGCACCAGCTTTCGTGGGGTAGGTGCGTGTGCGCTGCCTACCTGTTGCCTACCGCGAAATGTCCAAATGTCCAAGCAACCGCGAGTTACGTATAGGAGCATTTTCTTCGTCGTGGCTGTGCCTTCCAAGCCAGTATCCGCGAACTCAAATCTGGGAGGTTGTGTGGTGCGCTGATGTAAGCAAAGCAGGCGTCTCGATGCAAGGAGATGATTTTGCTCTCCAACTGCTATTCTCGCAGGTCAAGCCCACTATTTGTTTTCCCCCTGTTGTTTTAAAGGGAATCTATCGCTGCTGGGAGTTTCTCTCATTTTGTCCCAGGGGACATTTTTGCAAATGGATGGGGAGGGTCGTCTCAAAATCGGGGACCTTTCTGAATTGCTCTCTCAGAGTTGGCACAACTCCTGTAGCCCCAAGGTTCTCCCGTCAAACGATGCAGCGAAACACGTGCGAACGGCTGGTCCTCTAGCTTCTGCCGCCCAAGCAGCTTCTCTTTCTGCTCATCGTTCAGTTTCCTCAGTTCCAGGTGGTGTGACTTGTAGCCTGGCAGTATCCTATCCGCAAGGACCCTGTGGATAACTCACTGAATTCTGCTTCTTGAGTCCATAAAGCAGTTGCAGACTGAAGGGGGAAGCAAAATCAAGGACAACCGTTTGGCCTTACATGTTGCTAGGCAAAGGATGGCAAGGCACATTATCATGCCAAGAAAAGCAGACACGACAGAACTTGGGCCTCGCTGCGTCTGCGCCATTGAATGCCTGGACCCTCTTAGGACACGGACAACGCATCACGGCGGCAAGCTCATCATCAAAGACTGCTGTTCCACATATATGACATGATGGTTGCCTGGAAATTGAATCAAGCAAGATGCATCCATCCATGTTCCCGCAGTCAAAGGCTTGCTGCTCGACATTCAGGGCATCACCTACATTACCTGCAGACAAGCAATGAATTCTTGCAAGAGTCTTTCCTTCCCTCTCGTCCTTCTCCAGCTGTTCAATCTGGCCCAGCTTTTTCCTCAGCACAGACATCCCAGTACTGCCATAAAGCCTTTTGAAAACCAAGGCTGCTTGCTCAACCAGCCACCAAGGGTTATTAGAAGGGAGGCCCCGATAGTGATGCCGTCTTCGTTCACGAACACTGCAGAGGTAGTCATGCACCACTCACATTCCAGCCACAATGCAGCCAGTGTTGCTGGTGCTGCTGGCGGTGGGACGCTGCGTAAAATGCCAAGCACAATAATAAGAGCTTGAACAAGCGTTCGGTGAAAATAACAATCGTTGAGCATACATGCAGCAAACATCGTTGGTTCTGTGGCCTCGCATCAGTTTCATGCGTCCTCAATCCGTCGCAAACTGCGAAGTCCTGAACAGCAAATTCTTATTTAGCTCACCAGTGGGGCTACCCCTACCCACCATGCACCACAGTTGGAAGATCAAGCGCAACATATGTATGGCAGATCTCTCAAAGCCCCATCGAACAGAAATAAAGGCAAGAAAAAAACAAAATGGCTTCTGAAAAAGAAAAACAATGAAGCAGAGATGATTTCTTGGGCAAGGTACAGCCCGAACTCCCCGCATCCTGCCAGGGATATGTTCCTCAAACCTAGGATCAGTCATCAGTCACTTGACTCGCGGAAGGTCCACCCACGCGCACAGGTCATCCCCGTTGCCAGGCTATGACATGAAGTAGCCCGTTTACTTTGTTTTGCCAGCCAGGCTAACATTCCAATGAGTCGCCGCAGATTCTTGATCTTCTTCTCTGCCATCGGCCTGGGAGGCGCACTGTCAGATTCACATGCTAGGTTGGTGGCCTGCAGACCCCATATTCTAATCGATGAGATGGGCTCACAGCCGAAATGTCCATTGCAAAGATCGAAAAGGTCAAGCACAAACAGGTCACCACGACCTCTCTCTCTCTCTCTCTCTGTCCTCCGCCGGACTGGCTTACTTAGAGCAAGCAGTTCCCATCATGCAACCAAGTAACTGGGCGCCCCCGCCCTTGCCGTTTGCGGAGGTGAACGGCTCGTGGAGAGGCAGTCACAGACTAATTTTCCCGACAATGCCTCTGCGCAGGTTGTATGCCCTAGCAGCGATCAATTGAAATACATTCAGGTGAGTGCAACACTTGCTGAATGGCTATGGCCTTTGTTGTAAAAATGTCTCTGTTGTCTGTGCATGTCTCAGCTTAGCTTGTGCTTTGTTGTGTGAAGCCTCGGGGGTGCAAGCAGCCTGGCGCTTTGCAAAAAACGTACCCATGACACAAAGCGAAGCTGGCGTGTTTCTTCGCGGGGCTCGCAAAGTTCGGATAGAGAAGCAGTGCAAAAGAGCAGCTCGTGTCAAGACATACGGCATGCCACATCCCGACCAGAAGGAGCTGGAGGGTGTCATGAGTCCACGCCTGTCCTCCGTGCGACGGACCCATCATTTATTGAAGCCTTGGCAACGACGCTTGAATTTTGCGGTCTGTTTGGAAAGATAGACCCGACTGCGGGACACCACCAATTGGACTTGTTCAACAAGAACTTGGGCCATACGTCCAGCCTGTCCCCTTTCCACCAGTCGGCTGGGACTCCAGGATCTTGCCAGATCAGTGTGCAAGTCTATTCACCTGGTTACCCCAAAAGCGGCCACCGCTGCTGGCTGCTGTTGTGTGTTTCGGCTTCGAAGTGCCTGAGATCAGTCTGGGCTGTTCCGGCACACTAGCACCTGCACCGGCAAGAACCAAACGATTCGATGCAAAGCTAAAGAACCCGAGGGCCACAAGCGGCAGGTGTCCACCAGCAACTCACGCGAGGGCCCCTCATGCCTCAAGCTCCACTTTCGTTGCAAGATTGCACGATGCCCCCCGCGGCATGCGCGCGGCCTGATTTTGTTCACGCTTCTATCTTGCTGCTAGTCGATTGGCGGCCCCCCGCAACTCCAGTGCCCAGCAACTCCCAGGTTGAGCGAGACCGTGTGGGACTGTTGGGGCTCGCCACAGAATAGCTCTTGGAACCACGGGCGCTTGCGATGAGCGGACAGAAGGACAGGAGTGATCAAAATGCTCCTGAAAAAGAAGAAAGGACAGACTTTGCGAGGCTTGTGAAATGAATCGCTGTTCATTTGTAACTCCTCGCCAATCAGCCGACCCATGGACAATGTATATCGATGTCTTCAGCCACAAACAAGGGCCGTACGGTTGGACTGCCTCTCACGCTCGGCACTCGAGGGTGAGATGGGACCGAACGGGCACCTATTTCTTGCCCTTCAGCTTGGCCCGAGCCGCGTGGATCATCTGCTCCTTCTGAATGAGATGACCTCAGCGCACGGAAAGCTTCTCTGATGCCCTAGACACTTGGCGACGTCGCTGTGCGGGCATATCCCCGTCGCCATCCTCTAGATTCTAGCAAGAAGAATACCGCAAAGCCTGATTGGTGACCGCCCTATTCAAACAAAGTACTTTGCACAATCTCATCAGCCTGTATTAGCTCGTCAGAGCCGGCAGCGATCAATCTGAATCGCCAGGAAAACTCCACTGACAACATCATCCACCACGCCGGGTCAAGGTGACAATTCACACAAACATTGCCCGGGTGCTACCATCACCCGATTGGCTAAGCAGAATACACAATCACATTTTGGCTGGGATGGGCTTGGAACACTGTAGCCGCCAGGCGAGTAGAGTGGCCTGTGCCGCCTATGTTGCGCACTTAGTCCTGTGGCAAGAAGTCCAAGGCCAAAAACGCTTGATTGGGATGGAGTTCATGGTTGCTTGGGCGCCGCAGGATCGCAACAGGCAATCGGCAAAAACAAGTGCGTGTGTGTGTGTGTGTGTGGGTGGGTGCGTGCGTGCGTGCGTGCGTGCGCGTGCGCGCGGGCGTGCGAGCGTGCGTGCGTGCGTGCGTGCGTGTGCGCGTGCGCGCGTGTATGCGCGTGTGCGCGTGTGCGCGTGTGTGCGTGTGTGCGCGTGTGTGCGCGTGTGTGCGCGTGTGTGCGCGTGTGTGCGCGTGTGTGCTTGTGGCGCGTGTGCGTGTGTGCGTGTGTGCGTGTGTGCGTGTGTGCGTGTGTGTGTGCGTGTGTGCGTGTGCGTGTGTGTGTGCGTGTGTGCGTGTGTGCGTGCGCGCGTGTGCGTGCGCGCGTGTGCGCGTGTGCGTGTGTGCGTGTGTGCGTGTGTGTGCGTGTGTGCGTGTGACCCTGTGTGCCTGTGTGCGTGTGTGCGTGTGTGCGTGTGTGTGCGTGTGTGCGTGTGTGCGTGTGTGCGTGCGTGCGTGCGCGTGCGTGTGCGTGCGTGTGCGTGCGTGTGCGTGCGTGTGCGTGCGTGTGCGTGCGCGTGCGTGCGTGCGTGCGTGCGTGCGCGTGCGTGCGCGTGCGTGCGCGTGCGTGCGCGTGCGTGCGCGTGAGCGTGCGGTGTGCGTGCGTGTGCGTGCGTGTGCGTGGTGTGCGTGTTGCGCGCGCACGCACGCACAGCGCCGCGCGTGCGTGGTAGCGGTGCGTGTGCGCGTGCGTGTGCGCGTGCGGGTGCGCGTGCGTGTGCGCGTGCGTGTGCGCGTGCGTGCGTGTGCGTGCGTGTGCGTGCGTGTGCGTGCGTGTGCGGGTGTGCGCGCGGGTGTGTGCGCGGGTGTGTGCGCGGGTGTGTGCGCGGGTGTGTGCGCGGGTGTGTGCGCGGGTGTGTGCGCGGGCGTGTGCGCGTGCGCGTGCGTGCGTGCGCGTGCGCGCGTGCGCGTGCGCGTGCGCGTGCGCGCGTGCGCGTGCGCGTGCGCGTGCGCGTGCGCGTGCGCGTGTGCGTGCGCGTGTGCGTGCGCGTGTGCGCGTGTGCGTGCGTGCGCGTGTGCGTGTGCGTGTGCGTGTGTGCGTGTGCGTGTGCGTGCGTGTGCGTGTGCGTGTGCGTGTGTGTGTGCGTGTGCGTGTGCGTGTGTGTGTGTGTGTGTGCGTGTGTGTGTGTGTGTGTGCACGTTTGTGCGTTTGTGCGTGTGTGCGTGTGTGCGTGTGTGTGTGCGTGTGTGCGTGTGTGCGTGTGTGTGCGTGTGTGTGTGCGTGATTGTGTGTGTGTGTGAATGTGTGTGTGATTGTGCGTGTGTGATTGTGTGTGTGTGTGATTGTGTGTGTGATTGTGCGTGTGATTGTGTGTGTGTGTGATTGTGTGTGTGTGATTGTGTGTGTGTGTGATTGTGTGTGTGTGATTGTGTGTGTGTGTGATTGTGTGTGTGTGAGTGTGTGTGATTGTGTGATTGTGTGTGATTGTGTGTGATTGTGTGTGATTGTGTGTGATTGTGTGTGTGTGATTGTGTGTGTGATTGTGTGTGTGTGTGATTGTGTGTGTGTGATTGTGTGTGTGATTGTGTGTGTGATTGTGTGTGTGATTGTGTGTGTGATTATGTGTGTGATTGTGTGTGTGTGTGATTGCGTGTGTGTGATTGTGTGTGTGATAGTGTGTGTGATTGTGTGTGTGTGATTGTGTGTGTGATTGTGTGTGTGATTGTGTGTTTGATTGTGTGTGTGATTGTGTGTGTGTGATTGTGTGTGTGATAGTGTGTGTGTGTGTGATTGTGTGTGTGATTGTGTGTGTTGATTGTGTGTGTGATTGTGTGTGTGATTGTGTGTGTGATTGTGTGTGTGTGTGTGTGTGAGTGAGTGAGTGAGTGAGTGAGTGAGTGAGTGAGTGAGTGAGTGAGTGAGTGTGTGTGTGTGAGTGCGTGGTTCTCATCATGCACCATTTTGCCCACATGCAAACGCTCCCGCTCCTGCTTTGAGTGGCTTGCTAACGCTGCATTTTCCAGAGCGGTTCGAAGGGAAGTTGGCAAACGAAACTTGCACCGAAATCACGTGAACCCTCACGTCGTAAATGTGACCTTGTATTCACTTGACAACAAAAAGGCAGCATGTGACGAAATAGTACTCAAAGGTCAAATAGCTGTGCCGTGGTTTTGTGTTTTGTATCCCGTGTTTGCTCGACATCGATCGCAAACAACTGATGTGGAGCGCACGCCATCAGCCTCAAAGGTGCCATCCCAGTCCGAGCGGCTGGTATTTTCCACCAAGTCCAGCATCTTTGTAATGCTATCAGACCTGGAGGGGCCAGAGGAAGTGTCAAACATCTTTCAGCACCTGGAAGATGAGTTTGTTGCACCGTTGGCAATCAGTATCAATGGCTTGGCAAGAGCACAGCAGCCTGGAAAGCTGTGGTACAAAAAGAAAAAAAACAGTGCTGGCACGTCGGCAAATGGTTGTAGCTTCCACAAATAGCTCGAAAAAGGAACACGGCAAAATGACTGCACAGGCTGCTGAGACCGGTAATTGTTTGGGCATTCAGGCCAAAGATAAGATAAGATTTCGAAATCCTGCGTGCCACTGGCACGGCAATCAAATGAATCTAGTTAATCAAGTGACCGGTTTCATAAGACTTCTTACTAAGCAAATCCATGATCTCAGCAGCCATGGACTGAGACGGCTCGGCATCTTCCAGCAATCCGATGCCTTCCCAACGTCTCTCGCTCTTTCTCTCTGGGCCGCCGAGCCAGCCGTTGAGACGGTCGGTGTAGGTCTGTTTCTTACCTCAAAAATTCTCTTGCTGGCAACATGCTGAACACGAGGGAAGCGAAAAAACGGGAGGAGGGAGAGGCAGCCAAAACGCTCTTGGCACTGGGCACAGCCGACATGTACTCTTGAGTGTTCAAGGCCCAGGACAAGGCATGCTTCTCACAGCCTCGGGAATGACCTGCACCTGCATCCTTTGGTGGAAAGAGGCATGGCACATGTGACCAAAACGATGAAGGCAAGTGACAGGATGGGCATGCTGCCCGCCATTCCAAGCCTGCTACCAAGCAAAAAGTCACAGATATGCACTGACTGCGCTTGGTTCACTCAACACATTGTTGCCTTGCTTTCTAAGTTTGCAAGTTGTTGGCGAGGAACCCCACTGCCATGATCTAAGACCCCGGACCGAATTTGATGGTGCCCGCAGGGCGGTCGATTCTGGCGTACACGAACCTCGAAAGGGCACCCAGTATGAGTCAGTGGCCCTGCCCACGAGCTGGACCGCTTACAAGCTAGATCCATTGGCACGCACCACCGGCACTTGGCTGTGGGTAAAAAATAGGCACCCATTTTGGAAGCCCTGGCAAATGGAACCAAGGATTAACACCTGCGGTCCCTGGTGGTTTAATTTTTACCCATACCCATTTGATTGTAAGAAACACGGACTCTGAGCTGCCCGCTTCGAGCACACCAGCTCTGAGAGCTCCTCTTCAGTCTCCTTATCCCCCAGACCTCAGGCGCTGGTAGATGGCTGCAGTCACAGAATGCGCGGCGCAATCAGCAGATGCCGCTCTTCACGAGGCGCATCAGGCTGACATAAGTTTCAAAATATCTGGACTCTAAAGAGGCGTCACATGGCAAACATATGTGTAGGTGCTGTTTGCTAAAACAGATCTGCGGAACCCGCTTTCTGAACAGTGTTGGTTTCCAAGCCCCTGTCGAGCAATGCGCGCCACAAAAGAGCAGTGTTGAGTATGAATGTGTGCATAAGGCTCTTGCAACCTGTGGGCTGGACGGATCATTCCTGCTGAAGCATTCGCCCATACATCTTCTCATTGAATGGCAAAGCGGTACAATGGCTACTACGGAGTTTGCATTCACAGCCACAAGACCTTGAAATTCCTCAGCCAAATGCCTGCTTCTGTCAACCACAGTGCCAGCCCTTGACCTAAATCCTCCCAATTTGAAAACTTGCCGCACGTCCGAGTGCCAACTTGCACAGTCAACTCAGAGGCATTTGCCCAATCCCATGGCATCCAGTGCCAGCCTCCTTTGACCGCGTGCCATCCAACTCACTGAGCCTTGCACCCCCGGCCCTCTTGGCCCCGCACCCACCAGCTCGCAGAGCCGCTTCATGTGGATCTGCTCGTAGTACTCTGAGATGACCTGCCAAGCGCGCCTCTCCAAAGCGAGGGGTCCTGGCGGTCCTGGGTCCTGGCGGCCCCCTTTCAAACCTTGCGAATCGGGTCGAACATCGCAGGGTGGCCCTTCCAGGAGTCCTCAAACATCTTGGGCTTCAAAAGACCAGGATCTTTCAAACAAACAAAAACCTGGATATAACTTCCACTTCTCATACTGAGCTAGGGCAATGTGTATAGGAACTCCATTGTAGCGCGGTGCCCTGAAGCGATCATTCGGCAATGTGCTTGACCCTGCTTGAAAGTCTCAACATGTCCGTACAAGTATGCCAGTAGAGCGAGCCGGTTGTCGGAGGCTTCTAAAATAGAAGAGCAATAGTTGTCTTTCTCTTTCTCTTTTTTCCTCTCTTATTGTTCTCTTCCTCTTTCTCTCTATCTTGTTCTCTTTCCTTCCTTTTCTCTTTCTCTGCTTCTCCGTGATTTCCTCCTTCTCTTTCCGCTTCGGTTTCTGTGTTTCCTCTTTCTCTTTATCTTTCTCTTTCTCCATCTCTCAATCCATCTACCTACCTACGGGGAGAAAAGTGGGGACACAAGTGGGGAAACAAGTTGTGACGCGGTCCGAGTCACCAAGCATCACCAAACACAAGCAAGGACCAAAGCAGGGAGACAAGTGTGGAGACAAGTGAAGAGACAGCACAGGTACCAGTCTCCTGACTGGGAGCAATTCTTTGCATGAATGGAGCGAACTGTTTTGAGAACTATGTAATACACAAAGTGCATGTTGGCAGCTCCAGCTCGAAAGTTGTGCCCAGCGTCTTAGCACATTCAGGGCCCTGTCTCTTTAAAGTGGAAGCGCGGAGTTCTACAACTTAGCTGCGGCCGCAGCGGCTGTGGCAGTGGTAGCGGCAGACTTCGGCCCGACGCACCCCAGCGCGCCTTGATGTTGTGCTGCACCACTCGCTTCTTCAGCAGCTGCCAGCGTTCTGCACCCTCCTCAGGCGACTCCTGACAGTCACAAGCAGCGCTCCCAGCAAGCTACTTAACACTAACCAAGCGGCGCCGATCTAGCTTCCTCCAATGCTTGCAGCCAATGAGCGAGCGCTTTGGAGGGGTGGGGGATTTGATGGTGTGGCGATGTTGTCATGTTCGACTCTTAGCGTCAAGCAGTCGGGTCGAATCATTGACTTCAAACTGACCTGCGCACGACGAGTCAAAGAGCACCAATGAGTCACTATGAAAGCAGCTAGCAGCCTGCCACCCTGCCAAGAATCTTGATCATACCCTCCAGCAGCCAAGCAACACCCCAACACTCCTCTCCAACGGCACCCTACAGCCACTGCACCTCTCATAGACCAAAAACCAAACACACCAGAGCTCCTGGAACACCGAGTGCCTCTTTAGCTCCGCCTCATCTGCAAGGGGCCAGTTCACGATGGCCTGCGCGGCATGATGTGACGCATGTTGCGGCCACCTGGATGCCACAACAACCACGGACTCCGTGACGTGTACCAAGGAGTTGGTTAAAAAATGCCGAATTCAGTTTTTTATGTAGTTCCGACTTGAGCTATTCCAGCCGAACAGGGCTCAAGAAAATCCTGGGCACTCAGAATGTAGGCCGCTGTCTGACAAATACCCGGAGGCAATGATCTGGCCTTTGTGTCATTCTCCTCTGCTCAGGACGGCCCAAAATTGAAGACTCCGAATGTCCATCTCTACATAAAGCTGCTCAGCTCCCTCTGCCTTCTTCATGAAGATGTTGACCAGCTTCTTGTAAACCGGCACCTGGCTCCGGCCAAAACAAATGGATTGGCGCATCTTCGGGCTGCAACGCGTGGCTGGTCCGGAGCCAGGAATCCTAACTAGCAAGCATTTGGCAGGCCGGTGTCCCGCAACTCCCACTGAACACAACGCAAAAGAGGCCTAGTCCCACCGCTGGAGCCAAGTGGCCATGGATTGTCTCAAAACCAGATTTGTTGGTTTTCCTCGCAAGGCAGCCAGCGCTCTGCCAGCACTGCCACTTCCCTTCTGGCGCCTTGTCCAGCTTCTTGGCCTCCATGCTGTACAGCCTCAGTATGACTGACGCGGTCCCTTGACAGTCCTCCTGATGGCCTTTGTCATTGCGGATGGACCCGTTCAAAACACCCCGGCGATGGCCTTCTAATTGGAGCAGTCAGGGTCAAGTCTGCTTAAGTTTGAATCCTCCTGATCATGATACCTGACTTTGCTCAACAATGTAGCTAGCGATTGACGATGGATACCTTGTTGTGCTTTATGGAAGCATCCTGGAAGAAATGATTCCACTGACCTAATGCTGCCAGAATCTGCGTTTGCCCATCGACTCTGCGGGCTGCAAATGCCGTGTCATGGCACACGCTCATATGCTCATGCTGTCTGGCAAGTGCAAGCCTGAGAAGTTTACGCAAAGCACAAAGACCGCGTGTCTGCATCACCCAAAAGCACCCCGTTTGTTCATATCTGCCAGCCGCCAACCGGCTTCATCCAGCTGAATATGTGCAGGAGGTCAGAAAGATTGAATCTTGATGGCGTGATTTTTGTGCTTTTCTGGTTGGTGGAACTATAGAACTGTCTGAAACCTTTGCTAAGGGAAGCTCCTGTTGAGCATGTCGTCATGCTCGTTGTCGTAGGGCGAAAGCACCTTGGCCAGAAGCTGAGTTCCTCCCAAGTGGCACTAGCAGTGGCTCAGGCCATGATTCCCTGCTGCTTCCTGTGGCCCGGTTCCACCCATGTTCTCAGCCCTGCACCAAGTAGATGCAGTAGGCCTGGGTCGCCACAAGAAAAGGCCAAAGAGTTTCAAAGGGAGGCCTTGCCTTGGGGTCAAAGAAGCCTTTGAGGTAAAGCTGAAAGCGCGCGATTTCGGGACAAAATACTTATCAAGTGCAAAGCGTCAGAGCCTGCCAGAATTTCTTCCTTCTCGCCAACTCACATCGATTTGAGGCCACATCTGTCAATCTTGCCAAGTTTCAAAAAGTGCGTTTGGGTGACCAGGGCAAAAAAGCACGGACGGGATCCCTTGAATCCAACCAGGTGCCTTGCGCGGCTGGGATTCAGGCAGTGAGCGCCTGCTTCCACTTGGCCTCGTCCGCCAGCACCGTGGCGGTGTTGAAGATGGCGAAAGTGCACCTCGAAACGACTCAAACTGAGTCAGCGACGTCTGGGATGCCTGTGGATTTGAAAGGAATCTCGTCCAATTCGCGCAGATCGCGCGAAAGTTGCAACCAAAGCTGGGGGCTGTAGCTGAATCGTGCACAAAAAGGAAAGCCAGGCAATTGGCGATGAACCCATTGCTTTAACAGCAAATACTTCGAGAACGGGGAGTTGGAAGAAAAGCCGCAACTGCATGGGGATAGACTTCCTCTTGGTGCCATCAGGAACTTGCCAAGCTGCAAAGAGGTCGGCCAACATCTTATACAATACTATGTGCCGGCTTCTCTGACAACCCGCCCTATCATGTAAGGCCAGCCAGCGGAGCACGTAAAGTCATCCATCCAACATCTAGCATGAAAGCTGCCACGTTGTTTTGAGCTTCGGAGTCAGACCCCTCTGGGCTCTTACAATCAGCTCGCAACGCACACTGCTGGGTGCGTTTGACTTCAGGATTGCGCCAAGGCCAAGTCCGAATGGTCAGATCCATTGTGAGCATATCCGCCGACCCCTTTCTCCAAAGAGAAGGCGCATGGGAAGGGCTTGTCTTTAGCCTTAGCTGAGTGATTAGCATCACCACTGATGTTGGGTGATGGTTCACATCATCCGGGTCATCATCATTACCGTGGCGTTCTTCTTTTTCATGTACGTTTCAAGTATGCCGTTAGACCCGATTGGAAATGCAGAGGATGTGTTGTCATGATTGTCATGGCAATTGCTGCTGATGCTGGTGATGCTCTGCATTTCCAGTCGGGTCTAACGGCACACTTCATCAAAACCGTGGCGCTCTTCTTCTTCATATACGCCGCTAGACCCGACTGGAAATGCAGAAGATGCGTTGTCATGATTGTCATGATGATGATGATGATGAACATGATGATGATGAAGATGATGATGATGCTGATGAACATGATGATGAAAATGATGATGATGAGATGATCATGATGGTGATGTTGATGCATTATGTTCATCATCATCACCATCATCATCATTATCATCATCATGTTCATCATCATCATCATCATTTTCATTTTCATCATCATCATCAGCATTTTCAGCATCATGTATCATCATCATTGATGATAATCACGCATCCTCTGCATTTCCAGTCAGGTCTAACAGCACACTTGAAACGTATATGAAAATGATGATGGTGAACATAAATCATCATCATCATCATCATCATCATTCCTCATCATGTTCATCATCAAACCGTGTCGCTCTTCTTTTTCATATACGTTTCAAGTGTGCCGTTAGACCCGACTGGAAATGCAGAGGATGCGTTGTCATGATTGTCATGATAACTGCTGCTGATGCTGGGGATGCAGAGTGAGGTGATGCTGAGGATGCGTAGTGATGATTATCATCAGGATGATGATGATGATGAACATGATGATGAAAACGAGGCTGAACGATGATGATGAACATGATGATGAAAGTGATCATGATGGACATGATGATGAAAGTGATGATGGTGGTGTTCATCATCATCATCATCATCATCATCATCATCATCCTCCTCATCATCATCATCATGTTCATCATCATCGTCATCATCATCATCATGTTCATCATCATCATGTTCCTCATCATGTTCATCATCAAATCCGTTGCGCTCTTCTTTTTCACATACATTTCAAGTGTGCCGTTAGACCTGACTTGAGATGCAGGGGATGCGTAGTCATGATTGCTGCTGGTGATGCCGGGGGTGCATAGTTCATCATCATCATGATCATCATCACCATCTGATTGCATCGCGAGGTCTTCCTAACGGCTTACTTCTCGCGAAGACGAAGCGCTGGCACAAAGTCCACACTTCGCATCCACAGCAATACATCGAAGTCCTGAGAAGAAAAAAAGGCCCCCAACATGGTTTTCCTGCCCGAGTTTCCACACACCCGGGGCACTTCTTGTAAAATTCAACAAGGTGCTTATTGTCATGCGAATTTATCCCGCAGTGGCTTGTTTGAGATGCAGGGAATGCGTCGTCATAATTATCGGAACAACTGTTGGTGATGCTAAAAATGCAAAGTAACAATTATCATCATAACTGCTGGCGATGATGCGAATGCATGGTAATAATTATCAGCATCCCTAATGTTGGGTAAACAATTGCATCATCAAAAACATCATCATTGTCGTGCTGCTCTTCTTTTTCATATATGCTTTAAGTGTGCCGTTAAACGCGACAAAAAATGCGTAGTCATAATTGTCATAACAACGTGCACTGTCAGCAAGCAGGGGCCGGCGGCACAGGGCGGCAGCCCTTAAATGAAGCCTGCTGAACATGTCCGAGAATCGAACTGACAATCCCGACCCCCTGTCTATTTTGAAGCTCTTCCAGGCTCCCTGCTTGGCCACGTCCAAGAACTTCTTCTCATGCACCCAGTATCTGATCCTCAGCGCGAAAGAGAATTGATTCACCACAGCCCCTCACTGACGAAGCAGCACCGGATATCTAAGAACTTCGCATGAACTCGTAGTATCGGATCTTGAGATCCTGCCGCGATCATGCAATACTGGTTTGGTGAGGCGCAGCAACGACCTGCCAATACGCTAGTGTGCAGTGCATGATTGGCAACACTGTTCCTGTGGAAGCCGGGTCTTCTGTGTACCAGACTACAAAAGAGAAGATGTGAGACGTTGGCACAATCACTCGTAAGGATTGAAAAAACGGTGTCGCACAATATGAACCTTGGCACACAGGTCCATGTCTACACTTGTGGTCAGTGAACAAGCCTAGCTTTCGCAGAGACTCACATGCCCACTCATGGGGAACGATTCGGAAAAGCAGTGCGGCCCACCGCTGCGATGATTGTTTCTCAGAGACAGGTCCTTCATGAACATAGCAAAGTGATGCAAGGTACCCATCTTAACTTCCTCATCTCAAATCCCAAAAGCACAGAAGCACCTACAAACACCTCTAGAGCCCGCATCAGGAAACCCATGTCGGCTCTCAGTTGGCCTTAGCAACCGAAATGAGTCAGCCTGGAAGTCGTCGGTCTCTAGCAGCTTTGGATTGATCTTCTTGCTGATGATCTGTGTGCGCACCTTGACGCGTCTCACATGTGGCCCGAGATGCCAAACTCCAAGTCCATCTTTGCGGGGTGGCCATGCAGAAACCAATGTCACGCTTTTGCCCTGCCAGCGCAAGACTCTCTCGGAGGGCTGAAAGGCCTCTGGTCTTCTGGGAAGGACCTTTTTGCAGGATGGCAGAAGGCTCCAGGTCAACATCGAAGGCCAGAAACATCCACGAAGCAGGAATAGTCTGCACGTCGACCAATTGTGAGACTGGCGGCAAAGATGATGCAACCAAGCAAAGAAAAGAAGCAACGTATGATTCAAATGTGCTTGGAAGACATGAGCGACCAACCTACCGCAAACACTAATTTCAACCAGGAGATGGTGCGGGATTTGTTCGTTCTGCTTTTGATTCAAACCTTGCACAGCCGCCCACGCTCTGCCAAAGCGGTGGAAAAGCACAAAGCAGCCGTTGAAGCCAACACATTCCCAAGTCGGCCCAGTTCTGTGCCGAGTTGGCATGCAAGGTCATCTTGGGCTCGGGCGAAGTCCTTCTTCGCCAGCACAAGGCGCATCTGGTTGAGGATGTACTCCTGGAGCCACGATTCGTTTCAATGCTTGCCACGTCGTGATTTGTCCTGACAGAATCGGGGCAAAGGAATGAGGGTAATCGACTTGGGCCAAGCAAAAACAAATCCTTTGCTTGGATCATCTAGGAGCCCTGTTTGAATGATTTGGTTCACCCTTGCGACCCATGACCGGTTTGATCCTCTTGCCCCTCCTATCCCTGCCTGCCCATGCCTGCACGTTTGCACCCTTGCCTGCCCCCTTGCCTGCCCCCTTGCCTGCCCCCTTGCCTGCCTGCCCCCTTGCCTGCCTGCCCCCTTGCCTGCCTGCCCCCTTGCCTGCCTGCCCCCTTGCCTGCCTGCCCCCTTGCCTGCCTGCCCCCTTGCCTGCCTGCCCCCTTGCCTGCCTGCCCCCTTGCCTGCCCTGCCCTACTTATCACTCTTGCCCTTTCGTGGCAGGCAAAATCGCCAAGTAACAGGAGAGCATCACAGACCGAGCAACACGGGCAATGACTTGCATCAACCGTCGTTCATTGTGTGTCCCTAACACTCAGAAGACAAACATCCAAGCTATCTCAAAGACAAATGCTCGGGAATTGATTCTCCGCTCCCTCCCGCTTACTCCTTCGCTTCAACCTCATCTAATCCCTCCCATCCTCCCATCCACTCCGCTCACACTAGGCATCCGGGCCGTCTTCTCCCTCCGCTCCATGGCGCCGAAAGACTCGACCTAGCGGTAAGCTAGCGCCATGCCCGGGTCGAGACACCGGTTTTCTGCAAGCTTCGGGTCCCGACCTCAACTCCAAGCACATGGACCAGAAAAAACGCAGCTCCATCACAGGTCCGGTCTGTCCACCTCCTTGTTCCCAAAGCCTCAAAGAGTCTCTTATTCGCGCCTGGACCTCCTGCACCAGCGTGGCGGCCTCGTCGGTCTTGCCCTCCTCCTCCTTCATGTTGGCCTCAGAGCTCGTCGTCAGGATCTCGCAGAAATCGATTCAGCCGAGTTGTAGGAAGCTCTTTCTAAGGCCCAGAACCACATTGCAACATGATGTCCAAGGGTCACAGCCTCTTGCTTGTCAATGCAGGTGGGACATATAAACGCACCAAAACGCATCGCCATAGGCTTGGCGCTGCCTGCTATCTTCTTGTCACGTTGGCCATTTTATGAGAATTTCTCAAGCATCCGAGACCTCACCGAATGATAGAAGATGGTAGGAGCTCAGCTTTTCTTGGTCGCGCTGCAGACCTATGAAAGAAAACAGGAGGCCCGCATCGTGCTTTGGAACGGCAGGCTAAAGAAGATTCCAAATAACATGAATCTTCCGCACATTAGGAGTGGTGGTTGTTTGAACACGCTGAGCAAGAGTGAGTGCGATGAGGTGCCTGCAGAATCATGCTGCTACTTTCCCAGTTTTTGGACTCTGTCTTGCCCGGCGTGTCACGGATTGCTCGCGCCAAACCACGGCTGTACGTCCTATGAGGCATGGCATGGCATCCAGCCATCACCAGCAAATGCCGCTTAGCTGATTAACATGAAAGGGCCTTGGAAAACTGAGCACAGGGCTAGCATCGATGTGAGGCGTGCTTTTTCCACCTGCACACGAACTGCGTGGTGCAATATGGCGAAAGCTGTCTGTGTGGCAAGCCCACTGCCCTCAGCCGCGGTTCAGGCCAAGGTGTGGAGCTAACAAAATGGGGCCCGTCAACCCCAGTTTGCTACAAATGGGTTTCAACTGCGTCCCCGGCCTCCACAAAAATCTTGCCCTCCGTCACCTCGTTGAGCGTGTTGATGAGATCTAGCCTCTTCTCCTGGGTTTGTGAATCATCGCGCCGTTTTTCGGACGATGAGAACCGCCCGTTGAGGTATCACTGCAGAAACCGAAGCAAAGGATCATGCAACCTAGCCTAGACGTTTTAGCCGGTCAATCACGACAGAGACAGGCAGTTCTCGGTTCTCCTTGTCGAGGCCATCCAACCAGCTCATGGCCAAGTGGACCTCAGCGAACGCTTTATTTTTTCGTGCTTTGGTAATAGGCGTCAAATGACCAACATCAAAACAGGCGGCCATGCAAGCCACTCAAATGACACTCTGCTTCCCGAGCTAACCATGCACAGCTGGCTATGGCATTTCACCAGGTACAAATTTCAGTTCCAAGTGGCATGTAAACACAACAACAGTTGTCTCGCAAAACATCAGTGTACAATGGTGGCTTTGTCAATGAGCTCTTTCAGCCAGCAGTTTTCCTCGCACATCCTGTCTTGTCAGCTTGGCCAATGTCCTGCTGTTTGGCAGATTCGCGTGACTCGGCATTGGTGCCCAGGCCATGTCCGTGGTGGATCGCTTCAGCTGGCCACGCTTCCTGAGCGGTCGAGCTGTCCAATCACCCCGCTCTTTCCTCAACTGGTGCTGCAACAGGTAAGGTGAGTCGCAGGAAAATGACGTTTACTTTGGTCCGACGGAGTGCCAGCGCAGTTGAGAATCCAATGGCCAGTACCTCACATTTGAGAAGTGGCCAATATACGCCCAAGAAGGAACAGCTTGGGCCAACAAGCCTGTGTTGTTGTCAATTTAAGCGAGCATGTCTTCCCAAGTCAGAGTATGCAATGCAAACACTCTCCAAGGGTCAAGACCCTGACTGAAGCCAACCTGTTGACGGAGCTGGCAATACACTTGTTCACAAGCTGCCTCCGTGTATTTCTTGGGGCCCGTGCTCCGTCGTCCATTCTCAGGTCCGGCCAACCCGAATCATTCCCTTCGGCAGACACTCAACATCAATGCAAGTGACTTGGGCAAGGTGATGATGTTCTCCTTGAGCTTGGTCCACTCCTGGAGAAATCGATACCAACTGCCTAAAAGGCAATTGGCCAACCATTGAGCAAGTTTCTTTTTAAAGAAAGCATGTTGCTTGGATTTACATGTTCCGCTTCTCACTTAGAGCCAGCCTGAAGACACAAGTGGGATCCAATGCGGAAGGTTACTGTTAAGGCCCTGGGGCCATGGACTCGCGGACTCGCTCCCGCGCGGTGGGACCTTCCAGTTGTTCCCAGGTCAGGAGGCAAAACACCACGACCAGCCTTGGCATTGAAGTACAGCTGGCAAATCTTGCAAACCAGCTTAGAGGTAGAGAGACCGTCTGAGGCCTGCCAAGCAGTCAGGCATCAACTTGTAAATTCTTGACGTTGCCGAACTTCAACCAGTCACCAGATCACAGCAGCGTTGTAGACTGCCCCAGTGCACGAATCAGCGCTGTTAGTGCACCAAGCCAAACAAGCAACTAAACTGGCCGGTCCTCAACAAATGCACCAGATACCACAATTAGGCAAAGGCGCAGGAACCAATAGCCAAGGTGTCCGCCATCCACGAGCAACACCCGTGCGGATCCAGAGTTGCCGAGCCTGGCGTGTCTTCTTCTCCAAGCCCAGCCTGAGGAACGCCGCAGGAGCCCGGCTGTTTGACAAGCAGCTTCCATGTTCATGAGCCAAAGGAAGCCCAAAGACCCTTCTTTCAGGAGGCCTCCGTCCCCTTTCAGGTTTTGACGGAACTGCTCTTTCAAGTTTCAAGCAAGGCCCCCTTGTGGGGGGAAGGCAGGGGAGGTGCCGCGGCACACATTGTACCGCAAGGCAATATCTATTCTATGTGAAAACTTTTGGGCGCCTTCGATTTTCTCCTAGGGCGCCGAGAAAAGGGAGCCTCATATTTGAAGACTTTCTGTGTGTGTGTGTGTGTGCGTGTTTTCCCCCTTTGCTTTCCCTTCCAACCAACCCACGTGGCTGTGGGTCAAAAATAGGTACCCAAAAAATGGAAGGCTGGCAAATGGACATGGACTAAAACCTGTGGTCCCCTGGTGGTTTAGTTTTGACCCATATCCATGTAGCTCCGTCGGTGTGGGGCTTCCCGGCAGCTGCTCCACGGCCTCCTCCAGGCGCCCCGCCTCGCATGAGCGTGCGTGAGCGCTTCACCCGCTTGGGCCATGGCCAATGGGGGGATGGGGTGGGTTGGCCCCAGGCCCAGGAGCCTCACAAAAACGGAGGCCCCAAAAGCCGCACATCTTGGGTGGAGATTTCGGGCATTTTGGGAGTTGTGGCCGTTCCCCGCACAAAATTGGTCAATGTTGATGGAAGCGCTACACTGTCCGCCTGCGCCATGGTGTCCACACGGCTCAGCAGCTCTTCCGCCTAACAGAAGCCAGCTGCATCAGTGCCTGAAGTAGCCCCCTGTTCAATACAAACCAAATCAAATATTTAAACACCCCAATCTTTGTCACACAGCCAACTCAAACAAAAACAGCATAGACCCCCAGACGGCGCCGCGCACAAGCATCCCATCGGCCTCCTTGGTGTAGTCCTCAGTGGCCTTGGGATCCTGCAAGACAAGAGGGAACTTGTCTCTGGCTTAATGTTGACCCCGGATTAATGAACCCGTCCCATTGTTAGGAGGGTGTTCCCTCAAAAAGTGATGAATCCCCACTAAAAGGGGGCACGCCCCTATTAATCAACCAGTTTATTAATCCGGGGTTAACATTACATGGTAATAGCTGCTGGCATCGAAAGGCCCTTTCCTTTCCTTGCTGCTTGCATGGTTGACTTGTCAAGGGAGCATGGCAAGGCTCTGGCTCTCGCCTATCCAGCCGTGTGCGAACTTTGCGTGCAAGGCGAAATCAAGTTTGGGCATGTTTCACACATCAACCACAGCGCCCGCAGGTGTTCGTCCTTTCCATTTGCCAGGGACCCCGTTTTGGGTACCTCTTCTCGACCCACAGCTTGTGTTGATCTCGGATTCACCGGGGTCGTCCTTCGCCAAGCTCCCCAGCAGGGGATTCAATGAGTCCGCCTGGAGCCCGGCGGGTCGACCCAATCCGCTAAACCGATCGACCGCTCCATCCGCCCGTGATCTGACACTCATGAGACAAGAACCATGCGGCTTCGTGCGGCAAAACGCTGGTGTCGGACTTGGCGAAAGTCTTCTGCAAAGCTTCTAAATGTAGTTTAGTCCCCAAGTTGCATGGGTCAAACTCAAACTCGTCAGAGAACACAGGCAGCCCTGGTGTTTTGCTTTGCGTGCCAGTTGGAGCTAGGTGTTTGACTCCATGCAAAACGTTCCCACACAACGTTCCCCAAACCCCCTGATTTTTCCGTGCCGACGCGTCAACCGAGGCCCCACACCATGGCCACCCGCCTCAGGTGTTAATGGGCATGTGTCAAAATAGGGGACCCTGAAGCATGTGTGGTTTCCTTGTGGTTTCCCTTTAATCCCGAAAAATGGTACTAACTCCAAAACCGACACCCAAATGGCGAACGTCAAATCCCAAAACCAACTGCAGACTGGCTAGCCGTGGCTGAATCATGATCCTCCACCCTCAGTTCTATTCTAGGATATGTTGCGCGAGCTAAAACCTATTCGGATGTTCAAGCCGGAAAACTCAAGGCGTGCTTCCACTTGAGAGTGACTCTCTCTCTCTCCCTCTATCTCTCTCTGTTGCTCTCTCGCTCTCGCTCTCTGTGTGCCATGGGGCACGTTCATTGGTTGGGATTGGTTGGGAGGTGGGCAAAGGAACACCGGAACCACACAGGGAGCTCAAGCTGCAAGGATCAGAGCTCAAGAAGAGATGGCCTTTCTTTCTCACTTCTCACACTCCCTCCATCTGACATTCCACCGATTGCCATCATGTTGCTTCATCGCTGAGCATGCCAACATACTTTCTGGATCCAAGCAAGATTGTTCAAAGCCTCAATCCTTTCGGCCCCTCACATCGCACCTCTGCCTGTGCTCTCTCGATCTATGGAGCCGTGCCCAGCGACTCAGCCGAGCCGGAACTACGTCTAGTGCCTTTGCGGCTGCCACATGGCTGCGGAACGGAAGGATCAATAGCCGTTGGCCCCAACGTCGGCGCGTGGCAATGCTCACGCCAAGGCAAATGAAGCGCTGGTAGCTTGGCATCAGCTACACGAAACGCAGATCCCCAGTGCTGCCCGTTCTCACGCGCTTGCTGACTCGACCACAATCCAAACATTGAATAACACTTACTCAAACTCACTGACGTTGGGGCGCAGTGCAATCGAAGTACAAAACCGCTTGGTTACGAGCCCTGAAATTGATCTAGGCTGCAATCGAACTACAGCAGAAGTGGATCAGAACAAAAGACAAACCTAAAGCAGCAATCCCCGGGCAAGCCTGTCAAGGAAACACTAATCACATCTAGAGCTTGACCCGATCACTGCCCCCTGGCCAGCCAGCAGCTGATTTTTCTTCAGCCCTGCAGACTGATTCCAAGGCTGCCCTCGTCAAAGGGGCTGTCCTTAGAGTCAAAAAAAATGAGCCATTGCTCTTTTGAGAACAAACCACGCATCAGCAAACTGCAAACTGCAAACTGCAAGCTGCAAGCAAGACCTGCCACGCAACTCGATGTAGCACGGTGCACATCGAGCTTGGCCCTTGCGGCCAAGGTTCCTCCCACAGATCGGCGTCATCCTCGTCAACCATGTCCTGCACAAAAGTGGCACATCGAGAGCCATGAGCGGCACGCGACCGTCCCCAGTCAACCGGTTGGGCTTCTAGCTTCAGTAGAAAGACGAAGCTGTCGTGGGACAAGTTTGTGCTCAAATCTCGACAGTCTGGACTTGGAAGCCCTGGTCTCTGAAATGGTGTTCTAGTGAACACCATTGGCAATGTGTTGGCAATTGTTTGTAATGCAAAACACGCTCTACAATGTGGCTGCTCCGGCGATGTGTTCAAACTTGCTACTAGGTAGCCAAGAACCATCTGGCGGCCTCGCATGCTCACAAACAGATGGCCGACCAAAGGGGCTCCAACTTCCTGACACTTGCAGCCCATGGAATAGGGTGCCAGTCCTCCTGCCATGGCTCGAACCTGTCAAGTGAAAGGAACTGAAGAATGGAGCAAAACGGCCCAAGTGGCTTGGTGCAATTACACTCCAAAATCGTCCTTGGGTTTGTCTTGTTTTACGGGACCTGGCATGGCCTGTGGGTCTTGCTTCATCACAGTTCCGCTGGCCGGGTGTCTTTTTCTTGAGGGATACCCCTTTTTTAGCAGCTTACAGGGAAACCAAAAGGGACAAGCACCAATTTAGGGGATCCCCAAGAATGAACGGAGCCCTGTGAGCAAAGTCCAGGCTGTTGATGGCACCTTGCGGAAGCGTCGTCGTCGTCCCAAATGTCTTCGTCCATGGGGCCCATGTCAGCCTGCCCAAACATCCGCAGACTCTGTCCCTGCACCATTAAAGCCCCAGAACATTGCGGAAGGCACGTGTGGGAGGGGGGATGCCTTCCACAGCACTTCGCGGCCGAGGCCGTCGGTGAGAATTGATGGTGGGGCCAAAGCAGCAAAATCAGCGGCTTGACACACACGGCGGCCTCCTCAAAGAGCTCGCGCAGCTCTTTCTCTGTAAGCCTGTCACATCGCGGCTCTGGCTGAACCAAGGTAATTTGAGTCTGCTCTGATGGGTGAACCAAGGTGAGTTTCGTCTTTCATGTCTTTCCTTTGCCTTCACCTCCGGCCCTGGAAATGTCTCACCCACTTTGGCTCCCGGCTCCCTGTTGTCCTCTGCGATCTGCTCCGCCTCCTCTTTGGCCACCTTCTCTGGCGTCCTCAGAGCCCCAAAGCCATCCAAAAGATGGGGCACTGGATTGCCAGTGGCACCAATTGACTTCTTCAGGCAGGGAAACATAATGTGGGAATGGTGAGAATGATGAGATGGCGCAAAGGCTTGGTCGAGGCTTGCATGCTCCCCCTGCCGCGCGGTCTCGCGGTCGCGAGGCTGAGCGCCCGACTTCCAAATCGGCTTTGGCGCCGCCGCCCTCTGCGAGCGCCAGTCTTCTGCTGCCGGATCAAAGCCTCAGGGTGCGTTCCGAATGCGGCACGCCGAAGAGACCGCGGCCCAAGAGATGCCGCAGGACCGGCAAAGTTCGACGAACCCTTCAACAGGCGGAAGGGCTTTCCCTGGGTGCGCTCTTCGATGTCATATTGTTCTTCCTATATTTGCCCTATAGTCTCAGCCGATCAGCAAGGCGAATGTTAACCTACACGAAAACAAACAAAGTCTGGCAAAGTGAAACAAGTGCTGTAGTTTGGGGTCGATTCGGGCTAGACTCTGAGAGAGGGTTTCTGGTTGATTGGTTTTGGCTACGTTCCAGGTTGATATTGACATCTAGATTGACATGGAAATCGGACCGCTAGGTGATCTGAGGGTTGATTTTGCGTGGGTTCACGGTCTGGGCTTCTCAAGTTTCAATTGGTCCAGGGTGAGCTGCTTAAAGGTGATGTGTTGCTCGGTGCCAGTTTTGAGTTGGTTTAAGTTGTGTTAGATCGAGTTTCAGCAGGGTGAGGAGTTCGGGCCAAGGTGGATTTGGGATGGGCCTGAGATTGGTGGGATTAGGGTAGTTCGAGAGTATGTTTCCGTGCTTAGCAAACATGCCTTGCTGCGTCACTATGAGTGCACGTGACAGTCACTCGGCAATGACTTGTGACCAATACATCCCAGCAAGTTGCTCAAAGGGTAGAAGGCCCACACACACACACACACACACACACACACACACACCGGGCAGACCGACCCAGGGTTGGTATCTGGGCTTCCCAGCGCTCCAAGCACCTCATCTGCTCGGAGAAGTCGCCCGCGTTCGTGAGGCGCAAGCCTGAAAGGCTTGCTTGTCAACTTCTCTGCTTAGTCACCATCCAAAGAGCGAAACCCTCAGCCGGGGCTGCAGCTTCGGACGGCTGCCGCGGTGATCTGCTTCCTCGGGTCAAAAGTTTCAATGCCAGGTGCTCGCTGTCTCACTGGGGCCACGGGCGCCATCCTCGTCTCCTTCGGACCACACAGCAGCGTCAGGACCTCCGGACATGGGGAATCAAGAAACCGATGTTGTGGCGCGGCTCAGGTTGCTTCGCTGCAGAGTTTATCGAGATCTGTACATTAGCTGTGGACAAGCGAAAAGTAGACTTTTGTCTTCTCTGTTATCCTAAGGATAATTGCTCGCTAAAGAGTGCCTGAGAGCTCTGCTCTCAGCCAGTCTGGATCTCCCAAACGAATCGCTCGTGCAGGATAAAGGCAAGCATTCGTTTCATCTTCAGCCGGTGACTTCCCGATGGGAAGAGGCATGAACAAATGCTTGCAAAATTTTGCTGGCGCTGTATAATCACTCTTTGGGCTTCTGAAACTGCCGCAACGTCTGAAACTCATGCCAGGAAATTTCACCCCCATCGTCTTCGTCAATGAAACTGAATATGGGCCCAGATGGTCCAAAGTAGCCCACCCTATCCAGCATGGTCTCCCATTCATCTCGCTGGATTGTGCCGCCGCCGTCCTCATCCAAGGCCCTCCAGAGCCGCTTCAGGTCTCGGCCAAACTTCCGATCTGCCCAGTCCATGAACTCGCGGATGGAGAACTCCACCTCGGTCCAAAAGTCGTCCAGAGTCAGAAACTCCTCCTTGGAGACCTGGCCCTCACCGCTGGGATCCAAGAAGCGGAAGATGGCCGTCCAGCGCTGCTTCTCGTCCTTCCCCCGGAACTTCTGACACTTCAGCAGCCGCATGCCCTCCTCGAACTCCCGCAGGCCGATGACTCCGTTCCCATCCGCGCCGTCGAAGGCTTCGAAGGCCTGGTGGGTGTCCCGGAACTTCGCCCGCATCCAGAAGAGGAACTCCAGGACGTCCTCCGGCGCCTCCGCCGCAGCCGCCCACCACATGACCTGCTCCTCGGCCACGTCCACCTTCCACTTGCCGTACTGCTGGAGCAGGCTCTTCCGCAGGGCGAACTTGCGGTCCTGCGGCGAGCATTTGTAGGTGAAGTGGAAGCTGCCCTCCTTCGGCATCCGGCTGAACTGATCCCAACTCCTTGGAACGCCTTGCTCCAGCTTGTCGATGGTGCCATCAGGAAGGGTGTAGCGAAAGTTGGAGATGTTATCCCGCTTCTCCGCATTGGCCAAGTTGAAAAAGATGTTGGCGGCGAGGCGCTGGTCGTATTTGGCGAAGTCAAAGTCATTAGTTACCTGCTCGGGCTGAATATACGTGAAGAAAGTACAGTAGCCCAGTCGACTCCGAAGCTTGTCCAGCTCAGCCTGTTCTTCATAGCGGACCCGAAAGATCTTCTCATTGTGAATATCCACGATGCGGAAGAAGGTGGTGATCAGGGCTTCCTCGCGAAGCTCCGAGGTGCGGTAGACCCCCAGGATTTGCCGCATCTGCATGCTCGACAGATTGATGTGGTGCGCGATATTCCTGGTGACCTGGATTTGGGTTGGGCCGTCACATTCCGCTTGCTGCAAGATGATCAGGAACTTCTTGAAGGTGCTGTCATTCATCAACGCTCCGTGGCAATCTGGACGGTGGTTCGACACGTAGTCCAGCTCCAGGACCTCCTTTTCCGGAATCACCCACTGGTCAAAACGTTGAAGTGTGTAGGATCGACTCAGCAGCGGCTCGTGCGCGTACAAGCAGTTGCGGATGCAGGAGTAGTCCCCGTTCTCTGAGATGTCCGGCAGCTCCTTGCGCTTTGCAAGGCCTGACTCCCAGCGATCCAACAAAGCCAGAGCCTGCGCCACGTATGCAGAGGCCGTGTTGCTCAGGTCAAGCTTGTAATGACCCGAAGGACTTTGTGGATTGAAGAGCAGGTACTCCTTGCAAAGCGTCAGCATCTTGATGAACTCGCTCAAATTCTCCACACGCCGCATGACCATATTCATCGCAAACCTACCGCCGAGCAAGGTCGGAAGAAGGCGAGCCACGGTGACGCCTGCTATGGCTTTGCAGCTACACAGCTGCCGCAAGTGCGTGGCGGTGAAAATGAAGTCTCTCCCAAGCGCCGAGAGCATCGCAAGCTGCTCCTGCTCCTGGCCCTCCAATAATCTCCACTGGGCGAGAAGTGGGATCAGCTTACGGAAATGCGGCGTGAAGCGCATGACCTCATTGTACCGCGCCAAGATCTCCGAAAAGTTATCCACTGCAACTCCTTTGACTGCTTGTTCCATGGCCTTCTCAATGCTGAAGCCGACTTCCAGGTGGCCTGCTGACAGCCATTTCCCCAGCCCGAGATGTGCTTTCTTGGTCCTGAAATGCTTCGTTTCCCAGCCCCAAAAAGCCTAAAGACATGCTTCGCCCCGGAAAGAAAAAGGCTGCGGGGTCCCAAAAAAGAACACGGCAGCAAAACGCAACGCGCCATAAAACCCCAGGCCAGAAACGCACCAAACCCGCCGCAAAAGGCCCCGAGAAGCGGATCCGGAAGATGGGAAATGACGGAGGGGAAGAGGACGAGAACGGCCGGTTTTCCAGGAACGGAGCGTGGGAAGCGGAGAAAAAACACCACGAAAGACTGGGGCAACACTGCGTAAAGATGACGGAAAGACTGCGTGAATATAATGGAACACTGAAGAAGGTGCGTGAAACGAACTCGCACAACCGCACGGCCCATGATTGCATGCAATATGTTTGCAGAACATTCACACCGCATTCCTGAGGAGGTGCGTGAAACGAAACCCTCACAAAACCGCGCAGCCCATGACTGTGTGCAAATGTTTGTGGCACATCCACGCAGCATTGCTGAGGTGCGTGAAACGAAACCCTCCCACCTCCCTCCTCTTTGTGGCTAAGAAATTCGGTTTGGTAGGGTCCCAGCCTGATGATGGCACTGGCCATACTCCAGCATCTGGTTGCGACGCAAGCGTGAAGTGCCCAGAGTCATAAGAGATGACGTGAAAGGTATCAACAGGATTTAGCTTCAAGTGCTGGCCCACCTTGTAGAGGGTGCGCAGCAATGAGCGATGATATGGCCTGGTCAAGTCCAAGCTGTAGTGGCCACCAGGGTTTGTGTAAGTGAAGACCTGGATGCCTTCGACAGAAGGCCTCAACTCGCCAGAAAAGCAGTTCTCCATGTCGATGGCGACCAGCCCAGAGTCTTGCCGCGCCAGCAGCCGCAACAAGCACCGCAGGCCCATGACCCCCAGGGGGTTATGAGACACGTTCAGCGTCGAAAGCCGCCTGCTCCGTTCCAAGGCATCTTCTATCACAAGCGCCCCCCGGAAGTCTATCCGATTCATGGAGATGTCCAGGTTGGTCAGAGACACCCCGTGGACGAGTTGCTCTAGGAAGTACACACAGGGGGAGATGCTGCTGTTCTTCTGGCTGCTGGCTGCGCAATTTGCCAGGCCCAACTGCCGCAGGTTCTTGTTACGCGACACGAGCTCACCTAGAAACTTGAGCTCCTCCGCCAGCAAGCAATTCCAGCCAAAGTCGAGCACCTGGATGCGGCCGCTGAGGATTCGTCGCAGGCAGTTCCTCACATCCATGGCCCCTCCAAGCCCGGCATTACAAAGTCTCAGCGTCTGCAGTGCTGGATGCTTCTCAACTGCTTGGCAGAAAGGGCCCAAGTGGCGCATGGCCAACGAAACTCCGCTCAAATCCAAAAAGTGAAGTCTTGACGCTCCGCCCTCTTGAAGCAGCCTGACCAGTGCTGCTTGCGATTGACGGGCTGCGTGAACGCACTCGCTGAGGCTCAGCCTCTGCAAGGTGCCAAGGTTCTGCGGTGCGAGCAGCACATCCTGCAAGAAGGTGCCCATCGCAACATCCGACAGCAGCTTGCCGCCTGACAAGTCCACGTCCTCCACTTCTGTCAGGCGTCCAACCGCACAAAGGGTCAAGAGGTCTGAATCAACCACTGCCTTGCCCGCTGCATCCACCTTCCTGGAGTGCCCCGTGACAAAGGTTGATGGCACTGGCACCACCTGCTCCCTTTGGCAAGCATGGATGTATTGCCTGGAAGCCGCGGCCACTTCCTGACGGCCCAGCTGCTCATGGACTGGCACCACAACCTCGATCGGCGGGAGCAAGGCAGCGGACCTCCTGGGCTCTGCGCCTGGACTGTCTATGGGGCAGGGCCCCAGATGAAAAATGGGACAATGGCTTCCAAAGGATGTGGGCGGCATGGGCGGTTCCTTCACATGCCCAAGGAGATTGCGCCGAGAATGCCTCTTGGAGGCAACTTCTTCCCTCTGGATGTAGTCTCTATGCTCTTCCAAGCCGGACTGAAACCACCACATCTTGCTATCCCCTCGCTTTGAATTCGGGGGCGTGAACCGACACCGGTCCTGGTCTGCTGCGGCTGCCTTTTGGAGACGAGGTCCAATGGAGGGCAACAAGCCTGATGCATGATTCGCCGCGCCAAACTTGTGAGCTCGCTTCAGATCAGGAGCTGACTTCGAAATTCCGGCCCCTCGTTGGGGCAGCTTGCTCACTTCCAGACGATTCCTGGCCTTGCCAGACAAGGTCGCATTCTTCCCGCCGTCCTGTCTGTGTATCTCCACTTCTTCGATGCTCGAGTTACCTCTGCTTCGTGGTTGTACCCAGCCAGCGCCATTGAGTGCCGGGAGATACAGCTCCGTCTTGGCAGGTGTGACTGGCCGGGGTTCACCTTTCCGCGTGCCTCGATGGAAGGTATGCCAAAATCCTTGCCGACGCACTGACTCATCGCTGTCATCATCTTCTCGCTTGGCTGCCATGGCTTGCCGCAGGGCGTCGGACTTTGCCTTATGCAACTCCAGGATGTGCTCCTCCAGCTCGGCCTGCACACAGGACTCCATCTGGTGCTGCATGTGGATGCGCCGCACGATTTGCTGCAGCACGTCTGGAGGAGTGGCCCAACTCGGATGCTGGAGCTTCTTCCAGAAGTTGGTCAACAGGTTCAGCAAGTTCCATTCAAGCCTCTCAAAGTTGATGAGCGCCTTGGCATCCTTGTAGCTCTGGAGCATCTTGATGCCCGCCTCGCTCTGCGAGGCGCGTCTGGCCATGCGCTGCCTGGACCTGGCATCCCCCAGTAGCATCACCAGCAAAGGGTGCCGGCTCTTGGTCTTGCGCGACACGAAGTCGATGAAGAAGCCGTTGGCTCCCTGGAAGCCGGCCTCCATCCTTCTGGGCTCGAGGTCTTCCTCCCCGCTGGTCTCAAAATCCTCCGAGTCAGAGCCAGAATCCATGGCTGGGACATGAAGTACCCCTTAGGGGTGTCAAGCTTCCCTTGAGCCAACTGGCATTTCTCTCAAAGCATGCAGAATCTGAGTGCACTTGGTATGCTTCATCAAGCTTCTGCGCAGCTCCACAAGAGGAACGCGTCCTTCTTAGCAGCCAGCCTTGTGTTTGTCCAGTGGCACTTGCCACATTTCTCTCAAATTCGTGGACTCAAGACCCCCTGCGCTGTGCCAGTAGTGCCCACTTGACTCTTTTGCCCTACCCGCTGGCTGCCCGGGCACTGCCAGCTCCGCCGGCACGCGATGTGCGGCCCACCTTAGGCACCATAGAGATGCTCGGATCGGGCGAACCACAGTAAGTCTCAACCCACAAACATCCTCTGGAAATGTTCCAGAAAAATGACGGACCCAAATGCGGTGCAGCATTTCCAGGTACATGACACCTGCAAGACAAATCCAGGCAGTGTCCAGTCGAGATGCTTGCAACGGCAATACAAAGATTCGGAATGGCTCGTAAGAATGTGAAGAATTAGCTGAGTTCGACTTTCTACACTGCACCCGTTAAACCTCCAAAGCTTGTTTTCTGTGCTACTGAATCGTACAAGTGGTTTCCAGGCATGGCGTATTCCTTCCCTCTTTCCACTTGCCCTCTTGCGATTCACGTGCAACCCTGTCGCTTGAAAAAGAAGCCAATAAAAAAGGGGGGAAAAAAACAAAAAAGAATACAGCTGGCCCTGGCAGGAAGGCCGACTTCCAGTTGCATGCCCGAGCCACTCGGCGGATGTACTCAGTGGCATCGCGGGGCCAGTCCATGAGAACCACCTGGCAAGGGGTAAGGGTCAATTCATTCGAGAGAAACCGCTTGTGACACCCGGACGAAAGCAAACGGGGACCTGCTGATGGACAGAAAACCCGACCTACTTCCAGTTGCTGCTTGAAATCGTGAGAGGGGGAGCGAGAGAGAGAGAGAGAGAGAGAGAGAGAGAGAGCGATCTCATGGATCAACAAACTAGCCGGACGCGCCCATTTCACCTGGTGGCTCCCAAAGTCCATGCCGCGCGAGAGCCGGTCCTGTGTTTTGTCGCCCTTTTTGCCACCCAAGACATGCTTCGGCAGCCAAGTATGCGCACCCGTCTGCAGTCATATGCATTTGATCTGCAACCCTCCAAGTTCCCGCAATGGCTGGATTCAAAGTGCGAGTACAAGAC
>CAUJNA010000458.1:1260032-1317532 GCA_963377175.1 Effrenium voratum
GGATTTGCGACGCGTCCGTGCCAGAAGTAAGACAATGCCGCGCCTGCCACGAAATCTGTACTCGACCTTGCGAAAGTGCTGCGCCTGCCACGAAGTCTGTACCCAACCTTGCCAAAATGCTCCGCCTGCCACGAAAATCAAACCCTGCGAAACCTCCGTGTTGCCGCGACAGTGGGCCCCGCTCCGAAACCGTTCCGAACCCGTCTTCGGACTGGCGTCGCCAAAACCCGCAGAGGGTTGCTCTTTTTCGCGATTTCTATTCCCCCGCCACACGCGCACGCATGTTTCTCGCACGCATCTGTTCTTCCTACCTTCAATTAGTATCCGTAACACGGAAGTTCCTTCTAAACTTCCTTTGATTAAATTTCAAACTATTGATAGTCACCTCCTACAGTAGTTATCATTATTTTGATAGTGACATTGTTTGTTTATATATATATAACAAGATTGTTCACTAAATACATTATTCAGTTCAACAATCGTAGTACAAGTCGCGGTGCTTGGTCTGTACAGATTACCAAGCCGTACAAAATGAATTCAACCTTCTCTTAAGTACTTCTATAAGTAAAAAAAGTTTATAAGAACCCGATTGACTTTTTGGTCACTCCAAGTACCGCAGACACTCTGTTTTTGTCACACGTGTGTGAGCCTATTTGCATATCCTTCAGCCCGATGCTCTTGGTCGCTCTCAGCACACGTAAGCAGTTTTCAGGGGTAGGCGCAAGTGCTGTGCTTCTCCCGTTGCAGAGGCAGAGCGCATGCAACATTCTTGCATTCACATTCAAACTTGCCCCTCCTCCCTCCTTTGCTAACTGAGCCACGTTTGAACGCAGGTTGCCCATCCACTCGTCAATGGACACATCCAAACCAGCAGTGATGTCAATCATGTCCTGATGCGCCATGTTCCTCAATGCTCTCTTCGTCATGGATGAGATGAACGATTCTTCTACAAAGTTGAACTTGACCAAACTGCCGCTCTTGACCGCTTCAGCAAATGGCAACAGCTCCATGGAGTTCAGCATTGAGGTGAGTGTGTCGCCAGCTACCTCTAAACCATCCTGCCAGATGCGAGAGTAATGTCTCTTGTGCAAAGAACTAAGCATGGACACCTTCTGAGATGCACTTTGGACAAAAGAAGAGAGCTTCTCTTCTGGGGTAGATGAACCACCAAAAAGCAAGTTGGTGATCGAAGGAGCATTGGGGGACGTCATGGGAAGGAGTAGCCGCAGGACTGATTTGACCCTCTTCTCCTCTTTTGCAGCATGCTTCCGAATCATCTCCCCTGCCACCATGCAGTAGCTGGCCAGCAAGGAAAAAGGGTTGATATTCATGCCCCTTGTGTTCCTGAATGTGGAGAGCGCAAAGGAAATTGCATCAATGCAGCCTTCTCCAGACCACCTATTGCTTTGGGAAAGCCTTCATTAAAGAAGAGTGTCCTTTTCTGATGACCACACCTCTTCGTGACAGCACATTGAGGAACAGGCAGTACGCATGGCCTCCGTTTGACTTTGTTGTTGACAGCTCTGCACCAAACTCCCTGTGTGCAATTTACATCATCAGCAATCCATAAAAAACAACCAGGTCTCGCGAGATCGTGTTCAGCAAGTCACACACAAAGATGTGTCCTTTGGCTGAAAGAGCACCCTCACATATTTCAACTCCGGTGCACAAACAGCTGCTGGAGAACCCTAGCGCAGAACACTCCACAGTGTGGAAAACCGTGCGCAACCAGAAGAAAGGCTTTCAAGGGCGTAAGCAACATCTGGTGGTAGATGGTAAACCAGTACCATGGACCAAAACGCAGGATGCCATCAGGCATCACCTTCAACACAAGCAGTGGCATCACCGTGCCACTCAGCACCACATAGCACAGTTACGCGCACGACCAGCCCTCAATCAGACCATACCGCCGCAGGACAGTGTCTCCTTAGAAGAGTTGCAGTCCGCCCTAGCTTCCCTCAAAACCAGAAAGGCTCCGGGCCCAGATGAACTTCCCAACGAATTGTTGCTCTGGTTGGACGACCACTCAGAACAGGAATTGCTGCAAATTACGCAGCGCACCTGCGCAATTCCTGACGAATGGAAACACGCCCTCATAGTTTCAATCTACAAAGGAAGGGGGACGATTCGGATCCCGCGAACTATCGTCCAATTGCCCTTTTAAACACCATGTACAAACTCTTCACCTCCATAGTACAGCACAGACTTGCCAACCAAATGGACCACAACTTACGCCAAACGCAGTTTGGGTTCCGCGCGAAGACAGGAACAAAACACCCGCTTTTCATTTTACGCCGCGCAATGGAATACGCCAACATGACGGGTAAACCGCTGCATCTACTGGTTTTGGATTGGAAGCAAGCCTTTGATTCAGTCGACCATACCACCCTCAAGATAGCTCTACAACGGCTTGGCGTAGCAGACAATATCCATAATATAGTTGACTCTATATATACAGGCCCCACCTTTGAGGTCAAGGGCCCATTTGGGGACATAGCGCAAGCGGGTGCACTTGAACGGGTGTGCTTACCAGTTGGTGGGCTTGGATACAGTTCTGAGCGGGTGCACTTGAACGTACAGCTCCGAGCGGGTGCGATTGAACAGATGCGCTTACCAGTTGGTGGGCTTGGATACAGTTCTGAGCGGGTGCACTTGAATGGGTGCGCTTGCCAGCTGGTGGGCTTGGACGCTTACCAGTTGGTACAGTTCTGAGCGGGTGCACTTGAACGGGTTTGCGTACCAGTTAGTGGGCTTGGATACAGTTCTGAGCGGGTGCATTTGAACGGGTGCGCTTACCAGTTGGCGGGCTTGGATACAGTTCTAAGCGGGTGCACTTGAGCGGGTGTGCTTATCAGCTTGGATACAGTTCTGAGCGGATGCACTTGAACGGGTGCGCTTACCAGAGCTTGGATACAGTTCTGAGGGTGCGCTTGAACGGGTGCGCTTACCAGTTGGTGGGCTTGGATACAGTTCTCAGCGGGTGCACCTGAACGGGTGTGCTTACCAGTTGGTGGGCTTGGATACAGCTCTGAGCGGGTGCACTTGAACGGGTGTGCTTACCAGTTGGTGGGCTTGGATACAATTCTGGTGGGCTTGGATACAGTTCAGTTGGTGGGCTTGGATACAGTTCTGGTGGGCTTGGATACAGTTCTGAGCGGGTGCACTTGAACGGGTGCGCTTACCAGTTGGCGGGCTTGGATACAGTTCTGAGCGGGTGCGCCTGAACGGGTGTGCTTACCAGTTGGTGGGCTTGGATACAATTCTGGTGGATTGGATACAGTTCTGAGCGGGTGCACTTGAACGGGTGCGCTTACCAGTTGGTGGGCTTAGTTCTGGTGGGCTTCGATACAGTTCTACGCGGGTGCACTTGCGCGGGTGTGCTTACCAGTTGGCAGCTTTTGGCAGCAACAGCAACAGCAACAGCAACAGCAGCAGCATCAGCATCAGCATCAGCAACAGCAACAGCAACAGCAACAGCAACAGCAACGGCAACAGCAACAGCAACAGCAGCAGCAGCAACATCAACAGCAATAGCAACAGCAAAGCAGCACAGCAGCAGCAGCAGCAGCAGCAGCAGCAGCAGCAGCAGCAGCAGCAGAAGCAGCAGCAGCAGCAGCAGCAGCAGCAGCAGCAGCAGCAGCAGCAGAAGCAGCAGCAGCAGCAGCAGCAGCAGCAGCAGCAGCAGCAGCAGCAGCAGTCGACAAGGAAGCAATCAAGCCACAAGCCAGCCAGCAGCCCAAATATGTGCACGTTCTATTGCCTGTATCCCACCACTTACAGTGCGTGAATCTTATGTTTCGCCTTGGTGGCAGTCCGCTACTTGCAAGGGTACGGGGGGTCCTACGACCTTCCGACCTCGGCTTGCGCTGGGATGAGTTCAGAAACAAATACCGGTTGGAACCAGATTTGAGTTCAAAGCGGTCGCTGCAAAGCTGGCATCAGGAGGGCTAGGCCTCCGTAAAAGCTGAACCAACATTGAGAGAACGTTTTCCAAGCGTGAGCAATTGAACTTTTCGGGCGGCGAGCCGAGACTCTCCAGTCGGCCTTCTCAGAGCTGAAGAGGTTCATGTTCCAGTTGTACTCCTACGAGTCGAGCACCCTTGCTATTTATTGGCTTGGGTTTACTTCGTATTGCTCTGGAATTCAGTCCCTGAACCCATCCTGGTGGCGCGGTTGTCAAAAGGTTATGGCAGTTCAACCTGAACTGTTCTGAAGTGCAGCTGTGATTGTGACAATGGGGGGCCATTCCTCAAGAGTGCTCGCCGCAGCTCCGGCACCAATTGCAAAAGCTGCCGAGTGGACTCTTGCTGAGATTAGCAGAAACAGTGCCAGAAGAGGAAAGGAAAGGCCGAGGGCAACAAGAGCCCCAGCATTCACTGAGTAGTATTGGCAAATCTCCAATATGCTTAAGCTAAAGGGCAACTTGCCTACTGCAGATCTCAACTCTGTGAATTCGCAAAAAGAGAACTCCTCAAAAACAACACAACAAGAAAACCCAGCCTCCCAGTGAAACTGCTGACATCAGTAATTCACAACTTTGTTGCACGGCTCCAAATTCTATCACGCGAAGCACAGGTCCTGCAAGTACATGCTCATTCTATCAGACCGTCTCATCCCCTCGTGGCTCAAGGCCCCGCCAAGCTCCGGCCTGTTTGTCCCGGAGCGCGTGCAGCTGGAGGAGCTGGCAACAGGGCCGGCTACAAAACCACCCGGCACAGTGCCAAAGAACTGGAAAACCACACATCTCACCCAACGAATCCACCCAAAAAGTTCAAAGGCGTGCCACAAAAGGGAAATGGACAAAACGAGAATCCTCTGCTCAGACTGCCAGTTCGGATTGGGTGCCTAGGGCAGATCAGGCTGAAAGCCTTCTTTGAACAAGTTGGCTTGAAGCCTTGGCAAATCCGGCCACATTCGGCTGCATCTACGGTGCACTTTGCTGTTCACGAGCGCGGCGCCAAAAACACCGTCTATTGCGCACGCGCATGCCAGCAAAGGCTCGAGCCCAGCATGGGCCCTCGGGCAAGCGCCAAAAAACAGAAGTACCTAAAACGCAGCAAGCTGTCTATTGCAAGGTACCTGACGTCCTGCAAATTGTGGATTTCAAGCAAATTTGGCCCCTCATCTTCACCTCCGGTCCGTCGGGTATCTGGAAGCTTCGAAAACCGTACTTTCAAGGCAATGAGAATATCACAGAGTCACACATGTTTGGCCAAACCAGGCTACAAGCCCTTTTTTGCAGCTGCCACTTCGTCCAAATGAGGGTAGAGGTCCAGGCAAAGGTTTCTCACTCTAGTCGGGCGAATCCAAGGCTTGCCTTTGACATGAACACTTGCCAGGCTGTTGGGAGGAATCGATGCGGCCACCTTCCACTGCTTGTCACCGCTGCGAGGATCGTCGGGGTTCACCTTCTCGAGCCTCCAGCATACCGTTTGCCCCGTGTCGGCTGGCAAGGTCACATCCGAGAGACCCAGCTCTTGCTATGTATTTGTTGTTCCTCAATGCCCATGTGACATTCGATTGTGTGGATTATGAGTGGTACGGCAAGATCGGATTCCAATCCCTGCGCTTGCGGAAGAACTGCAAAGTTGAGTGGCCAACCCCTTGCCGCCACCTTTGCCGTCCAACAGAACCACAAGTCCGCCATCTCATGTTCAATTAACCATCTCAAAAGCAACTCGAAAAAGTAGAACAAGCATACTCAAACCACTATCGACAGTAGGTGTCGGGAATGCGTGAACTACCTACTAAGGTAAACAAAGAAAAATGCGTTCAAAATGAGCCGTATCACTGATCAATACAAAGCATACATACCCACCAACGCCCATGCGACTCAAACACTGCAAAGCAAGCACGATGCAATAGTACCAAGCCTTTACTAGAGTCCTTGACAACAACTAACCAAGAAAAGCACCATACCGGCCGATGGCAATGCATGACTAGTGCTGCAACAAGCGAAAGTTGTCAAGGATGCACAATGGTACTCCATAGTAGTGCTTTAGTAGCAGTAGCAGAGCAGTAGCAGTAGCAGTAGCAGCAGCAGCAGTAGCAGTAGCAGTAGCAGCAGCAGTAGCAGTAGCAGTAGCAGTAGCAGTAGCAGTAGCAGCAGCAGCAGTAGCAGTAGCAGTAGCAGTAGCAGTAGCAGTAGCAGTAACAGTAGCAGTAGCAGTAGCAGTAGCAGTAGTAGTGGGAGGAGGAGGAGGAGGGGGGGGGAGTAGGGGTAGTAGGGATAGTAGTAGTAGTAGCAGCAGTAGCAGTAGTGGCAGTAGTAGTAGTAGTAGTAGAAGTAGCAGTCGTACCCCTCCTCCTGCTCCTGCTACTACTACCAGCACCACCACTACTACTACTACCACCACCACCACCACTACTACTACTACCACCACCACCACCACCACTACTACTACTACTACTACTACCAGTACTACTACTACTACTACTACTACTACTACTACTACTACTACTACTACTACTACTACTACTACTACTACTACTACTACTACTACTACTACTACTACTAGTAGTAGCGGCAGCAGTTATTAGCAGTAGAAGGTTTCTTCATCTAAAAGCCCTAGCCGAACCAAGTAAAGAAGGGCCAAAGAATGTGTTGTGATAACGAAAAGAATCGCACGGGGACCATAGCGCACAACAAATCAACATTGGGGAATTGATCCTGAAATGGATTGATGTCATAGAGCATCACTTCCTCTTAAACACGATCCGCTAAATTAAGTGTGGAATTAGATGATGAAACGCATGTGAATCATCTAAACCAAAAAGACTTGGAGACAGAAGTATAACGGACCTGTTGTTGACAAAGTCTGTCATTGAATAGATCGTGCGAGCTGCCTGAATAGAGACAAGAAAGAAGAACAAATAAATATCAAGTCGCACAGGCTACGTGGCGTACCCTAACAGCAAAATAGATAGCTTTGTGCATGTGCTGCTCTTTTCCAATTTAAGAACACTCCGACCAAACAGATCTCGTTGGGAGTCAGTGACGTTGAACTATATCTCAATGAAGTTCCTTGTTTATACTTCTTGTATCTTTGTCAATAACACTCACTGACTGGGAGGAGCAACCGCTATACAAAGGTCTACCTTCCTCCTATGTGCTATGAACCCTTGCTTTAGATCTCCTGGCACGCCGCGTTCCCCAAAAAGCTCTGCAGACATCTGATGGCTCCAAGAAGCGCGTCATAGACCAGCTGGCAATTGTTGATGGTGTTGCAGAAGATGACGACCTAACCCCCGAAGAGTGGTTCATCTGTTTGGAATGAAATGCCTTCACTTCTGTCTTCCGTCCAGGTTCTGTTTTCCAAGACCTGGAGACCTCATGCCATCGGGGAAAAACAAAAAATGTTGAGCTGCTGTAGAAGGCACCATTGAGCCATCTCTCAATGGTAGTCCCGTCTACATGAAATGAGTACTTGAATTAGCTGCAAGACGTGCTGGAGAAAAAGGGCTCAGCCGTGGTAGTCCGTTGTGATGCAGATCTGTTGCTAAGGCCAAATGCTTTGAAGCAGTATGCGCTACCATCACCCGTCGCAATGGGTGCTGAAAGGCAATGAGGGTCACTAAACCATGTAACACACTTGGACTGGCTAACCAAGGACTCCGCTTGCTAAAAATTGGCGTGACAAACCAATTGTTGGGTTCGCCGGTTCGGTGTGAAAACAAGATGTCTTCCGGCTCCGACGAAACCCGACCGGAGCCGGCAAAGAGGCATGTTGCTGAAAGCTGAGACGGGAGCCCTGTTGTCTCCCTCTTCCCGTAGGACACCCTTCTGCATGTGCCACACCTGCCAGTTGCAGCCCTCACACGTGCGCATGCCTCGAATGCAAGAACTTGCCGGCAGCTCGGGCTGCATAACCCCAAGCCTAAACTCACAGTGCAAAAGCAACTTTGCCGAACATTTCGTGCAACGTCCGAATGAGGCTGCATGATGTCGCAGGAAAACACCCAGCAACATCTGTTTCTTGCAGAGATCGCCATTTGTTGCAAATAAGCCGTTTTTTACTGCTGCACAATTCACCCTCTGCCCGGCCAACGCGCTGATCTTGCTTTCCATGGCAACTTGAAGTTTCTGCCTCAGTGCAAGGAGGTCATGCAGTTCTTGATTCCAAGCCGGTTTGACATGAGGGAAAGATTCAAGAAAAATAGAGACGGTTTGCAGCCTTGACTTTGAAAGAAAGAGCTGTGGCCAACAAAGCACAATTCAGCAGTCGGGGCAACGGTCATTGTCGATCGTAGTCAATGCATGAACGAAAGAGATAGAATGATAACTCTGTAGCCTTGCAAGCTTGGTATGTAGGGGACCTGCCTAATGTCCTAATGTCTGTGCCAGCATGTATCAGCCAAGAGCGAGTGTGGGATGTGGGCTTGTCAGCCACTTTAAAGGCAAGTAGGTTCCGGGGAGGGGGGGGGAATGGACGGCAAAACAAGACGATAAAATGCAATGTCAAAAGAGCCGAAGCACTGGCTGCTCAAGAATGTCTTTGACTTTCTCAGGTTTCTCCACGGTACAAAAAGTGCGTGCCTGCTCTGGCTTACCTCTGCAACAAGACACGCAGCTCTATACCAATGCGTATGTATGTGTATATATATATATGGAACCAGCAGAAGGCGTAGGACTCTTGCTCTGGCCGCTCATGCCACGTTCTGAAGACACATCCTGGCACCTCAATGTTTGTGATGCTCCACCCATTCCCTCTGAGGCCACATTAATCATGTCCACCTAGGATTTAAAAATGCACCCGGAATAAAGACAAACGGGTGGCCCAAAAAAACAAGTAAATGCACCTGGAGCACCCGCCGCCCGCGCCCAAACTTTTCCCCAACAAATATACAAACCGAAGAAAGAATGAGAGCAAGGAGAGGAGAAATAGCCCACCCAACACATTGTCCTTGGATCTTTGGCACCTTGTTCTTCAGCTCCCCAAATTCAACATGTCCAGCTTCCCCAAAAGTCATGTTTTCTTACATGTCTCTTGTTTAAAGCCTGCCCACAATCAATCCCACAACAGGGTAGTACTGGAAACTCAGTTCCAAATCTCAAAAGGAAGCTCTAGCAATTCTAAATCAAATGGAAGCTCAAGTCTACCAATACATCAAAACTCACTTGAACCGGACCCGATCTCAAGATACTTTTCCAGGTGCCCCCCATTGTTGGGGGGGGTCCCCCCTTTACTAATCCCAGAGGGAGAGAGAGTGAGAGACAGGGGGAGAGAGAGGGGAAGAGAGAGGAGGGGGGGGAGGAGGGGGGGGAGAGAGAGGCAGGGAGAGGAGGTAGAGAGAGAGAGAGAGCGAGAGAGAGGGAGGAGGGAGAGGGAGGGAGGGAGGATAGAGAGAGGATGGGGAGGAGAGAGAGAGAGAGCGAGAGAGAGAGAGAGAGAGAGCAAGCAGAGAGAGAGAGAGAGAGAGAGAGGGAGAGAGAGAGAGAGAGAGAGAGAGAGAGAGAGAGAGAGCGAGAGAGAGAGAGAGAGGAGAGAGAGAGGGAGGGAGGGAGGGAGGATAGAGAGAGGATGGGAGGAGAGAGAGAGAGAGAGAGAGCGAGCAGAGAGAGAGAGAGAGAGAGAGAGAGAGAGAGAGAGAGAGAGAGAGAGAGAGAGAGAGAGCGAGAGAGAGGGAGGGAGGGAGAGGGAGGGAGGGAGGATAGAGAGAGAGAGAGAGAGCGAGCAGAGAGAGAGAGAGAGGGAGAGAGAGAGAGAGAGAGAGAGAGAGAGAGAGAGACAGAGAGCGAGAGAGAGAGAGAGAGCGAGAGAGAGAGAGAGAGAGAGAGAGAGAGCGAGAGAGAGGGAGGGAGGGAGAGGGAGGGAGGGAGGATAGAGAGAGAGAGAGAGCGAGAGAGAGAGAGAGACCTCTCTCTCGCTCTCTCTCTCGCTCTCTCTCTCTCTCTCCCCCTCTATCTCTCTCTCTCTCTCTCTCTCTATCCTCCCTCGGAGGGAGGGAGGATAGAGAGAGGATGGGGAGGAGAGAGAGAGAGAGAGGAAGAAGGAGAAAAGGGAGAGGCCAATGTCGGCGGAGTGAGCCGGAAGCCATAAAGTTTACACGCTTGTGCAAAACAGCTGTCCACCGGAAACCCCGAGTGTCATGTGTCCGACCAACAAACCACCTCCGGCAAAACTTGCTGTTGTTTTCCTTCTTCGTCTTCTTCTTGTTAAATTTATGATTGTTATGTTGTTCCTTTTTGCGTGGTTGCGGCGTGTCCTCATTGTCCTCATTGAATCATGTCGCAGCCAGGTCGAACCCAAGGGGGCGGCAGTAGCGGAGGAGAGCAACAGGAACAACAGAGGCAATGTCTCCATCCCCCAACTGTCTCTGCCGCCGCTGGCTGACAGAGGCTAGATGTAGCCACTACAGAGGACGGCTCGAAGTCACTGCTGCTGTCCCAATTTACGATGTTTCTCTTGTTTCGGAGCTCGAAGTGTCTTCAGGTGTAGAAACGCACGAAAATAACGAACTTCGGACCACAAAAAAATTGTATCTATGTGTTTCACGCTTTTCGGGGCTCGAAGCGGCGCCCGCAAGAACTTCAAAGATCACAACACTCGTTCAAACGCGTCTGCAGGTTTCATGCCGCATGTCGCTGCTAGGGCAAGCTAACCGCAAGCTTTGCCGTGTGCACTGTTGACAAGGGATTGGCGGAGCAAAACAAATGGCCGGCCGTTCGTGCTGTGTCCAGGGTCCCGGCTGAGGTTCCTCATTGTAGAAGTCCATAGGTGTACAATCGATGAGCACGTGGTTGCCTGGGTTGCCGAGGTCAGCATCCCCTAGCCAAATGGTCAAAACGCTTATTTTCCTGCAGCAGGTATTGGTCAAGTCCAGGGGACACATTCGGGAAGCCATGTTCAAGGACCAGCTTACTTACAGCAGCTAGAAGGATGTCCTCGTCATTCAGAAGGTCCCATCCAAGCACAACAAACATTCATATCATCATATCTATTTCTCTCCGAGACCAATGACTCCTGGATTGCATTGGGAAGATTCGCCAACGCAAGGGCGCCGAGCAATCCACCCACCACACTCACCCACGCATGGCGCCGGCACGCACCCCTCAAGGGCCCAGCAGTTCAGCGGCACGCGGTGCAGGCCCGGGCCTGCGAGGCGCACCCGAGATGCCAACACCCCGAGCAACCCCCGAGGTCCACGCACCCCGCGCCTTTGGTCCACGCGACCTTCACAGACTCTTTCCTGGGCTGAAAGTCCGCAAGTCCCACACCCAAAATGGGTCCACTGCGACAAGTCGTGGTTTGCCAGCGGCATGAAGTGAAAGAAGTGATGTTGATGGCTGAGGACAGGAGGACCATGCTTTGAGGTTGATGTCATTTTCTAGTTTCCTTCGTCCGCCTCGCCGTTTCAGCTTCTTTGTCTTTTTTGTGATATCCTCCTACCTGCTGCTCCGCACCCTATCCACCCTGCAAGCCACCCTGCAACCCTAAAGTCAGCCCTGAAACAACAGCCCGACCTTAAACACACCCAAACAAAATCCCAAACTCCTGTCTAAACACGCCCTCAACCCGCCTTCACCTACGGAGAAAGTAAAAACACACACACACACACGAACGTCAACGCTTCCAGCAAGGGCCTGGAACGTTGCCATTTTCAAGCGGTCTGGGCCCCGCGCCCTTTATCCGAGGCTTCAATCCCCAGCTGCGCCTGGTCGCCAAACCCCGCACTCACGGCCGCTGCAACTTCAGTTGCACCGCTGGTGAGCCAAAGCGACGCGACAGTTCGGGCAACTGCTCCCTCTCAGGTGTATTCAGTTTCGATCAACAAATGCGTTTCCTGCACAAGGCAACAGCAAGGCCACCTCGCAAGCCAAACAGAGCTGACGAATTCCCAGAAGTGCTCTGCGAAAGCCGCGGTTCTGTCCCAAGCCCGTCTCCTCCAAGCTTTGGATCTCTGTCTTTGCGGCCTGGGCCGATGCGCCAAAAGGTGCTGCACTACAAGGCCGGAACAGTTGCTGCGTCACAAGCGATTGGAAATTAGCGATTGGCAAACGCTCTTGTTTGCCTGCTGAGCTCATGAGACGAGAGCAGTTTCTTGAAAGCTTCAGCATCAAATCAAGGACCAATACATCATGCGGCCCAAAAGCAGGGAAGAAATTAGCACAGGAAAGAATTTGATACTGCGACGTGGAACGTGCTGATTCCGTCCAAAGGCCCTTCATGTTCATGTCCTGAGTATTGCGCGCACACACACACAAACAGACAACAAACGCGAAAACGGCGCAATGCCACGGGTCGTCAAATCTTGGGCCAGCCAATCTCATGGTCCGCACTTTCAACGTCTCGAAGCAACCCTACCCCTTACCTCGGAGACGGTCGCAGTGACGAAGACCCATTGCACTCCCGGCGCCAGCCTGGGACACTCCAGAAATTGTAAGCGCGAATTGCCAAAACTTGCTGGTGCTCAGTAGGCAATGAATGACCCACAGTGTTGGGAATGAACCTAGGGATTCCCTACAAGAAACCACAGGCTGCGAACCAGCAGGAAAATGGACTGAATGCGCACGAGCTCCCGGCTGGATCTTCAGCTGTGGGACATTCAAGTTGCCCTCTTCGCCGACAAGCGCATCTACCTCGCCGACGAGCATGACGAACCCTGGGGTAAACTGCCGGAAATTCTATGGCAAGTGCTAGCGTATCATATGGCAGTTTCGCAGATGCTGGTGAATTCATGCGAGTTCAAACATCAAAAACAAAATCTGCAAAAGGGCAACCTGGTGTTGACTTGAAAAAGCAAATCACTTCAAATACTGCTTAGGATTTCTTCCTAAGGGCAAACACATTGAGCTGTTAGGCCTCTGTTCAGTACTCAGGTGTATGCTAAACATCAAGGATGGGGGCACATTTGCAGGCCGCTAGCAGTAGACCAATTGTGAACGCAGGCATATCCTTCAAGACTTAGCTTGCGCAAGGACCAGCTCCCAATGTTACTCCAAACCACAGGACAGTAACATATGTTTCATAGTCTTTGTGGATGCTCCACGTGGAGGTGCCTGGAAGTGATCGCAAGTCGTGGCGCTTTCCTTTCGGTTCCCGGTCAACACAGTACGAAGCAGTTTGGAGGCTCAGCTTGTCACCTAGCAAGGAAAGCGTCCACGCCTCATCGACAACAACAGCCTGACAGCTGTTCCAAATCTCCTTGTCCAGCACGTAGTCCTCTCACAACTGTTGCCATAGAAGCCAGGTGTTTCAATTCATGCCAGCACCAACAGAAACAGTATCATAACATGCTGCCCACAATGTTGGCAGCTTTGTCATGTATCAAGACTTGGCAAACTAAGCAACTTCAAAGCAACTTGCACGGTGTGAGCTTTCCCAAGCTGTCTACTGCACGGCCCCTTCATTGCAGGGGAATCCGTCACCACAAGGTATATGAAAGCAAGTACTGAATGCAGGTTGGCAATAACAAGAAGGGTGTTTGCAATGCAATTGGAAAAGCAAAGCGCGCGGCGCAGCTCTACTGCTGGGAATTCGCCAGACCAACGCAGTGGCTTGTCTGCACAGGCAGCAGCGCAGTCACCGCGAGCTTCGCAATTCTGCGTTGAAGCGCTGCTTCTGACGCTGGTGTCGGAAAGCTGCTCGGTGTCAAGGATGCAATGCTCCACGTCTGGCAGAGCAAAGAGCCAATGCGTTGACAAATCATTCTACGCGCTGGCAAAAACATCGAGCGGACCACGTGACCGCAGTACCACAGCCACCTCCGCGAAACTGCCGAAGCTATGGTGCAGCCGAGGCCAGCAGGGTTGGAAACATGAGGCTTGACCCAGGAAAGTAAGATTTGGCCTACGGTGGAATAAGGTCATGGTTCAACTACATAATACGAGAAAAGCAAGCCAAGCTGTGACTATCACGTGTAGGTGTATAGATATGTGCATATATATATATATATATGATAATATTATATATATATACACAAGCGCGTACATACATATACATATACATATACCTATACATATGCATATGCATATACATATACATATACATATACATTTACATTTACATATACATATACATATATATGTGTGTGTGTGCGCGTTCTAGTACCGCAAGCTTACAGCCCATGATTCTCCCAGCTTGCAAGGAAAAATTATGTGGCAATTCGCCGAATCAAGATGCAGGTTGAAAGGATGCCAAAGAAGACACTGGCACAGCACACGGATTCTATTCAAGGAACCAGGGTCGCTGTGTCCCATTGCTTGTCTGCCTCCTCCATGAAGAACTTCAGGCGTCCCGGGGTTGCCTATGAGGTCCGGGCTGGAGGCAAGTAAAAGGACTGAATTCTTCGGGTGAGTCACGTAGGAGACAAAAGCACTAGACTCCATGTCCAGCTCATGCATTCACCTAGCATAGAGCATCCAAAGACTGGCATTCGTCACTCTTCATCAATCAGGGGTCTGACATAGTTGCATCCAAATTTCAAGGTATGCCGGTCGCTGAGCTTCATGCCACCAGGCTCATGTTGTCTTTTCAGTTTCAAGTCGGTCAGCATTTAGAACATGGCGACTCTTCCGAACTGAAAACTGCTTAATGTCCAAGCTGCATTTGTTCCCAATCCAAGCAGCAAAGGCATTTCTTTCGGTCAAGCACAAAAAACATCAAAAAGCCTCTACCCTATCATTTACACCGTCAATGCCAGGAATGCTCCCAGCCCGCTGGAGCAAACGAACAGGCTGGCAGTCGTCTCTGTCCATCCCTTACACCTTCTTCTTCAGTTCCTTCCACTGCAATCTCCAGGACATTGGGCGCCCAGGCCACAATTAGCTCGCAGCCCTCCTGGATACGGCGCCGCTGGTGCCGCGCATTGTACCCTCCGCCCCCAACGATGGTGGTCCTCAGCAGCACTGGGACAGGGATGCGTTTGGACGGGTAGGTTTGGCTACGTTTCCGGGTGACCTTGATGGGAGCTTCCAGAGTTTACACCTGCGATTTGCCGCACCCCTCACGGAGACTCATTAAAGCTGGAGCATGAATATTATGATCGCAAAGCATCGAGCCCACATTCCTTCCCTCAAAACAAGAGTGGCGTTTAGCAATTGTGAAAGACTCGAAGCAATGCCTGAGGCGGCGGCACGCGGAAGGCGCGACCATGCGCTGAGGCGACCTCGGACTCTTCCCTTGGCTCTCTGGCCTTTACCAAAATCCAAAAACCTACAGGCCACCCCCAACCTGTGCTAAACTCATGCAGGCGTGTACACGGAGCAAACTGACGTACACACTTTTGCAATGCGCGCGTGGGCAAAGAACCCTTGTTGGAAGTGCCAATGACCAAATCAAGACTTTCACAGAATCAAGAACTTTGATGCTTTGCATAGGGTGCAACACTCCTCTCATTCAAAGTGTCGTTTCTGATATTGGCGTACCCGGAAGCACGCAACTCTAGATTCATCTGTGTCCAACAAACCCATCCGCAAACCCAGTGCTTCCTTGCCCAAGCAATTCCCAGCGTCCGCAAAGGCCGACCATTTTCCGAGGAAGGCCAATTTCCCCGGCCCGCCGGTTTTCACGTGAACGCGGCTTCCCAATCTTAGGGGCTGCTTGAAAGGAGTCGCTGTGTACCTGCTTTGTCGCAGACTTTGTCTTGCCTGTACTAGATTTGGTACATGTCTAGGTTCAGCATGCTAGGGCATTCCTAGAACATGTCTAAAATCTGTCCTTAGGTGTACGTTCCCATCTGGCTTCTAGTCCGCGGGATGCAGATGTTCATAGACTTTCCATCCTATCATAATGTCTAGCATATATTAATATAATTAATATAATGTATAAACGTGTTGAGCTAAGCTTCATTGTCCAGCTCGATGTCCATTTGCTACATGGCTGGCATATGTCAAGCCTAGTTCTAAGTTTTCTGGCTTGATGCGATTTAAATTGCTTTTGTCAAAATTAGGCATCCAACATTCTGGTGAAATACACCCCAATCTAATTCATTGACAACCATATAATCTGCAAGGTGTCCGCTGATTTTGGGTTGAATGTCTGCCTATCAGCGCCCTGCCTCGGTCAACTGCAAGTGAAGCCACTTCGTCTCTGTAAATTGATCACGCAAGAAAAACAATTCAAAAAAAGTCGGGCAACCGCACAAAAGGCAGTGCGAATATATAAGGAACGTATCGGCAACTTCTGAGCAGCATCCGATGCCACGAGAAACTTTTCCAGGGGCGATATCTACATGGAGAATGGTGAAATACCAAAAGTTTCGAGGAAAAACAGGAAACGAAAAACACAATCCCCCAAACAAAAGCAACTGGGCAGGTTTGTTTTTTGCGAGGTGTGACTGCTTGGGTCAAAGCTCATCCCTTTCGACTCTCCCCAAAAGGCAGGGCTGGGGACATTGGTTTCTGGAAAAATGTGCCACTCACTGCACACACAGCCAAAGCCAAGCGAACTCTCAGCTGCCCGGCGCGAGCGACGTCCGCAATCTGATGAACCAGGTCCGAGGTGGGTGCTATCACCTCGACAAGCTAACTGACCTACATGCCCTCTTGAATGCATCATGGACAGGTGACAGCGGATCGGTAGCTCCCAGTGCAAAAAAGAACAGCCCCGTATTCAGACAAGGACCACACACAAGTGGTTGATGACGTTAACCCGGCTGCACGTAGATGCGACCGCTGAGTAGTGACAGGTCAATCCAAGTTTTGTCCTGAATGAGAGCAACTTGCACAAAACATCAGATGTGATCTTGGTTGTCCCGCTGTTGGAATCCTCATTCCTTTTTGCTGACAAAGGTTTAAAACAAAAAATGCCTCGGTGCATGTAGGTATGTATGTATGCAAGTATGCATGCATGTATGTCAGTACGTACGTATGTAGCTAAGTATGTATGTTTGTATGTAAGCATGCATGCATGTATGTAAGTACGTGCGCATGTACGTAGGTAAGTAGGTAAGTAGGTAAGTATGTAGGTATGTAGGTATGTAGGTATGTAGGTATGTAGGTATGTAGGTATGTAGGTATGTAGGTATGTAGGTATGTAGGTATGTAGGTATGTAGGTATGTAGGTATGTAGGTATGTAGGTATGTAGGTATGTAGGTATGTAGGTATGTATGTATGTATGTATGTATGTATGTATGTATGTATGTATGTATGTATGTATGTATGTATGTATGTATGTATGTAACAGTATGTATGATGTAAGTATGTATGTATGTGTACGTAGGTAAGTATGTAGGTAAGTAGGTAAGTATGTATGTATGCATTTATGTATGTATGTATTTACGTACGTAGGACAGTATGTAGGTAGGTATGTAGGTAGGTATGTAGGTGGTAGGTAAGTATGTATGTGTTGTTGTTTTTTTATGTATGTATGTATGTATGTATGCATGCATGTATGTAGTGTAGTGTAGTGTAGTGTAGTGTAGTGTAGTGCAATGCAATGCAATGCAATGTAATGTAATGTAATGTAATGTAATGTAATGTAATGTAATGTAAGGTAATGTAATGTAATGTAATGTAATTAATGTAATGTAATTTAATGTATGTGTGTGTGTGTCTGTCTGTCTGTCTGTATGTATGTATGTATGAACGAATGTATGTATGTACGTAGGCAAGTATGTAGGTAAGTATGTAGGTAGGTAGGTATGTATGTATGTGCGTATGTATGTACGTAGACAAGTATGCATGTAGGTATGTATGTACGTATGTACGTAGGCAAGTATGTAGGTAAGTAGGTATGTAGGTATGTATGTACGAACGCATGTTAATATATATATATATATATATATAGATATATACATAGTACATGCATAGTACACCTGGGCCTTATGATCCTTCTGATCATTTGGAGCTCAATGACGTTTGGCACGGCACCTGGCCAGCAGAACCTCTGAGAGAGGGCTGAGCCAATGGCAATCAGCTTGAGCCGGTGATCCTCAGGATCCGCAGAAAGAACGTAGCGCTGCAGCAGTGGTAGAAGGTAGGCCAGTGTCTTGCCCGAGCCTTGGCTGGGAACCAGTCTGGACAAGTTGCCTGTAAAACGCTACACCAAAATCAACAAGACATCAGCCAAGCTTTCGGGGGAGTGTTCTGGGCTTGTCTCACCTCTGTCAGAACCCACCGATGGGCTTGTGAGCGCTCAACAATTCTTCATCACATCGGAGCTATCTCCTTGAAACTGATGTGGTGAGAGAAAGAAATCGCGACATTGCAAACAAGCATGCCTCATCTAGATTGAGCAACTCCTAGCAGAAGGGGAACTCTGGTATGTGCGTGGGGTCGGGGGCGCCAGTTCAAGGTTGGGGTTAAACCTCTGGATTGAACAGCTGGACTTGGGTGTGTCTTTCTGGCAACCTTGTGTTTTCCGGACCAAACTGAACCCATCCAGTGTGGAACTTCCCACATTTTGAGCCTCCAATGCAACTGGGCGAACCCAAGTGTGTCAAATAGCAACGAAGCAAGACATGCCAGCCCCAAACATTCCAGTATGCAACATGTACCCAACTTTACCCTGGCTCGACTCTTGGATTTGTTGTTATTGCATGGCTTTCCTGCTTGGCACAAGTCACCATGTGACTTGATGATGTACTGGTTTTAATTGAGAGGTAAGTAGTCGTCAAAGCCACAAGTCATGCCATAAAAATCCCCTTGTGCGCGCAGCATGATATGCAGATGCCTGGATGCTCAGCCGTGCTCTACACGCATTGGGCCGGCAGGAATCGACATGTCCAACAGATCTGTGCACCGAACAATTTGCAACAGCCTGCCTTGAAGGCTAGTGTGCCACCTACGTAGAATGATCTCAACCTGAGGGTCTCCCAACTTGTAACCACTCAAACAGGCAGACAGCTCAGGCCAAGGCCCGATTGGTCAGCAATGACCGAGTGCCGACCTCCGAGCCAAACATGTGGAGACGATGAAAGGTGAGGCTAGAAGTGGCCTATGACGAAGATGGCAGGCCCAAGGTGAAATCAGCCCAGCCTTCGCTTTGCAGCCTGGTTCACTGGCATTTGCGTGTGCTGCGTGCAAGCCTGTGTGTGTTGAAGCCTGCTAGTGTCAGGAATGCAGTAAAGATTCGAGCAGCAGCAAAAAGTTGCGCAAGAGCCAAACTCATGCGATGACAACTCTTGGGGATGAACATAGGCACACAGGAGGAGACGAAAAACAAAACATAGCAGTGTTGCCTTGCTGTGCAAACACGCCCTTCGCTTGCTTTGACACCATCGCCTGCACGAGCAAGCGAGGCCTACAGGACAGAAACCCATTGACCTGGCAAACCAAAAGGCCAGCGTCCCCCCCCCCCCTGCCAAAAAAATTGGAAGAAGAAAAAACGCACCAGGCCTTTTATGATGTCCGGGAAGCTCCTTAGCTCGAGAACCAGCCAAAGGCTTGCAAGTTGAGCAATGGGCCGACCTGGAATGTTCATGGTTGCGGGAAGATCCGGTTCACATCAAATGGCATGTGAGCACAGGAATTGGAGGGGCTTGGGAAGCCACGGTCAAAGCAGCAGCATGCAAGACATTGACATGCTAAACTCTTCGGGAGGAGAATCCAGGCGGCAGCGATGGAGCATGGTGGGAAGCACCCCAAGCGAAAGCACACAATGTTGGAACAGCTTGACCGCAAGGAACTCCAATGCCGCACTGTGACTTTTCGTGGTCTCTTGCAAGACGAGCCGGCAAACCACAAAGCCGGGAGCGCGTGCCTCCTCCGAATGCCCTGCCGAAGCCTTCTGCCCACGATCACAACAAAGCAGCGCGACTCCCGCAATCCCCCGAAGGCCAAGGAGCAGGAACTGGATCCTGGAGGGCTTTGGGAGCTGCATGCCCTTGACCTCGTACGGAATGCACCCCACCAACAGTAACAGGGCAGGGCATAAAAGTCCCGAGAAAAACACGGGAGAACAGCCCGAACAAAAAGCAAACACCGTCAAACAGAGCGTTCCGCCCTGTTCCTGTCCCAGGGTGCATAGGCTACTCACCATGTGATGCGCCAGGATGCATCCAGCCAGGAAGGTGTCAATAGGCCACGCCACCCACACGCGAGTATGCAAAGATCTCTTGGGAATAAATGCAGGTTGTCGAGGAGTGGAAGCTGTCATTGCACTTCCAGTGCTAGCTATTGATGCATGTAATGAAACTTGCCCATTCGGCAAGAATGTTCAACCTGCGCCACTACGGTGCACACAGGAATTACCAGCAAGCTTCCCTGCCCTCCCATCCAGGTCCCAGACAAGACTTGTCGTCTCTGCAGTGATGCTATCAACCTGGCTTGTTCAGCGCTCAGGAAACTCAACCGGGCGCCTGACCGTTATTTCAAACAAAACACATTCATGCCGAGACTGTGTTCTATGACCAGCGATATACTCAGTCTCACTTCAAATGCACATTGTTGGGCCATAGGGCATTGAAGGAAAGCGGATGAGGAAACCAAGCTGCATGCTAGTATCCGAATTGGCCCGCTAACAGAACCCCTAGTTATTGGAAATGCAATGCAAAGTCAGGCTGAACTCTTCCTGTAGTTCGCTTGCAGCCAGAGTGTGCAGGCCAAACCATCCCATGGTTTTGATGTACCACGAGGGTTGTCCTGGTCTCAAACCTCGGCAAAGAACCCATTCACCATGCTCGCCAGCTGGAGGACGTGTGGCTTTGCAACACGCACATGCTCAGCGTAGCCTAGTAAAACCATCCCAAAGTTGATCATCCAATTCAATCCCAAGCACTGGCATTGACCTGAATGTCTGTGTCGTGAAAACCCCATACCCCCAGTGAACATCCCAATCCAACCACTAAAATAGGAAGCCTAAAATGGGTGGTGAATTCACCTATCCCAAAATGGGATCCAATTGGTTTTGACCCACAGCCAACTGAATCCAGAGCCTTCCTCGCGCCTCCTCCCAGCGCTTCTGAGAGAAGAAGTGCTCCGGTGCCTTGCGCCCTGCCTGGAGCGGAGGCGCCGCGGACGTCCGTTTCGGGAAATCAGAGGGGTCAACTTGTTGACGCTGTGGAAAAGTGGACCAAAAAGGAGGAGGGGGGGTGAAATTGCATTTCTGGTCGGGTTGGCTTAAGTGAGCGCTATACTCATGCGTGAGCTGAGAGCACACATCCAAAAAATATCAGTCCCAAGGAAATGGTACAATAGAGCTGCTGAGTATACGAGGGCAACTTCTTGAAAACCACTCCTGGATAGGCAGGTCTGTGCTGAATTGCTCTTATGTCAAGGAAAAATCAGACATGAGCTGAGGTCAAACCGAATCCGAATCCCCCACATTTGCCAAACTATCGCCAGTAGTGGGTCCGTTACGTGCCGAGGCGGTAACGTCTGGCCGGCGCCTCCGGCGATTCACGGGCATCCCAATCAAAGGCCTGGCATATTCAACGCTGCGACTCAACTGAGAACAACCAAACCGCCCAAGACTCTGGCAACCGCAAACGCGGCGCCTTCCGGAAGTGAGGAAAGAGCATGGGTTTCTCCTCATCCGGCGTCTCGCGCCAGAGCTCACGCCTTAGCAAAGCCCGCGAGGACTGCCACCGCACATCAGCTCGCTACACTCTGCGGCTTGCTTCGCATTTGGAGACTCGGCGATGCGAAGTCTGGTGCTCCGTGCAGTTGCTGGCGACAAATTTCAGACGGTGATCACTTGCTCCCAAACATACCACTCTCTGATGGCCCCAGTCGAATGATCAAACTTAGCATCAGGGATCTTCCACATGCAATGATGCTTCAGGTGCTCCAAGAGGAGTTACATGGATCCTCGGCACCCCACAGCTTCTTTGCCAGCTCCGATGGGTGGCTCACCTGAAATCGGCCTGAGCGCAATGCCCTACTCCGAGAGTTAGCTGAACAGGGGGCCTTTTTCATCAGATTTCGCTAGTCCCAAAACGACATCCTGCGCCATCGCGGGGATTGCCGTGTCATTGATGTGTTCGACACGCCAAACAATGTTGGCGAACTTGATGATATGCCCAGTGACCGCCCGGGCCTTGAATCTGGAGATCCCGCGACAATGCTAACTCTTGTCCCAAAGCGTGCCCAGTTTAGACGATCCAGGTTGTTTAGTCTGCTGTCAGATGAGCAATTTCGGCATTGAAGCAAGCTTGAAGGCCCAGTGTTGCAAGTGTCGTAAAAGCCCTGATGTCGCGTGAAGTGGTGAAATTGTCAAGTACCGCACGGCAAAAGTGCACTCTTCGTGGTATTCCCCGAAGCTGGACAACAAAGCTTCGGGCTAAAGGAGGGTTCGACTCCTCCCTGATCCACGGCCGCTTTGGGGTTTGGGGCCTCGAAGCCAATCCCAGAAAGATGCAGAATAAGAAAGAAATGAAAAAAGGAGAAGAAAAACACGTTCCCGAAAACCACGGGAGAAAACAAAAACACGAGGATTCGGCGGGGAGCCGGAGGCACCGTGTGCAGCCCTCAGCCCGGCACTGCGAGCAGCTGAAATGTTGGACTGCTCCATCACCTCTTGTTCCCCGCGTTCGCCCAAAGGATTTTCGGTTGGACTTTGGAATCACTGGATCCCCGCAAATAGCCTTCACCTTTTTGTCGGCTTTTGACATGGGAAGGGCAGCTTCACGGAGTCTCAAGGGGACGTGCTATGCAGACCTTCACCGTGCCCTCAGCTCTTGCTGCACCAACCTCTCCAGCCATGCGCATCTAACCGAATCTAACCTTGTGTCCGCATCTAACCAAAATCGATCCCTGCACATGCTTACACCCAAGCGGCAAGGCAAAATGCCCCCACTATTTGAGCAAGTGAACATGCCACTCATGCTGAATCGCTGGAAGTACCAAGGATCCGTTAATGCCTCAAAGCGAATGCCCAGAATGTAGACGTTTTGGAACGGCGAAAGCAAATGATCAGCAAGGGCCGAAGTTCCCGCCTCGAACTTGCCCTGATCCAACCTCCCCTGCTCCAACCTGGCATCGTTGGAACTAGGGCATTGGGCAGTGATCAGTCCATGTTCAGCACATTGAGGAACATTGATTCGTACAAAGGATCATATCTTGATACTGACCAATGATGTTGAGGGTTGCATATGATTCAACAATGAATCCACAATTGCTGATGATCAGTTTGAGTAGTCAGGGGAGCTGCAAGGAGCATGCTGGTCCAAATAGCCGCATACGCAAATGCGAGATCCTGGCAAGGTGTGGTTCTTTGCGTTATGCCTCTCGTAAAGCAGTGAGAAAAGTATGCCCGACGACAGTCAAAGAACAGTCCATAGCTCAAGTCATCGAGCGCTGTATTCGATGCATCATTCATGGAAATGCAAATGTGGCCAATGCTATGCAAGGAGCTTGGCACTTCGAATAGACACCTTGCATTTGTACAACACTGCACAGCCTGCAACATAATATCCTGGCACTAGTCCTCCCCTCCCGTCCAAAGGCCGCCTGCGACAAGACCTTTCTTGTACGTTCGCATTACCTATGCCTTGTGCACAGCCCAAGCAACCCATATGGCATTCGTGGCACAGAGGCTTCAGCATACCATGCTGACTTGAGGTATCCAAGTTGTCCGAGAATGTCATCCCTCGCATCCCGGCTCTAGGGGAGTTGCGTTGCAAGGACAACACATGCCGCCACAGAGTCGCGATGACAAGTTCTGGTGATTGACAGGCTTCACGCTTAGCCCAGGCTTCCAGTGACTACTGAGTGCACTGACTTCTACTGCCTGCTCAACCCCTTTCCTTCGAGGTGCAACCCGCGGCCATTGCTGAGTTGATGCTGCAACTTTCTGAATATTGTTCATCCTCCAGCTCGGTTTGTAATGGAGGACCTGCCAAGCTCATTACACGAACGCTGCCCGCAAACCAACAAGACACGGAGCACCGACCGGGACCTACCGGCCACCACGCGCGAAACGACATGCCACAGACCACATCTCCGCAAAGTCCCGCACAGGCGCTCGGTCCAGGCCTTGGCTTGAATAACGGGCACGTTGCTTGCTGTCGGCTGTTTTGTGGATCAAGCTAGAAGGGGCTTGGCAAAGTTGGGAGAGGTCAATAGACCCCAAGGCTGTGCCAACCGGCTTCGCCAAACAGAGGTGAGTTGAATTAAGCGCGGAGTGTGCTGCATTCTGATCTGAGGTTTCCCACGACAACGGTGGACATCGAAGGGCTGCTACTCAGCGGCTGCAATAATTTGGTTGCAGCACAATGGTTCAAAGTGAGCTGCTATGTTGAAGCAACGTTTGGATGGAGCCCCGCTTCTCATCGCAGTTGTGATCACACATGGCGGGGTGCATCATCTAAAAGCAACTGCTGACTGATAGCTTGATGTGCCCATCCTTTCTGACCTGCAAACCACACCAACCGAAGCGAGACATAGCAAGACACAATAGCTTGCTCTCAAAAACCGAGACTTGGGCAACTTGCCCTTGCTCAGTCCGATTATGGTCCTCAAACTCCCGAAAAGGGTCCCGTCGCCGATACATATTTAAGAATGGGTTGCAGAACTGCGGAAAAAAAAATAAGAAAAAACAACTCAACGCGCCAAGTGGCTTTGGAGCTCCTTCTCAAAGCCCTGCAAGGGAATCTCACCACGTGCCAGTCTCTTCTTGTACCTGGCATTCACAGAGCCCGACTCATTACACCAACATGCCACAAAGATCAGGCTGATTGATCGAAAGCGAACCACTCCCGAGCCCACAGGCTGCGATTCTCCCATCCGCAGCCATGGAGACGGCTGAAGGCGCACCATGGTGCGGTCCATGGCTTCTTCAAGCCCTCTGCCTTGGTGAGCTGAAATGACCGCGTGAAAGTGATCCCCTTGGCACAGTCGTCACTGGAGGTCTGCAAATCCCTGGTATATAAACTGCCTTTGGCTTCATGTGTTCTGCCTATCCTGATGAATTGTCAACAGAGGAGAACGTCTGGCAGAGAAATTGAAAAGCGATCCCCTTCATCGTTGCTCGCAACTTCTTCCAACCAGGACGCATAAATTACAGAACCATAGCCTGGTCCATAGCTAGCTTCTGCTAGATCCAAAACAAAGTGCTGTGCATTCAGCTGGTCTTGGACACGTTGCATGCACATTCCCTTCGGTACTCTTCGTTGTTCAGCGATCCAGACAGTCAAACCACGAAGCACCTTTTGACACAGCTTGCTGGTGACTGAGAAACTATCATAGCGCTGGCACAAAGAAGCAAACGTGAAGCTTAAGACCAAACTGATCAAGAAACTGGTCTCAGTGAATATGTTGGTATCAACAGTACATGTTATGTCTGTGCGCATACAAAGCAGCTGGAAAGTGCGACTGAAACCACTAGTGTACATGGCCTCCGCTGAAAGACTGAACCATGGAAAAGGCGAACCAATTCGCCGTCAGTCAAGCTCAGTCAATGAGAATCCGAACCAAGAGTCTTGGTCAGAAGAACTCTCGATCGCCGTGCAACTCTGGCCGCGGCCCGCAGTCCCCATCCTTCCGGCACGATCACCTGGGCAGCGTGAGAGAGCACTTCGGGAAGGAGAACCAACAAGAAACTGCAAGCAAGCGAGCGGCGAGCTGGGTGTGAGACCTTGCAGCAACTTATAAGCCCCAAGCTCCAACAAAGCCGAGCCAGCAGCTCGGCTGCAACAACCCCTTGTGTCCGCTTCTAGGAAAGTTTTTTGAGGAGTGAGAATGCAGCGAGTGGAGCAAGGTGTGGGCAAAATGTGCCAAACAGGAAAACATGGCTGTCAACCAAACAAATATGGCACATGCATGAGCATCCAACAAGTCCAAGCCAGGTCCTTTCGAACCATCAATTCGTTTCATGTGTCAACAAGTCAAGTCTTGAGACCCGTCAGACAATCTCATCTTACTCAACTCCTCTCCATTTTCAGCTGTTCCGCCCTACCTTGACCTCACAAAGGATCGCGCTCTCCAATTGCAAGCAAACAGTTCTCGGCGTGCTCGATCAAGAAAAGCGTTAAGGTGCAACCAGCTGGACTGAGCAATCCTGACGGACTCTCGCTGCCGCTCTTGCTCCTGGCAACAACTCGTGCAAGTGAAAAAATGAAAAACGCCCTTGCAGCTGGTGAATCAGCCAAGTGCTCATAGAGGTTCGTCCTCCGTGAGCTCTGCGCGACCCCAAGCAATCTGTAGCACGCCCTTTCCGAACCTTCTTTCGGTGAAAGGCAGGTTAGCTTCTTCCAAAGCCTGAAGAGAAGTCCCTCATGACCCTGCCTTGGGATGGGAAGGAGCGCGCCTGCGGGTGGCAAATACCGGTTCATCCTAGCGCTTGGCACGACGAGGGGCATAAAAAAGGTCTAGAATTCACAGCCAGCAGGGTCAAGTTCGGGTCATGGTGCACGCAAAAAAAAGAACGTTAACCAGGAGATGCTACAACACCTGATGCCCAGCAAGTCAAACAACAAACATAAGGCTTGAAGTATTGCATGATGACAGCCCGGTTCGAACTACTCGCCGGTCTCCAAATTCAGCCGTCTAAAGTGTCTGCCTGACGGTGGCCGGCTAATGGCTGGAAACCACCGGATCGGGTGTCGGGATGCCCGCGGCCTTGGACGGGCCATGAGGCCACGCCCATCTCCGCTTTGGTCGTTTTAAGCAAGGGGCCCCTCACCATTCAGGTAGACCCATGGGCCTTGGCTTTCCCAACCACGCCTCTTCCGGAAGCGGCCCTTGGAGTTCCCGCGGAAGGCTCTCTCGCCACGGGCACCGCGGCCTGTCACAGGGCAATGGCCCAGGGCACCGAGGGCCACGGAGGCTCCGAAGTCCAAGCTCAAAATTGTGTCTGGATTCCGTGGCACTGACTGCAAGGATCGATTGGATAAAGAAGAAAAAGGCAAATTGTTGTACAGTATCGAGTTGCATCAGTATCTTCAGAATTATCTTCATTGCCTAGCAAATTCAACTGATGGTTGTTTGAAAATGCGTGAGGTGTTGAATCTAGTGCTGGGCATCAATGTGTCCACGCTTTCTCGCCCATGTCTCAAGTTTCAAGCACAGTCCGTATATCAAAACGATGGGACACACTTCAGATTGCTTGATCATAGAAAGGATGTGTACGGATCATGATTCCAGTTTAGGGTCGTCTACAAAAACATCATTCAGATCAACAAAGCATGACTGGCTCTCGCTCGCTCAAGGACGAGCACAGACTGTGCATATGTGCGTGACCAACAGCAGCGTATATTCAGTGCTGAGGGTACGGATAGCACAATCTGTCCTGTGATATATTGACGAGCTTCAGAAAGGTTTGTGAGTTAAGCAAAAAGGCAACGACTGGTATCAAAGCAAAGCGTAATTTTCCAGCAAGACGTCCTAGCTAGCTAGGACGAGGCACTGCAACAGATCATTCATAAACCTGCAGCAAAGCAGAAGCCCAAAGGCCTGGCGGCCAAACAATCAAATGCTCCGTGCATGCCGGAACGGCAACAAAAACCGACACGACAAAGTAGTGTTTCCTCGCAAATGCGGCAGCACGAGCACCAGCACACCCGGGAAGCAAACCAGCGCCACCACCAAGCTAATAGACCAACGGAACGATCCTGCGCTTTTCCGCCCCATCCGCACTTTTCGGGTCGCCGCACGATTCTTCGCCGGGGATCAAACGGGGGATCAAATGGCGCATCGCAGCGCAATAGACAGCCAAGAGTGGAAACTTGGGAGCCCATCTTCCATCCCATCCTCTATTTGCTTTGAGCCTCAAGAGGTGCACAATAATGGACGCGATTGGGGTCTCTAGCACAAAACAGAGTCACAAGAAAAGATGGTCAACACATACAGTCTGCAAGCCATTATTGAGCAGCCAAAGAATTATATCACTGGCAAATCAAAACAAAACATTAAATCCGAGACAAGTTCTGTTCTTTTCCTGGCTCTAAAACAATGGGCCAACACCTTGCCTATGTTACACACTCACGTGCAAGCTCTAGTGATGAAGTGGTTTGATCTAGGTGCCACAAGAGCTCTCTGATATCAACAGAAAGCAGTCCCTCCGCAGGCGGAAGCCGGCTCTGCGCCGAATTCAGGGCGGGTCCGGACACGCGTGCCCAGGCAACCCCTCAAGCTATGAAGGCACAGTCTGACTGGAACGGCACGGACCTGCTCACTAGGGGATCTCAAAAACCGATTGAAAGCTCGGCAACTTGCTGCAGAAGGCGCACTCTTTTTTTCGCATGCAGTGTGAGATAATGCCGATGTCTGCAAGCTGAAGAAGGGAGTGTCATTGGGTTAGTCAAAGCTTGCACACACACACAGAGGCCAAGAGGGCGCACAGCACAAAGTGCAGGTGAAAGCCACAGGGCGCTCTGAAGTGTGTGTGTGTGTAATCAAGCCACCCCCCTTCAAGCTTGGCAGAAGAAATCACAGGCAGGCCAAGACTCTTGGCAATGCCAGGGCGTGGTGGGCGGGCAAGAAAATGTGCGCCCTGCAGCTAGCCTGACTTGAACCATCAATCAATCAATCAAGGCGCGTGCTCTCAATCCTCTTTCTGCCAAACCCATCCAGGCCAAGAAAGTTTGAATGAAAGCTCGGCAACTTGCTGCAGAAGGCGCACTCTTTTTTTCGCATGCAGTGTGAGATAATGCCGATGTCTGCAAGCTGAAGAAGGGAGTGTCATTGGGTTAGTCAAAGCTTGCACACACACACAGAGGCCAAGAGGGCGCACAGCACAAAGTGCAGGTGAAAGCCACAGGGCGCTCTGAAGTGTGTGTGTGTGTAATCAAGCCACCCCAAAGTTCCCCCCAATGCTACAATGCCGTCAAAGCTGCTGCAAGCGAAGACGCTGCAATGCGAACTAAATCAGGCACAATTGCCGGCAGCAAGGACCAACCTTGGGAAAAGGTCCACGCATCATCAAGGCCATCACGGGAGAGACCATCTGCAGGGTTTGCATTCGACTCGATGTATTCGAAGTACACCCTGCAACTCAGCTTTGCGTACAGGAGATGCGCTAGTGATGCGATGAAGCACAAATCCCCTGCACTACTGGCACCCTTGGTGAGAATTTGGCAAGCTGCTTGATTGTCAATGTACCAAATGAGATCGCGCCCAACCAGAAGATGGGGGACATTACAAGGCCATTCCCAACAACAGACTAGCAAGTTAAAAACCAGGGCACAAAAGCTGAAAGCTTGCCACAAAAAGGGTGGAGCCAACACTACATAAATTAAGGCCGAGGGCCGAAGAGCCACGCAACCACAAGGGCTGCGCGAAGCCCCTGAAGCCCTGAAACCCGACATGTCTCGCGTGACTGAGGGAATTTGAAAGTTGGCAAACACACAAATCTCCGTAAACCTTCGTCCCAGATCAGTAAAAGACTAGCCTGGCCAAGCAAAGAGTGGATGCATCCCTACGACAACAAAAACAAGCGTAGGTCAATGGCCGAAGGGCCGCGCACCGAAAAGGCTGCGCGAAGCCCTCAAAGCCCTAGAACTGGACATGTCATGGTGACTCGGGAAAAGCTGCCCGTCAAAACAAAGGGGGCGCAACCCTGCAACAGCAGAAACCCCAGCAAAAGCCGAAAGTTTGCAAGAGAAGGGGGGCCAGCGAAACCCCAGAAGCCCTGAAACTGGACATGCCTCACGTCACTTGGGGAAAAGCCTGCCGTGTGAAAGGAAAACAAATCAAATAAGAGTAGGCACAACCCCGCAACAAGAAGCCTTTGCCAAAGCTGAAGCTTGCAAAGAAACAGGGGGGCCAACAAGACATAAATGTAGGCCGAGGGCCGAAGGGCCACAAAACATGAGTGTAAGGCCCCCGAAGCCCTGAAACCCGCGTGTCTTGTGTTGTCAGGAAATTTAGTGGCAAACACACTGACCTATTACGCACAGCCGCAGAATTCTTTCACTGTCTATTTGCAGGAGTCGATTGCTCGTTTAATGTGCGGTGGAACGCAGGCTTGGCATTTGGCACAAATCTGCAAGCCTGGCTCTATTCCGATGCCCCACTCCAAGGGAATTCCCGCAAACGGAGTGCCACGGCACCAAGGAACAGGTTGGGATTGGGAGCGCTCACGTGCGATATGAGAAACCCCACGGGCAAAACGAAACCACTCTAAGTCATGCGGCAACCCTTCGTGACTTGAGCCACCGTCGGAAGAGGACGAAGTCTCGTCACTGCTTGCTTCGCTGTCACTTCCCTGGCAATTTACTGGTTTGTCTGCTGGAGGAGTCAAAGCAGAATGTCGATTTAAAATCTGCTGCCAGCTGAGCCCTTTTGTGCGGAAAGACTGCCAATCGAGCGGCCCGGATTCTGTCTCGAGCAACTCCTGAACTGCTGCGCACAACAAAGCTTTAGTGTGCCCAGCGGAGAGCACTCTGTCATGAGCATAGTGCTGGCTCATCTGCACTGGCATTGGCTGGGCATGCTTGGTCGTAACTGACTCCGTCCAGTTTCCCAAGTGTTGGGCAACTTCCACTGGCGTTCGCAAGACCTCTGCTACACTTGGCAAAAAACGTCGCAAAGAGTAAGTGCTGATAAGGCCTACTTCTGCATCAGGCAAACCTTCGCTACGTAACACTGAGTGCAACAGCTTCACAAAGCGCGCCATTGGCATCGGGGCTGCTCGCCAATGCGCACGCTCGTCCAGGCAACCGGAGGGCCCACAGGCAACATCTGGGATACAAAAGGACAAGTCAGGCACCTGGCTGCGCAAGTCAATGATGACCCTTGACGCTAAGCCCAAAACATGCTTCCACTTGCCAACATGCATCGGAGCAGCCCATTCGAACGACGGCCGCGTGCCATGTTTGCGCGACTTGCCCTTCAAGCAAACCGCGCGAGCAAAGTCGTGGGACAGCGTCCAATCAGCTGATCGCTGCGCGTGGGCGAACCTCAGGCAAGCCACTAATGGGATAAGGGCTAAAGATGCGAACGTAGCAACGTTCGTGGAACCACCAAGGGCCAGCTTGCAGAGCGCCTGAAAAGCACGAAAGCTCAAAGGCACACGAGGCTGGATAGAGTGTCCCTCGGCCACTCGGTTCCACGTTGCAACCATGGGGTCGCCCAGCGGGAATGGTATGCCGACATGCCGACGCCACCATAACAGCTTCTGGAAAAGTCCTTGCGCTGCAGTTGGCCCTCCGTCAGACGCTTGCTTAAGGAAGGAAAAAAGCAGGGCAACCGGAGGCAACAGAACTTCTGCAGGCCCTTTGCCAAACTGCAACACATAATTGGCCCACCGCCTCAGGGCGCTGAGTTGCGCCTGCAGAGTGCGCCGCTCAAAGATCTGCAGCCGACTCGCCAGGCCTTCGCGAGCAATGGCCTGGTGCTCCTCAAGCAACGGTGACCACAACTCGCCATGCGTGCCAAGGGCGGCATAGATCTCCCAGCAAGCATGGACCATCTCAGAGTGCTGGTGAACTGGCCTCAGGGCAGTCAGAGCATTCTGCGACCACTGAAAGGCGCCCGGCGCAATGCTACCCACAAGCCTGCACCGTTTGACAGCAGGCACAGGGAGGCCTTCAACAGGGCGAGCGCACTGCGGGGCTCCACTGGCACGCCTGGCAAGGAATGCCAAAGCGCCACGGGCAAGCTCGATGTACCATCCAGCTTCCTCATCGTCAATAAAGCCAGACATGGCTGTCACCAGCTCATCCGGTCGCAGGCCAGCAATGTCTGCATCGCACATCAACCCAGAACGGCGCATGCGCTCGATCACTGCACAATGAACGCCAGATTGGAAGAACTGCGAAAAGTCAGGCTCTGCAGGCACTGTCAAGGGTATTGCCTCTGCAGGCACTGTCAAGGAGGGCACAAGCGCAGGGCCATGGCCGTGTCCATGAAAATGCCGTTTCATACCCAAGAAAATGTGCGCCCTGCAGCTAGCCTGACTTGAACCATCAATCAATCAATCAAGGCGCGTGCTCTCAATCCTCTTTCTGCCAAACCCATCCAGGCCAAGAAAGTTTGAAGGATACAAGCAGAACCCGGGCCGGCCAAACATGGCTACGTGGTTTGCCTGAACTGCAGCATGGCTATCCAAGGATCACATGGTGCTCCGGGCCGAAAGAATCCGGCAAGGTGAGAGGACCGTGACAGTGCCAGACCGCAATTCCAGGTGGAGACTCTTGTGCGTGCATATCACACATACCAGGTGACGCGCTGTTTCTTCCGCCTCAGAGGGGCGGAAAGGCGAATCTCCCAAGGTCCAAGCTAGCGACTTCTCTGTTACACAGCGGCGCTATGGCAATTTGGATGCATAAGGAAGTGTCAACTCTGGAGCTCGAAAATTGGACTCCGTTGCAAAAAGGCTTAACTCTTGGCATCGTCCATACTGAGTCCTCGCTTGCTGTGCCCCATGTCATGGCCAAGACACGGCTGGCGCCAGTTCTCGCCCTCATGCGAGCCAGTGAAGACGCGCCTGGCGTGAAGCTGCGGTTGCTGTGTAAGAAAAAAAAAACATCGTGCATCGTGCAATCCCGATTTCCAGTCCGGCACGCTGAGGCTTTGTCCACAGATCCAGCCCAGATCCACGGGTCCCACGCGACGCGGAACCCGCCTGGTTTTCGACTCGGTGAAGGCTGCCGGCACCTGTGACGTGCAAGGGCGGGGCCTCCATGACAGTGAGAAGCCCCAGGTGTGGCGAAGTCAGTCCGTATCTCACCAGTTTTTTGATCCCCACTCATGCTTTGCTTTTGGGATACCGGCAGAGAAGCTATGCTACCCCACTGGAAAGCTGACATCTCCAAATCAGCGAAGGCCTGTTTGGCCTTACCGCAGGTCTCCAAACGGCTTTGAGCTGTGGGCTCAGTCCTTGGAAGGACCACAGGGCCCCGGCAGTCTGCCAGTAGCGGCCCTTGCCCTGGGCACAGTGCTAAGATTGGCGCAATCCGTGAACACGGACCGCTGAAACGCCATCCATGGCCCTTGCTACACTGGAATATGCTATCCACCGTTATCCACCCCAAAGCCCTGCTGTTGGACCCGAGGATCAGCTAGCAAGCAACTTGGAAGCACAGAAGCACTCAGGACTCGCAGCTCAATGAGCTCAAGCAAACACAATCTGACAATCCTTAAAACACCTGGACACGAGGCTCGTCGTCCCAGTTAAATTCATGCCAATACGCACCTACGTTTGAGGCATGTTTTGGTCGGCGCTGGAAAAGATGTCTGTGTGTGTGTGTGCAACTCAGTTGCCTCCCTCAGTTGCCGTCTGCCATGGCCTAGCTCCCGAAGGGAAAACGCCACGTGAGCCAAACCTCTCTCCCTCTCGCGCCTTGCCCTGCTGGCCCTGGCCCTGGCCCGAAGCGCCTCAAACAGACTCAAGCTGGGAACGCATTGCAAATCAGGACCATGACCAAGCGAAAGAAACGATCAGAGACCTCCCAAGTAACCCCAAATCTAGACTGTTCCAAGCTTCATGGATATAGGAATCTACTGCCAGAGAAGCTGTGACGCAGCAGCATTGCGACAAAGCATCAAGGTTCCTCGAGCTGCGCTCAAGCAACAGCCCTAAACTTGGGCATTTGTGCTAGAAGTAAAGCCGCGTAGCTACTTTTGGCGTTTCTGTGGCGAGCCGGCAATCAGTTAAAGTTTTTGCGGCCGAAGCATTTGCTTTGCTCCACAAAACTTGATAGCCTGGAGCAAATTAACCTAGCCTCTTCATGCCATTTCAGGTAAAGAATGATCCTCCCAATTGCAGGGTGGGCCAGGCTAGTAAGCAAAAGCAGCTTGAAGAGTCCCCGCAAAGCGGGGTTCAGCTACTCAATCTGGATTGATCATTTTCCCAAAAATGACAATCGAATGACAAAGCTCCGGGGAAATGGGGAAAAAAAATGTTCAGAACAAACACGGCCAAAGTTGTGTTGTTTTGGTGCAAGCCTGCAACTTACGCCATTCATCGCACTCAAGCCAACATATCTCCTGCCTATAAAAGTATCATGCGAACCAATGATATGAAAGAAAAAGTAGTACCATGCTTGACCATCCTCCTCTTGCACAATAAATGTGGTTCCACCTGAAGCCCCGGCCACGCCTTTGGGAGGCCGCTGGGACTTCTGCCCAGTCACCTGATGCGCATTTCGTGTGCGACGGGCTAGCTGATGGGCACCTATGGAAGTGGCTCAAGTAGAAACGGACGACATGTGTCCCAAGCGCCTTGTCCGCGTGCCACGGCGGCGGTTGATGCTGCCTCTGCGCAGCTGGCTGCGCCACCGGTGGCTGCCAACGCTGTGGCGGCTGCCACTGCCGCTGCCACTGCAATGGCGGCTGCATCTGCGGCTGCGGCTGCGGCTGAGGCATGGGCTTTGGCTGTGGCATAGACTTTGGCTGCGGCATGGGCTTTGGCTTTGGCCGCGCCTGGTGAGAGAAGCCGAAAAGGAGTTGTTGAAGCAGCCACACAGCCACACAAAGAGGAGAAAAACAATCTTTCACACGGATCTATCGGCTGGAAGTTACAAAATCAACAGCCCCATAAAATCCTAGGCAGCGACTGTGCTCGCTCACAGCTTCTTGTTGAGTGAGGGGCACATTGAACCACAAATGGGCATATTGCCAAACGAAGTCCAGTTGCTCGCTGGAGATATGCGGCAAGTTCTCACAGCCTGACTTCCGCTCGCGTGCGTTGCATGCGCGTGCACGGACGCCAAACTTCAGATGATCGACCTCCCTCAAGTTGGTTTGGATTTTTGAACCGGCGGCTCAAACCCCCAAACCACCAATCCAAACCGCCAAGTGGGGGTAACCTGAGATGATCCTGTGGTACCTTGGAGGCCAAAGCGCCAATGCAAAACGCCAAACCAGGAAGAGACTAACCGCCAGCAAAGGCAAAAAGTCTCAGCACCGTCGCAGGCACCGCCTTGAACAAAGAGACGGCACGCCGGGCGGGCTCCTGGGAAGCAAGGCAAACGAGAAGGAGAATGCAACAGGATGTGGCTCGAAGGTAGGACAGGGAAACACCAAAGTGGGTGGTTTCCTTTGGGTGTCCCTTTCAAACACACCCAAAAAGCGTTCCCTCAAAAAAAAAGAAGAAAAAAAGGATCATACATTGACTCCCGGGCCAACGCGTGATTGTCACCTTTTCAATGACACATCAAGCGGCTTCAGCACAAGTGATACGTCAAGCTGCCTTCCCTTTCCTCTATTTCCCCACTCTGCCGAGAGTGTCGCCCCTTTGAAGAGGATCCTAAGCCAAAGCCGTCCCTTCTCGCTCCAGAGGCCCCAAGGTTCGAGGCCCCAAGCCGAAGCCGAAGCCGAAGCCCCGAGGCCGTCCTGGCGTGGCCGCGCCTTGGGCGCCGGCCGCTGAGGCGCCGCCAGGCGCCGGGCCCAGAGCTCCCCGCCCCCCGCGCGGCGCAGCGCGTTGGCGGTGACTGGCACGAGCAAGGCGCACGGCGCACGGCGCAACCCGCACGGCGCACGGGGCGGGCTGGGAAGGCTTGAAATGAGCGCATGAGCACATGAGCGCATGAGCGCAAGCATCTTTGTCTTGGATTCTGGGAACTTGAGAGCTCGCCAGGCAACCCTTCCATCCCAACAGCAGCACCTGAGCATCGCCCTAAAAGCGCTTGCCACTTCTGGGTGTCCTGGCAGAGCCATTGAAAAGCAACGGAAAGGAATGCCAATACGCTGCTTCTTGGCAAAAGAGGCGGGAAGCATGGCAAATAGGCGTCCCGCTTGAAACGGCGCTACGCAATATGTGATCCTGCCAAATGCTCTTCCTATCAAACGAGTCGCATCACAGACAATGCTTGATGGAAGAACAGAAGTCCGACCGCAAGCAGTCCTTCACTGCTCGTGCCACATTCACACGCTGGTCCACAAGCCTGGCGAGCCCGAGTCACTGCAGGAAAGCCAGCAACTCGCAGGGGCGCTCTGCATGGCAACGCTTTCTCCATGTTCTTGTGTGTCAGAAACTAAGGAAACCCAGGCTCTCATTCTGAGTCTGCACGGTGCCAAAGCCCCCGACCTTGCGGCTGGGTCTTCGAGGAAGAACACCGCGCGGTCATCTGGCTCGCCAACTGCCTCCTGATAGGGCCATGGAGGGCCAAGGTGAAAACAATCAGCAGGCGTGCGGTCCAAAAAACGTCGGTTTTCTAAATATAGCCTTCCGCTTCTTCTGCTTTTGAAGGAAGAGATCCTCCCATTTGCATGGCCAGTGGGATACTTGCAAAGACAAGAAAGGAGAGTGAGTGGGTTGGTGGCTTCCAAGGACCGGGTATGAGAAGGTTGGACTGCAGGTGACCTTTGAAGATCCACTCCAACAAAGGCCCAAGTGTAGGGTCGTTTGTGATCAGTGCTGCACTGCACTGAACTCTAAGAGACCGAATGTGGGGCTTGTCAATCTGAACCTAAACCACAAGCGGAAAAAAAAAGCACGCATGCACCAACAGCGCGTCTCGTCAGTGTAGATCTGACCACGCATCAAGGTGTTCACGAGAGCATGGCGAGACTTGGCATCAGAGTGCTCATTTTTCCGACCCAGGATACGCGGACATCTTGTGAACATCTTCAGTCCCGGAGGTCGGATCCGACAACAATGTGGCTTTTGCGGCACGGCTATGCCCAGGCTGCAGCCCAAAGGCAAATGTGCTGTGAGGATGTGCCTGCTGTGCAACAAGGTGGCTCTCAAATTCAAATTTCAGAATCAAATATCCCACATTCGATATCAACAGAATGGAACGAGGCCCACCTTTGCTTTGGAGCTTTGCAGTGTGGACGGTAGAGTGCTTGACCAACTGCACAGGACTGGAACCCGCCTGGCATGGCAACAGAGAGACACCCCGAGGTCCTGCGCAACGATGGCCATCACGCAGCCCGAAGCAACCAGCTGAAAATGAGATGCATGGTCTCCGGGTCAGAGAAATCTACTGAAAGGACATGTGTCAGTATGTGCAAATGCAAAACAAAAACAAAAAACTCCAGAATGTCACCAACGTAGCAAGTGGTTTGTTCCCACCTTGGATTTAGTGGCAACTAAACAATGAAGCTCCAAATAGAAAGTCGCACTGAACAAAAAGTGTCACCAGCGAAAATCGAAATGCCGAGCAAAACAGCCCTTGGCCCATCCTGGGATTGTGCAACCAAAAAGACTAGCAGCATCGTAGCATGAACAAACAACAAAGCTGCAAGCAAATAGTCAAGTGGACGCCTCCGTTGACAACGAAATTCAAACCAACACAATGCCACGATCTAGGCCATGGGATTCTGAGGCCATATGGTCCTGTCAGTGGATGGATAGAAAATGATACAAGATTGATTAAGATTTGAGAACAATGCACAGGAAGCAGTATATTTTACGTTGTATCTATGTGTACAATGTGTGCATCTGTGTGTACATATATTAATATATATATATATGTATACAAGCAGTGCGTGCGTGTGTGAACGTGATGTACTTGTGTGTTTGTGAGTGTGAATCAGCGCACTGTATGCCAGGTGTGTGGCTGCGCCTCGGAGATGCAATCTGAGTGCCGCGGTCAGCTTCTATGAGGCATCGAGCGGTCCATGTCTGCATCGAGCGAGTCCCGGTCCAGCGCTTCTCACCCAGTAACTTCTCCCAGCCAATCGGAAGGGCAGTTAATTGGAGGGGAAAGGGATGACGTGTCCTATTTTTGTCATCTGCTTTCCTCGCCAGCACCAACAAATGCGATAAACAGCGAGATAGAGATTTCAGATGAAAGAGATAGAAGAATGGGAAGAGAGCCACCACTCATTTCGTCTGACTATTTGTGGAACAAGAAGATGATGGATGATCATGTCCTTTCCTTTAATTCCTTTCATTCGCTTCATCTCCATTCCACAGCATTATATTGGCGAAGCTATTAGCGGGTTCAAGAGATGGAAATCCCTTTCCTTTCTCTCCAAGAAGATGGTAGAAAGAGAAGGGAAATGGATTGTGTGTCGTGTCATCTCTCTCCAACCATCTTCTCTCACATGCCAGATCCAAAGGAAAAAGAAGGTAGGTAGCCCATCCAACAATCAAATTGTTGGGAGACTGTATGCCACGGTTTCGAAACCCAAGAAAAGCGTGATATGCACGCACAACGAACGGATGGAGCACGGACGGTTTGTCCTATCTCTTCCACTCTTCTCCCTTGGAGAAACTAAGTGCGAGGTGAGAAGAAAGAATGAGGGAGATGAGAGATAGGAAAGAGATACAGACAGGCAATGCTTTTTCATAATATTGTCCTCGCCGTTGCCTCTCCATGGATTTAGACCTCTGTAGTGCTGCTGAAAATTGGCTTGGGCTTCGCCTCGTCTGTTGCTCAGGACTGGTCCAACACCGATTCAAACGTATGCATGTATGCTGTTTGTAGTGGCAGGGGCCTAAACTCCTCAGCATTGGTGAAGAATTGGCTCGTATTGGTTTAGATGTCTGTGGTATTGCAGCTGAGTATGGTTCGTTCTGGATTGCTATTGGACTAGCGTTTCGTCTCAAGCTGCTGGATTAATGTGTTGGTTGAGTGGGAGTGAGGTGTCGGCTTAGCATTAGATGTATGCTGATTTGAAATGTTGGCTGAGCAACTCAGTGTTGGAGAACAAACAAATGATTGTTGGCTTGGTGCAGGTTGAGCATTGTTCTGTGGTGAATTGAAATTGGCTCAGTATTGATTGAGCAGCCCAGTGTTGGCTTGCTGGTTTGGTATCGATGTTCGTTGAGTATGGGGAAGTCCTGCTCCACCCCCTTTCTAGATTGTTGGCCTGGCGGGACAAGTCTCTCATTCAGACTCATATGCATGGCTGCTGCTTGGGTTATTGTCTATTGGAGAGAAGCAGCTACGCTCGTTGTGGCGACGGCAGGCACGGGATAGGTTGCAAGGTGGAACTGGTGTCTGGGTGTGGCAGTTTGGGGTGTAGATCAGCATGATGCTGCCATTGACGGCCCTTGCTTTTTGTTGGGAAGCAGAAAAAGCATCTGCCTCTTTTGATGCAAACACATGCCTACTCTTCTGCCGCAAGTAGCTCCATCAGTATGCCACGTACAAGCTTGCACAAAAGCGAGCAAACGAAGCATGTGCCCTATCTTCGCACCAAAACACAAACACGCACGCGAGAACAAACCTAAAATCCTCATTGTCGAACCACTGCAAAGAAGGAGTCTTTGGCAAACAGCAGCAGCATCGCAGAGTTAAGTGGGTCTGCAGCCTCCAACATGTGTTTTGTGAGCTACAATTGCCGAACAGAAGCACGCCGCTCGTCGCAGACAGAACAGCAAGCCTTGCCAAATCGCACTACTCAAGTCTTGGAAAATCGTGGTGTCGAGGGCTGGAGAAGTGCACCGCAAAGCATGTTGCATACAGTGAGAGAGAGAGAGAGACAAGGTCATGAATTGTTAGTCAGAGGGTGGTGCAGTGCATGCCAAGCAGCAGAGAGAACTCTCAGGAGTCCCACATAGCTTAGGCTCAAACAAATCAGACATATTCGAGTGTATATGCTTTCTCCAATGCCAATTGAGCTCATGCTCTGTCTGACCCATGCTATCGTCAGGGAAGCTTGTGGAACAGCCCAAAGACATGTCCTACTATCTGCATAAGGCGTGTGATGTGACATTTGGGAGTGACGCATGCACATGCAAGGCGTGGCGTGCACCATGCGCACCTGACGCAAATGCGCCGCTAGCTTGTGCATGTGGAGCATAACCAGGGAAAGCAATATGAGAGCGGCAATGTCAGAAAGCACGCTGTTGTTTCCCAATGAGGACATAAAATCAACCTGCTGCTGTGTCAGACAGCAGGGAGAGCGAAGAGTTTAAAGTCAAATGGTTCGATTTCCGCCCAATCGCATCCCAGCCAAGCTTCACAACGAGACTCCAGGCACGGCTCTCACTCGCGAAAATAGAAGGAAAAAAGCGAGAGCACTTCCCCCTGCCCGAATCTCATTCCAAAGACCGCGAGGACTCCTTGCTCGGGGCGCGGCAGCCACTGCCCGAAGCCCGCCACCATGGCAAAGAAACCTGCGAGCTCCTGCACACTGGCCGCAATTTCTGCGCGCACATCCTCTCGCAAGCACAGCGCGTCCATTTCTAGTCAAACGAACGTGACAAACAAACAAACAAACAAAACAAACAAACAAACAAAACGTGACAAACAAACAAACAAAACGTGACAAACAAAGAAACAAACAAAACGTGACAAACAAACAAACAAAACGTGACAAACAAAGAAACAAACAAAACGTGACAAACAAACAAACAAAACGTGACAAACAAACAAACAAACAAAACGTGACAAACAAACAAACAAACAAAACGTGACAAACAAACAAACAAACAAACAAACCGTGACAAACAAACAAACAAAACGTGACAAACAAACAAACAAACAAAACGTGACAAACAAACAAACAAACAAACCGTGACAAACAAAGAAACAAACAAAACGTGACAAACAAATAAACAAACAAAACGTGACAAACAAACAAACAAACAAAACGTGACAAACAAACAAACACACAAAACGTGACAAACAAAGAAACAAACAAAACGTGACAAACAAACAAACAAACAAAACGTGACAAACAAACAAACAAACAAACAAAACGTGACAAACAAAGAAACAAACAAAACGTGACAAACAAACAAACAAAACGTGACAAACAAAGAAACAAACAAAACGTGATAAAACAAACAAACAAACAAAACGTGACAAACAAACAAACAAACAAACCGTGACAAACAAACAAGCAAACAAAACGTGACAAACAAAGAAACAAACAAAACGTGACAAACAAAGAAACAAACAAAACATGACAAACAAAGAAACAAACAAAACGTGACAAACAAACAAAAAAACAAAACGTGACAAACAAAGAAACAAACAAAACGTGACAAACAAAGAAACAAACAAAACGTGACAAACAAAGAAACGAACAAAACGTGACAAACAAACAAACAAACAAAACGTGACAAACAAACAAACAAAACGTGACAAACAAAGAAACAAACAAAACGTGACAAACAAAGAAACAAACGAAACCTGACAAACAAAGAAACAAACAAAACGTGACAAACAAAGAAACAAACAAACCGTGACAAACAAAGAAACAAACAAAACGTGACAAACAAAGAAAGAAACAAAACGTGACAAACAAAGAAACAAACAAAACGTGACAAACAAACAAACAAAACGTGTCAAACAAACAAACAAACAAACAAAACGTGACAAACAAACAAACAAACACACAAACCGTGACAAACAAAGAAACAAACAAAACGTGACAAACAAAACGTGACAAACAAACAAACAAACCGTGACAAACAAAGAAACAAACAAAACGTGACAAACAAAGAAAGAAACAAAACGTGACAAACAAAGAAACAAACAAAACGTGACAAACAAACAAACAAAACGTGACAAACAAAGAAAGAAACAAAACGTGACAAACAAAGAAACAAACAAAACCTGACAAACAAAGAAACAAACAAAACGTGACAAACAAAGAAACAAACAAACCGTGACAAACAAAGAAACAAACAAAACGTGACAAACAAAGAAAGAAACAAAACGTGACAAACAAAGAAACAAACAAAACGTGACAAACAAAGAAACAAAACGTGACAAACAAACAAACAAACAAACAAAACGTGACAAACAAAGAGACAAACAAAACGTGACAAACAAAGAAACAAACAAAACGTGACAAACAAACAAACAAACAAAACGTGACAAACAAACAAACAAACAAAACGTGACAAACAAAGAAACAAACAAAACGTGACAAACAAACACACAAACAAAACGTGACAAACAAACAAACAAACAAACAAACAAAACGTGACAAACAAACAAACAAACAAAACGTGACAAACAAAGAAACAAACAAACCGTGACGTGACAAACAAACAAACAAAACGTGACAAACAAACAAAACGTGACAAACAAACAAACAAAACGTGACAAACAAACAAACAAACAAAACGTGACAAACAAACAAACAAACAAAACGTGACAAACAAACAAACAAACAAAACGTGACAAACAAAGAAACAAACAAGCAAACAAAACGTGACAAACAAAGAAACAAACAAACCGTGACAAACAAACAAACAAACAAAACGTGACAAACAAAGAAACAAACAAAACGTGACAAACAAACAAACAAAACATGACAAACAAAGAAACAAACAAAACGTGACAAACAAGCAAACAAACCAAACGTGACAAACAAAGAAACAAACAAAACGTGACAAACAAACAAACAAACAAAACATGACAAACAAAGAAACAAACAAACAAACAAAACGTGACAAACAAAGAAACAAACAAAACGTGACAAACAAACAAACAAACAAAACGTGACAAACAAACAAACAAACAAAACGTGACAAACAAACAAACAAACAAAACGTGACAAACAAACAAACAAACTAAACGTGACAAACAAAGAAACAAACAAAGCGTGACAAACAAACAAACAAACAAACAAACAAACAAACAAAACGTGACAAACAAAGAAACAAACTAAACGTGACAAACAAAGAAACAAACAACGAGACGCGGGCAAAGGGCGAAGCTGTCAGGCTGGCCTCGTCCGAGGGGCATGCCCTGCAGAGCTCCAAGGCTGGCCTGAGCAAATTGAAGGTGAAAATGGTGACTGGTATCAACTCCGGGATGCTACCAGCTACCAACAGCCCCGGTGAGCAAAGGTTGCACAAAAGTAAGCTGACCAACTGCAAGCCATGAAGTAGCCAAAGTAGACATCTAAGTCTGTAATGCAAGTTTGCAGCTCATAGCAGCCATGCAACTGTCATAATCATCGGCTGCATTTGCTTCAAACTACCCACCTCACAGCCTTCCGGCTGACAATAAAGCAACTGAGAACTTCAAGACTTCATACGTAAGACTTGGCGTCTCTTTACCCGGGCCTCGCTGGCTCCTGCGTCTCCTGCAGCGCGTTCTTTGGCAGCACGCCTTGCATCATGAGGAAGTAGAGCACCAGCAGGGTCCAAGCCAGCGGGGACCTCAGCAAGCGCACTGGAAGAGCTCCATGGAAAGCTCCAAGCAAACTAAACGAGAGGCCAGAGATTGGGTTGTGATTCTCTTCGAGTCTGTGTGCCTTGCGCATTTCAACCCGTGTTACTTGGCCTGCGGGCCATGTAACAAAGCAGACTTGGTATATATATATATATATATATATAATTATATGCGCTGCCGTGGCGTTGGGCAGGTGTTTGGGTGTATCACCGCATCATACTGCGCTTGTTCCATTCAAGGCTCTGCCTGCTTTGCTGACACTCGTTGTTGTTTGACGCCTTCCTCCCCCGCCCAACCCCGCCCCCCCCCCCCACACACACACCCAAGCTTTGCCGCGTGCCACTTGACTGAAGCCTCGGGCCCCAAGACATGCGTGTCTGTGATCCAGGCACAACTGTTCAGAGCCCGAAGCACCGAAGCATCACATCCGAAGTTTCACAGCTCAGCCTTCCCAAGTGACTGGTGAAGGTACTCCGTATGTAGCTGCATGTGCACGCTGGCCTCCAAGAAAAAGATTCGCGCCGTCATGGTTTGCGCCCAGGCATCGATACGTGGCTTCAGAAGGACGGGCCCAATGACACACCAGCACGCCCTGACCATCAACACGGCCCAGCGCCGAGTCCGACGGCTGCCAGCTTCATGGAGAAGACGCCACAGATTCGAAGCCAAACTTTTCAAATTCTTCCACCCCGCCACGGAGCCCAAGATCGGCGCCAGCTTGGCAGCGGCCAGCGTCAGGTAAAGCGTCATGACGCGCTTCGCGTGGACCCACACCTCTTTGCCGTGCGGAAGCACAATGATCAACGAGACCATGGCCACTGCAAACATGCAGCCAAAGAGCACAACGATGTGCTGGCGCACTTCGGGCCGCTTGCCCCGAATCCAATCGTAAATCCATGTCCAAAGGCCAAAGCCATTGAGAGTCAGAAGGGACCACAGCGGGAAGGCAAGCAATAAAATCGGCAAGGCAACAAGATACAACAAGGCACCGAGGACCGCAACAACGTGAAGCTTCTGCCAAAAGCCGATGTCACCGGTCCCTGTCACCTGTCCCTGAAGCGCCATGATCTGCATCTGGCTGCGCCTGGCTCCGCCCTTCGGAAGCTGAAAGATCTGTGCCAGGACCCAGCCAAGGTCCACACGCTCCCACAGGACTCGGAAGATCTGCTGGTCATCTGGGGTCATGTCAGTCATGCTGTGCGCCACTACCTCAGGTGAAACGCTGTAGGGCCAGCACAGCCACCCTGCTAGCCATTGCAACCACCAGGGAAATTTGCTCAAGAACTGCGCATGCCTCTGGCTGAAGAGGTTGTTCAGCTGCTGGGTGACTTCATTCAGCATTGCTGTGTCTCCATATGGCCAGATTGGATGGAGAACTTTCCGGAAATCCGCACTGACCACGGCATTCTCCAGCAGAGTGAAGGTTACATTGCTGACGATTGCAGTTGTGGCCATAGCTTTACTTTCGCGGCCAGTCCATCAAAGGCTCACTTGAGCCCAAAGCAAGTCTGTGACTGGCACGGCGGTCTGCTCCTTCTCGTAATTCTTGGGGCCTGCCTGCGCTGTGCCTCTAACCTTCGCATGAAGTGCATCAACCAAAGCCGAGAACACACCATCGTGACACATGAAAGCTGAAAAGCCAAACGGTTTGCAGCCAAAGACACGCCCACTTTACGCACGCTCATAATTGAGTCTGAGGTAACATTCCAAACTCTCGGATATTCAAGAAAGAGGTTGTTGGTTAATGCCTCCTCTTGGCGGGGGTTGGAGGATACGTTGACATGAGGAGGACATGCTGATTCCACATGTAAGAGGCTTCACGGCTTCTCTTGAGACTCAGGTATTGAAAGTTCGAAAGGTTGACTTTGAAGATGACACAAAAACTGCTGCAATTGCCTTTGATTCTGCCAGGAAGCAAGTGCCCTTCAAAGGGCTTGTTGAGGTTCTCCAACCGCGCCCAGCGCTTGATGAGCAGAACCATGGCCAATGCCCTCGGCACCTGCTGAACGAATTTCATGGTTGGGTCATAGCCGGAGCCACAAGCCGCCAAAAACGTCCACAAATCCGCATCAAAAGCTGTCAGCTCGAATGGGCGAGCTAAGAAGTCTGATTGCGCTGGCCTGGGCGAGCGCGCCCCGGATGAGGCGATCTACCTTGCCCTTCTTCACCGCCGCATGGTCAGAATCTCCCACAGAGACATCCACCTGAAGGCGCGACACAAGCTCCCGAGGTCATTTCCAGGACTTCCAGGTGCGATGTGCCAAATGGCGGAGAATGTTGACTTCGGCTTTGGCCCTACATGAAACGGTCAGAAATGGAAACAGCTCGCATACAGGCGCTACATCTTGAGGCTCGACTCCATTGCAATGATCCCACCTGCAGCTCCATGCCATGTGATCGGAAGAATAAGATCAGGATGGGCACCCGCACGTGCCACTCATACCGAGTCTCCTGGGCGTGGGCAGCGCAAAGACCGACGCGGCCCCCCGCCCTCCCGCCCGCCCGCCCGCCCGCCCTGCGCCGTGCGCCTTGACTCGGAAGCTGGCCAGCGGAAGCCCGCCCTGCAGCTTCTGCAGAGCCGTGACCTGCACAGCACACTCCGCAGGTCACGGCTATGCCCACTCCGCTCTCACACCGAACAGCCCGCAGCGGAGCGTGCAAACACTTGACAGTCCCGTGCCTGCTTCCGATGCCAATCTCGAGGCTTCCCAGGGGGTGGCACCAGCTGCGCACTCTCAATGAAAAGGTCAAGGTCGGAGCCTGAGTGTGCTACACCCTAGCTGGACTATAATGAAACACGCAAGCAGAATCGACACCTCCCAAAACAAGAGCACATGCTAGAAGACATAGCAAGGTTGCCATTCAGAAAGCAAAGCTTTACTGCAGAAGACTTGAACCTAACACGGGTTCGGTTGCATCAGGAACCTGTTCTTTGGAAAATGCGGCAGCGAAGCATAGGCAGAAATGCTGACTCTTAGCCTGAATGTGAAGCACATGTTGGGTTGCGTCATCTGCCCACCCCAAGAAAACCTGCCCTAAAGCGACAAATACCAATTTCCAATCCTTGCGGAAAAATCCAAACCCCTCGCCTTCGAACTCCTTGCCCCCCCTTCTCATCCACCCCACTCCAACCCAGGCTCCCGCCTGCCAGGCATGTGCCCTGCGCAAAGGACCCAAAGCTTCGCACCTTGGCGTCCGGGGACAGCCGCAGCGCCGCCGCCTGCGTGAAACTTCGGTCTTTGCTCTCGCGGCAAAGATTCTGAGCATTGAACGGCGCTCGCAGTTTGCGTGCCCCATCCCCGCTCCCTCCACATTGCGCATGCATTCCTCTCCCCATGCCAGAAGCTCTCAGGTCTGTAATTCAGCTCCCGCGAAAGGAGAAGCCCGCGAGGGGAGCAACCGGAGCCCAGAACGCCCGTCAGGGAACCCTTGGCTCCTTTGCATCTCTCAACGCCATGGATCAAATGAGCCCTATGTTTCTTTCGGTTCACGACTGGTTGAACCTATCTTGCCTGTCAAAGTCTGACGCCTTCCCGGCAAATGCCAGGGGCTCTCTCCACGTTCTTCGGCCATTTGAGGCGTGGGTTTTTTCAAAACTAGAAAATCATGAACATGTACCTCCGAAACTAGCTTCCATCGGGGTCGTAGTTGTTCACTTGTGAAGGCAGTTGTACCCATCCACTGATGTAGCCCGCTTGTCAATGACTCTACAAGAGCAAGTCCAACATTTGCCTTGAACTTACAGCCTGCAAGACGCAAAACGACGCAGTCAACGATACCTTCAGCCCAAACGCATCGTCTGCGAGTTTGTGTTTGGTCGGGCAAACATGTCATGGCCTAACAAATATTTGGATATGGAACTCTAATATGTCACTCTATGCAGCTCCAATTTAGATAGAAGGGTATGTCTTTCTTTAGGAACCTTTCCTCTTCCAAAACAAAAGCGAGAACGGAAAAAAAACGTGGTTTGCTTTTGGGCTTCCATTCCAACCCACCACAAAAATTCGGGTGAGAAAGCTCCAAAAACCCCCAAAGAAAAAAGAAAAAAACGCCAAAAAGCCTCCCTCAGCCCGAGAAGTTGCTGAGGCGCCTGGATCAGCTGCTGCGCCTCCTGCGCCGCACTCTGCCAGGCCTCCGAGGGCAGCAAACTCCGCAGCGCCCGGCCGTAGGCGCAGAGCGCCTGCGAGAGGCAGAGGGACAGGAGGGACGGGGGTGACGGGGGATTTGGGAGGGGCCCAAAGAGGATGGGGAATGACCCCTGCAAAGCATCACTTGTGGCTCCCTTGAAGGGAATCCCACATATTCCCTAATCAGCACCAGCGAGCAAAGAGGACGGGGGACTGATGGGGTGGGGTGTGGGGGTCTGGGACCAGTCTAAAGGGAGGCATCAGCCGTGACAAGACGAAGGTTTAGACATCTACGAGAACAACAACGTAAATATGTGTGTGTGTGTGTGACCGTATGAACAGGTTCCCAATTGCACAAGAAGTCCCAAGCTTTATAATCATGTGATCCTTTTGTTCTCAGTGCTCCTCAGCTCGTGGTGCTCCGTCCCTGCCACTCCCTTCTTTTTTGGCCCTGAAACCAGGCGAATGAATCTGATACCTTGCAGGTCTGCTTGACGTTCCTTTCGGCTTTCAAAAAAAAAAAGGCGCTCATATCAGACTCGGCCTCGGATCTGGCGGGCGCGCCAGCCTCGCGGCGAGCCGCAAGAGAACAAGTCCAAAGTCTGCGGTGCCTTTTGTTTGTTGTTGCCCGCAAATGTCAGCCATTCTCCTTGTAAGACTGACATTTCAAACCCAATCTGTTGCTGAAGACTGCAAGCGCTGCATCGACACGCCCGGCCTTCGCCGATGCCGTCTTCTTTGGCTCCGGCTCGGCCTGGAAGGGAAAGCTCCACCCCAATTGCGCAATGGTTGTCTGACCGTAAGAAGGAGAAATACCATGAAATACCCTGCTTCATGGATCTGACTTTGCATTTGGACGCAACACGTCTCCTTGCGGACCTGGGCCTCTGCAAACCTGCTGGTAGCAAAATCACAGAAGTGAACTGCATTTTTGTTTATATCCGTGTGGCAAAAAGACGGAGCAGTGCAACTCTCAAATTCCTCACGCCGGACCTGACTAGACCCCTTCTTCACACTCTCCCTGCACATAAAGCTCGCTCACATGGTGACGTACTTGCAGTGGTGGAGACATCTAGCAACAAACCTCCAAACTTGAGCCAGCAAATCACTTCCAAGCAGTCCTCCTCAGCATCGCTCTCTTCTGTCACATCTTCCTCCGTTGACTCCTGCAGGATGCAGTCTGGCAAACTCCGTCATGACTCACTGCACCAATATTGTTGATTTCGAAGTTGTCGCTCCTCTGACATGACAACATAGGTTCAGGTAGCAGCTCAATCTGAGCCGAGGCTCCGGTAGAGCTTTCCCTGAATATTGTGCCCCTCAAAGGGAAGGAAGACCCAAGCCTATAGTATCGGGAACCGTCAGGAGCAGTTGTGGGGTCTGCATGAAACACATGTCATTGTCTTGCAAATAGCCTGATCAGCTAACCCACCCAGGCTGAAGCATGCCTCTTCGCAGAAGAGGCAACCAACCAAACAAGGCACTCAAACCAATCAGAATTTTGCCTTTGCCCCTTCCAGCGCTTCCAACCTTAGACAAACCCAAGTTGTCGAGCCATCCCAATACCAACTGTGTGAACTCTAAACCATGTGCATGCTGCTCCCACCGACAGCCTCCAGTCCGTCGTGAATCTGGTATGGGTCCGACGTGACCGGGATAGGCTCCTGTCAGCCGTCACAAGCCATGCAACAGAGTCTTCAACCCTCACGAATGCAGAATATCCTAAATAGACACAAACACACGCACACCTTGCTCCATGGCAACTGATCGCTATCAAGCAACCCAATCATGCTGGCAACAATGCAAAACAGAACAATGGGCAATCAAATCAGGGTGAGCTCTCGTGAGATGTATCTTCCCAATCAATGTGTAAGATGACCCCCGAAATCCGAGAAGAAATTACCCTTGCTGGCCTTTCATGAGATTTCAAAATGCCCCATGCAGAGGACCTTTTTGGACGTCATCTTTGAGCTCTGTGAAAAGACGCTCCGCCCCTCCCGATCGCCTCGTCTTTGAACATGGCTCAGCATCCGCCCATGGCGCTGTAAATCGATGCCGAGCAAATGCAAGCTGTGCGGGAAAGCAGTGAAGCTGCAGGGTCGCCCGAAAAGCATTTGATGCAGTTCGCGCACGTAATTGGACGGCGCTGACCTCGGTTGCTTTCTGCTCCCCTGCTGAAAGTTTAACTTTTAGTGGTTTAATGGAAAACCCACTAGTTGGCAAAAAGCTAGTCCTAACATCCAAGCAAAATGCAACAAAGTGACGTCCTCCTTTGCTTATATGAGGCTGGCTGCTGGCAGTTTGTCTGAACGTGCTAGTACATGAACTTCGAGAAATATGTTTTGGACCCGTATTGAAATAGCATCCATGCGCTGCGCGGTCAGTGCTTGGCCCAGGGGTGCAGGCAAGTTGGGATAGACCCAGCTTCAAGCAGCAAGACATGATAGAGATGCACGTCTCGCCAAGTCCGCTCCAACAGGCATGCGGGTTGTGGCTCTTCAAGGCAATTTCGCTCCTGTCGACAAGGCTCAGCATGTTGCGTCTGTGCACTCTGCATTCATCATGATATGCTCAATGGAAACGTTGGACAAGTTAGACAGGCCTTGGGCCGCGCAAATGCTGGATCTATCAATGGCTCCGGTTCCATGAAAAACGAGTGCATAAACGTCATGGCACTGCCCCTCTCCAGCTCGGCCCCCAGGCAGGTAAGGCTTGGCCGGCACCAAATGAGCAGCCTCAACTCTTCCAGCTGCTACTCTGGTTCTGGGCAAACCTTCTGGCGGGTCTAGTCATCCGGAAGCCAACAAAAACGCCAGAAGTGCCACCAGGCGGACAGCCGGCGCCTGCAAACTCCAAGCCCCGGGCCCCGCTCCGGTCAAAGAGCTCCAGCTCCTCAGCAGTTAGACGCTTCCGGAAGTATTCCCGTGAGCCTTGAGCAGTGGCACTTGCAGTGCAGTTTCTCGAGTTGGCTTTGTGGATGTGCAAAGGGGTTTATTGTGTTCCCAGGTTTTGGAGGGCGATGTCTTTGTAGCGGCCTTTTGCCATGATCTAGGCTTGATGCGCAGTTGGGCTTTTGCTTTTTGCTCTTGGTGCTTGGCCTGCTTGAAAGTAGGGTTGGTTTGGGTGCGGTGCGGGGCGCGTTTGCTTGCCGTTGGTTCATTGTGCAGCTGGGACCGGGAAACACAGGCCAAACCAAAGAAGACTTTGGACCAGACTGATGATGCCACACATTAGACATTTGGCATGGGGAACGTAGGGCAACCTATGGGAAAGCGGGGGCGGCCTCGCAGGAGCAAAACTTGGCGCTGCTATTGACTGGTAGTGGTTTTTTGTGCGCCACTGCCTGCGTCAACTTGCTGAGATGAGAAGATGCGATCACTGACCCAATCGTGGAGGCAACAATGTTGGGGTTTTGGATATCCTCTCCCCATAGGTTGCTTATATTCCGCCTAAAGAATGATGCTATGCTTGACAATGCTACGGCCAAGCCATGAGACAAGTGCTGGCGTCAAATGGCTTCAGCCGGAATGCAGAACAAACTGATGTTGCTCCTGGATAACAAACTTGTTCAAGGAAAGGCGTGTTCTCATACAGAAAAAAACCGCTCACTATGATTCCTCTCAACCATCCAGTAAAGGTGACTCAGAGTTTGCCTGCCTCTCAAACAATCCAGCGTCTCGCTAGCTCGACTGCCCGGTGCCTATCTGCCGGCACCAGTTCGCCCACTCTCACGGCCCGTCGGAATCCCGGCCAATCCAAAAGCCCAGGCCGACCTTGCGAAAGGCACAGGGCACAAGCATCTTGTCTTGTCGTTGACACGCCCACAAAAACGACAAGGGGTCACGACCCGCGACACTTCAAGGGAACCTGGGCAAAAGCAAAATGCCAGCGGCAACCGCGAGGAACCTTGCAACGACTTCGCCAAAGACGAACAAAGTAATAAGACGATGCAGACAAGCACCTTTGAGAACCAGCCAGACCGGCAGTGATAGCAGCAAATGGCATTTCTCTAAATGGCCTGGGTCAAAATCCGGTACCCCCAGTGAACATCCCAATCCCCACTAAAATCCCGACAATGGGTGGTGAATTCACCTACCAACCAAAACGGTATCCCATGGGTTTTGACCAGCCAAATCAATCCCGATCGATGGCGCTCAATCGCTTCGATGGGAACCAAGCGGCCCATTCTCATTCGCATCGCGCCTCTGGAGCTGCTGCTGCCGCCCTCCTGCAACACCACTGGCGCCGGCGGAATGCGCCTCGTGCCCAGATAGGCCGCGAAAAAGCGTTCCCGGGTGGCCAGCGCCCGTTGTGTCTGCCTTGCTTGTGGCGCCCACTTGGAGAAACTTGCTTCTTCCGGACATGACAAATTGACGAGACCCATGTTCAATAGTCGACAGCCGCCGGTTTGACATCCCAGCAATGCTTAACAGAACATACGGCGCCAAAAGCCTGGAACGGACTGCTTAGGTCAACCCCTGAAACCGAACACTCAAGCCTATGCACTTGACGGAGAAAAGAATCTGATACATTTTGCCATTCCCAACATCTCATAAAAGGACAACACTGAGGTATTTGGGTGTCTTTTTTAGAGGAACCCCAAAATGATGGTTTCCTTTTGGTGTCCCTTGAAACCAACCCCACCAAAAGGATTCCCTCAGACAAAAGAAATGGCAGTCACGCGCGTAGGAACTGACGGCATCTTTGTGTGTCTGGACCTAGCAGTGTGAATGACATAGTTGCAGTCAAAGCTTCATGCGATTCTCCAGCTGTCAATTTGGCCTTCACTCTGACATCCATGATTGTATGGTCAACAGTTGCGGAAACTATGGAAGCTTTGCAGTTGTCGAGCTCAGAGCTGCGCTGCATGGAAGAAGAAGAAGAAGAAGAAGAAGATTAATTTGGTGCTTTTTGCAGGTAGATTTCTTCCTTGTTCCGCTCTGCCTCCGAACACATGCAATGAACGAATCATGGACGAGCAAGGAACGATTCCACGAATATCTCAAGTTGGCGTGCACAAACCTGAAAGCAGAAAGGCATATCTCGGAGTGATCTTCTATACTGGCCCAATTAGCTTAATTGATGATATCCATACCTGCACTTATTGATCGCAGGATCCACCCCCTCCCTCTTGCAAGGCCCACGCAGAGCAGGAGCCAAATCGCACGCCATGCTTCCTGCTGAAAGGAAGTCCGCTTTCCCCTGACGGCTATGACTGGCGTCACTCCACAGACAAAGACTTAGCACTTCTGCAAAAAGCTAGACATAAGTGTTGCAATCGCTTGGATGAGAGACGATCAAAACTTTACGAGGGTTACGAGGTGATCAAATCTGAATCAGTGTTACATACACAAACGTTGCGCTGCAACCCGAACGCTGGGCTCAATGGCACTTCATAGTTCTAAGAGCCACCACTGGCGAGCGGGGCGACGTGCTCACACAAAGCCTCACCAAGGATCTGCCTGAACACTGCTCCCAAACTCGAACAGTCGACGAAAAAACAAACATCCCACCGCTGCTCTAGGACTCTCAATCAGAAACCCTTTTCCACAGACGTTTTTTTGCCTTCGGGATAAGAACACAGAGCAGTCCTGGTGGCCCATTTCCATCAAACCACTCTTGGTGCACTTTTCACCTTGCGCGCAGCGCACGGCCGAGCCGCTCCACACCTCGGCGGCAGTCCTGTCCATTGATCCGACGAGAGTTCTCTGCACAACCACCGACCCACTCAGCGCTCCTCTGTTGAGCAAGAGTAGGCAATGCGCACGTGGCCCTTGCCCTCCTCTCCAAAGACGCCTGCCAGGATTCGAGCAACACATCATTCCAAGACGAGCACGCTTCCAATACGCACGTACTTCGCCGCATTGTTGTGCTATACTGCAAGTTCGAAGACTCCGATTGCAGAAACGAGCCTGCGAAACCAAAAGCCGTCCGGCAAACCAAAATGCCACATGGTTCAGTGACAGTGAGCCTTCAACACAGCATGAGACCGAAGGTCGCAAATGGTCGGGCGAGGTGCGGCTGGGCCAAAACAACTATTTCTTACGCACCCAACGGTTTTCAAGAGAAAAACAATATGCTACAGCTAAACGAGCCATCCACAACTGGATCAGTAAGAATGCCTGTGCCAGAGCTAGCAACGTTTGGGCAGGCACTCCTTTCTACTTATGGCTGGGATACATGGGAAGTCTAACTGCTTATTTCTGTTGCAAAGCAAGAACACGGAACGTGGCAACTGTTTGGCGGCACTTCATTGGTGAATCTCATGATCAAATTTGCGCTGCGGCGATTGAGTCTTGTTGGCTGCTTGATCTCTGGGGCAAGCGGGACCAGTGGGTAAGTCTGAAGTGGGGTGTCTTTGATGAAAGTTCTAATCAAAAGTAAAATGCTAAAGTACTGCACGTAGCACAAGAAGCAAAAGAAGAAGGAAATATGTGTCATGTTCAGTTTGACAGGGATTCCCTGAGAAAGACACAATTAGCTAGTTTGCCGTGAAAGAAACTCTTGGAAAAATCGCTGGGGGATAGACGCTGAAAGAACTGCACAATTTGAAGCGCACTTGAATTGATTGATAGCAAACTCCTGCAACATGTGTAGTGCAGCGAATGAAAAGTGGTCCTCAACAAGTGTGCTGCACAGGGCTGCCTCTGGCCCACTGAAAAGATTTGCACTGGAACTATGAAAAAAGTCGGATTTGCAAACAAGTCCCCGTATATAAGCATGTCCTGCAAAAATGCTTGTCAAACCAAAAACAAATACGTTCTTCGAAACTCATCAAAGTATCTTTGGATTCCAGGATTAAAGGTTGCCCACAGTCAACGCCAAAGCTTGTTGAGTCCCTTTATAAAAAAAAAATGAAGACGAAAACTTGGAGTAAAACGACATGAAAGAATGCGCGCAGGTTCGCAGGTATGATATACATCATTATAATATGAAAATATCTCCGGATATGAGACACGGTCAAATTGTCTGTTGCCTGAAGAGTTTAGCTGACATGTCTTTGCATGCTCTTCATGTGTCCGTGGAACACGTCATCCTAATCTTTACGTCGGCTGTATGCTCTGACTACATCAAAGGGTACGTGAATGTAGGGCAAAGCACAAAACAACCGCAAGACAGTGTTACCAGCCCATATCAACCCAAAAATTGCAACAGGCGTGTTGGACATAAGAAATGCTCCCCACCTCTCTACCTGTTAGGTAGCCACGTACCACGTGGTGATTCCTAGACGTTCCCTTTGCATAAAAACATTGGGGTGTTCGATTCCCTGTGGGTCCGCTTTCGCATCCTTAGCATCTCCTGCGCAACATCACCAGCACCACCTGCATCATCCTCATCAGTGTCTGCCAAGGATGCGGATAATGCAAGTGATGCTCGGGATGCTGCCCATGCTGGTGGGAAGATCTCAAAGGGGGGAAAGATCTTAGGGAGGGGGCACAAGATCTTAGGGGGAAACGGGGGAACAGGGGGACAAGGAGGGAAAAGATCTTAGGGGGGAAAAGGGGGAACAAATCTTTGGGGGAGAAGATCTCAGGGACAGAAAGGGGGGAGAAGATCTTAGGGGGAAAGGGGGCGATCTTAGGGAGGAGAAGGGGGAGAAGATCTCAGGGGGGGGAGAAGATCTTGGAGGGGAAGGGGGGAAGAAAGGGGGGGAAGAGGGGAAAAGATCCCAGGGGTACATGGCCTTCTTAGCAACATGACGACGCCAGCCAGCCACAATGAAGCGTGCCGCGCTCAGCGTGGCGAAAGGCCAAGTGAGCGGTAGATGGGCCAAAATATCCATACTTGGTGTCATTTGCATCATTGTTGCTTCGTCATTCAAGTGCTACTACTATTACAACATGTACAGGATCATGTTTGATACGTTGCTGCCGCACCGAATGGGGCAATTGACCCAGTTGCCTAATGGGCTGGCGTTACCTCTGATCGGTTGATGCAGGCTTGCAAATCATGCACATGTTTTTGTTTGCATGCGCTTTGGTTTGCGTTGGTTCTTTTTGCTTGTTTTGTTGTGTTTATTTGGCTTGTGGGGGGAAGAGATCTTAGGGGCGGAAGGGCGGAACAGGGGAGAAGGAGGAGATCTGGCTGGGAGACTTCCAAAGGGAGGGGTCCAATGGGATAATTCCAATGGCAATGGGAAACATCCAAAGGAAAACTTGCAATGGGACAATTCCAAAGGGACGCAAATAAGAAAGCAGGCCTGTAATTTCGGTGGCCTGAGCCGGAGGCGTTAAAATTTGAAGCGGAAGCGCCTCCATCCACCACTGCGATGTGATGTTCATCCAAGAGATATCTTGCCTGGGCTTGCACTTGTTCGCCGCCATGATGATACAAATGCCGCCAACGGTACAAGACTCGGAGATGAGTTCGTGTCAGTCCTGTTCAAAACTCCTTTTGCGCCGCGATTGGCGCCGGTCATGGTTGTATGGACACGTCATCACCAAATACGTTTCTAAATTCTACTGAAAGCCTCTGTGCACCCTCCTCATGCAAGAGAACTGGCCAGGTTCTACTCAGAGTCACCTTTCCGAGGCCAAGCTTCGAGGTCCTGCGAGTCCCCGAACGCGGAGAGGTCCGGGAAGACGTAGTAGGCGCCCTCAGGGCAGCCCTGCCTTAGTGCAAGGGGAGTGGGGGTTCCACGCTGCCATTCGGTGCTTTCAAGCAACATCCATCCCACGGGCTGCAAATTCCTGAACTTCTGAACTCGTCCTCACAGCCAAAGAAGGCCGGGCCCCCATTTGGTCTACCTGTATGCCTTCACACACCCAACTAATTTTCATGTTTTGCCCGGTTCAACCTCCGTCAGCGCTTAGCCTTGCATCAGCCATACGTCAGCTGAGACCGGGACAGCTTTACCCCGGGGATGCTGGCTAGTCCTTGGCTTAAATCCGGCATCAGGAAAGGCTGGCGAAATTGCAAGCAACAGGCGTCGCTGGGCGCTGGATAGTGGTGGGCACAATACTAGCTGGTTTCCAGCTGTGCTAAGAACGTCGTTTGTTTCTTTGAGCAAGGTATCCGAACTCTGCGTAGACTTCCCACAGAAGAGAATGCTGAACGGTGTAGAACCTTCAAGGTCCGAGTTGTTTGAGGCGGCATGTGTTTGTTCAACCCATGTGCACCCAAAGTCTACAATTACTCCGTGACTATCGCTGCTTCGAAACCTGATTTGAGCTACTCAGGACCTCTGCAAGACTCTTTTGTAAGCGCTCAAGGTCAGAAGCAAATACTTACAGGAGCTCCCCATGTCGAAGTCAGCGCAAGAAGGCAGACGTGCAAACCAGCGATCCATCATCTACCTCATCCCTCTGCAAGACCCTTGTCACAAGCCTGAGCTCTTGCAGCCCAGGTGTCCGTCCACCAAGACCCGTCTCCTCTGGTCATACTCCGCCAACATCTCGGCCACGCAATCCTTCCCACGCAGAAAACAAAAGCCTGTCTGTCTTCGCAGCACCAACCAGCTGTCCACATAGTCTTGGAAGGGCAAACAAAAGTCATCCAGTTGCATTGAGGCCAACTCGACTGTCAACTGCTCTTGGCCATAGCAGGCATTCCTGGGAGGACCTCAAAGCCGCGACACCGGCGTGTTGCGTGAACCTCAGTGCCGCAAAAATGCGCCCACGCAACTGGAAGGAATGCCTGAACTCCAAAGGCCCGAGATATTGTGTGTATATATATATATGTATACATTATATATATATACACCGGAGTTACAGCTGCAATTGAAAGGAAACCTTTGCGCGCCATGTGCTTATTGAAGCGGGGATCCGCATGTCCACCATTTGCACACATGTCGGCCATTCAAGTACTCACTCTCCGTGTTTCACCGCATTCGCTTACCGTCGTTTCGCCCTTTCAGCCGGTTGCCACGGGCCTACTTGCGCGTCTCGTCGCTTGCCATTGCTGAGCGCCAGGCGTTGGCGAGCAGGAGGAAAAGTAGTACCTGCGCAAAACAGCCTGCTCAGCCGCAAAGAGGAGCTTTTCACTCACAAGATCCTCTTGATTGATCACTGGAGGACTTCACTCACAGGACTAACCACGGGCAACTCATCTGAGCTGAAAGGCCACGGTCGATCCAAGCCCCTCTTGCCGTACTTGCCCGCCTTCAACTTCCGCAAAGTCAGAGTGTCCCTTGCCTCGTTTTTGCCACTGCCGCAGCTGTATCGATGTCTGGGCAAAGGAGCCAACCCAGGCGCCATCCATCCATGGCCTTGAGGGCCGCAAGCAACAGGGCAAATCAAGGCTTAGCCTGACGTGCTTTGCCAAACAAGACCTTCATTGGCTTTATCTGTATAGATTCGTCAGGCTGTCCTATCGAAGCACCAAAAAGGCTGTTGCTCTCTTGCTAAACAACAGCTCTAAGTTGCGACTCCGTAGCTAAACTGCCGCAAGCCCAGTCACATCACAAATAAGAACATGACTCCAGTATGGTTTCTGCAATAAGGTCCTGGGAGCTTCCAGTGTACAAATAAGCCAAACCTCCCCAAGCCATCGCTACAGCAAGTACTCAAAGCAAATATCTGAGGTATGCTGGCGCTGTCCTTTCATTATCTGCAAAGGGCAGACTGTGTCGTTAG
>CAUJNA010000458.1:1322532-1331549 GCA_963377175.1 Effrenium voratum
CTGCTACCAGGAAGCAATACTCCGGAAAAAGCAAGTTGACATCCTTCCCTGTTTCATGTTGAACCAAATGAGAAAAAAACAAGTCTTACTAAGCATCACATCTGCTCCGCGCTTTTAAAGATTCTGAAGGGTGAAAGGTCACTTTGAGGAAAAGGTGGTGCCAACATCTGGTACAACAAAAAAGAGTGAAGTCAAAAGCTGGTGCATCGCCGTGCCAACTCCCAAGAAATTCAGCAACGGTCAGCCACTCATTGGTAAGCTACGAGCTGTAGAAGGCTCCTCATTCACCACATGTGTTTTGTCCGAGTGATGAGGAGAGCATCGAATTGTACCCGGCATGGTCCTTCTGGACCGCCACCTTGCTGATGTTCTGCAGCTCGGCCATGCTGGTCACGGTGCCCAAGGGGTTCCCAGGCGACGAGAGGACTAGAATCTGGCGAGCAACCCGCTCTGAGCTTTGATGCGTTTGAGCCCATGGCCTGCACAGCACAAGGCGGGACAATAACAGACTGCAACACTCGTGTTTGTTTCAGAGCTGACAATCACTGCAATGCAGCCCCTTCGGTTAAACACCTTCAAATGAGCTCGTGACCGAGGAATCAAACTGGGAAGGCCCTGAAGGCAAGTGTCTGTTTGCTTTGTCAAGTCTGGCTCCACACTGAAATAAGCTTCAGCCGCAGTGCCCCCGAATTGTGCACCCTTCCGGGCCGAGCAAAGCTGAACCTCCCATGGGGCAGCGGGCTCCATTTGAACCAAACCTGAAGGGCTTCATAGAGATGTCTGGCTTGGTCAGTTTACGTTGCATCACAGATTGTTGCTGAACTCAGATAGGTCAGTGAGCAATGTTGCGCCGGGCCCAAGCACAGCCCCAAAGGCCTTTGTCCGCTCCGTGGTCGCCTTCAGTATCGCCTGACATGGTGCAATGCAAGACCTGGCCCAGCCTCGAAAGTCAGCGAAACCCTTGACTAAACGACAAAGGAAGGAAAAAAGGCAAAAGAAGACAAAGGAAGAAAAACGGGGAAAAACATACAATACAGAAAAGTTAATAAAACAAAAACATGAAAAAGTGAGCAACCAACCCCTGCCATCGAACACCTTGCAGACCTCCAGGTAAAGCATTGTTCTGAAAACCTTCAGCACAGAAAGTAATATATTCATCCGTGAACCCCACGCCATTGAGACGAACCCGGACTCTGCATCCACCAGCCCACCTCTGCCGTGAGCACGCCTTCTTCCAGCGGCACTTCCACTGGGCTGCCCCCTGACATGCTGTCGGCTTACCAGCTCCAAACATCGGAAACGTATCAAATATCAAACCGAAGGAGGCTGTGTAGCCGCATGTTGCAAGCCGCCTGTAGACTCCAAAACGATGCCGAACCAAGCCTCGCCTGCCAAGACCACGGCCCACTTCATATTGGGCCAGTTGGGCGTTGGCATGATCACCTCGTCGCCCGGCTCCAGCAGGGACTGGAGCATTACCGTGACCTAAGGGTCATGCGGGCCATGCAGGCCATGCAGATCCACTGAAATGTAGGACTGCTATCATGTGGAGTACTTCTTGGGTCACATCCCCATCCATAGGAACCCAAACTTTCTGACTGTATCGCGCTCTCTGCCTTCGGAGGGGGTCCATTTTGTCGATACAAATACACGTCCCCACAGTACTTTGCAGCTGTGCAGGCACAATGTCGACCTTCGCTTGGGTTCTATGGGCAACATACCAAGCTCCAGATCATCCCCGCGCATGGCAAGTAGATCTCAGATTGGCTCAAGGCTCAAAATGCACAGAACTGATCAGCTGGCCTCCCCTACCTCCGACAGGTCGCCAAAAATCGGCCCTGTGAACTGGGCCGGGGCGCCGCCTCCATGCCACCATTGCACACCACTACGCGCTCCGGGTCCACATATCCAGAATACTCCTGCGCTTGCGGAGTCTGAAGATCACACTCCTTTGACCACTGGACCTACTTCACCTGAGCAGCTTCTGCAAAGCTAAATGCCCCAATCACTCCCAAAGCAAATGAAAATATCTTGAGGCGAACGCTGCCATCGCTGCCAGCATCGCTCTCAACAACCGTGAGATAATTCTCCCTGAGCCAGGGCTCGTTTCGACCCTCCGTCGCCTCCTCGGCGCGCTGGGCCAAGGCCTCGCGGAGCTGAGGGATGCCGCTGGCGGGGGCGTAGTGCACGTGGCCCGCGCGCAGCGCCGCGCTGCAGGCCTCCTCGCTTTGAGAGGGCGAATTTCGGGAAGATTCCCATGGGCCCAAGACTAGCTGTGCATGGTGATATTCCAACCCCAAGCAACACTGTTGTGGGCTATCTCTCATTCTTTTGCTTGCAAATGAAAACTGACTGTAGGGTTGCTCTCTGTACCTCATTCACAGATATTCCACTCTCTGCCATTTATCTACATGATTGTTGGTTGCTGGCACTGACTCTCACCACAATCCGCCAAACATCCGCGCCTTGATGTGCTGAGGGGTATCAAAGTCAGGACGACCTGGCAGCAACGGCAGCAGCAGCAGCCGTTGCAGCAGTCTTGCTATCCCCATTCCCTCTAGGAAATTGCTGTCAAAATGAGGCGCATGGCAGACGCGTCAACTGAGCCCTGGGCCAATATGCCAATTGATAACGTCTTTGCCAGCATCCCGCAGCGCTGTGGACTTGGACATGACCTGGAAAACTGATGTGGTGTTTCGCAAGGCAAGTATTGCAAACCGCCAAGCGGTTTGAAAGATTCAAAACATACCAAACTGAACTCCGACAAACGAGCCTCTCGGATGCCGCTGCCGGGTACAGCCAGCACTCTTCTGGCAATCTTTGCCATGGCAAGTTGACAGTCGGTACTTGATGCAAATGCGTGTGCAAGCTTAATGCAAAGTCAAGATCGATCCATTGCTTCCTGGAACCATGAGGGCATGAACTATGAGAGAGCAAGCAAGTAGAAATCATCAAGGCCGCCATCTGCTGACTTTTGCAAGCGCGAGAATGAAGGGCGTGAAGAGCCAGGCAGGTTGAAGTCACCGTCAACAGCGGGCGAGCAGACAAAACGTCGTTGAGAACTTGCACCTACAGCGGAAAATGGAAAAGGCTGCCAACAGATCGAACAGCTTACGAAGACATCCGACGATTTCAAATGCGAAGACTATGGCAGCTCGATTTCAATCGAGGAGCTTGAGAGAAGTTGCAATCTTGCTGCTGAGCAAGAAGCATACGCAGGAAGTGGGTGAATGAGGAAGCTAAGATTAGCACCGGGAAGTATGAGAAAGAAAATGATGATTTGCCGCCGCGTAATGAAGTCTCAAGGGGCATTACTGTACATCTAAAGGCAGGGAACAAGTCCTCTCGGACTTGCGCTGAGGAAGTCGATCATCACGCATCTGCTCAGGTGGCACGACTGGGAAATAAAGTCAACCAAGCTAGGGGCGGCCAAGGAGGTTTTTGATGAACCTCTTCCCCGAGCTGCCTTAAGCTTAGTTGCCAGTCAGCTATACACAACGAAAACCAAAACACAGTGAGCAACCTGTACAAAAAGGGGGCATCGCCCAGCAATGCAATGAGTTTAATACCACATGTAAAAAACAGGCAGGATCACCTTTAAAGATCTGCCAGCTAGCACAAGTAGTGTGAGACTTAGCAGAGCATCGGTGCGGCTTTCCTACATGTCAACAAACCTGAAAAGTTTGCAAGCCAGGGTGAAAGCTGGAGAAGATGGCGACCAAAAGACTCTCCCAAAAAGAAAGAAGTTGCCCCATGTCTCCCAAAATGCAAGGAATCTTCTGTACAGAAAAAAGGAGCCAAGCCCACCTGCACTGAATTAAAACCGCATGCAAAAAGTCGGCAGTCATCGAGCTGATGAAAAGCCACTCTAAGACAAGGTGGCTCGCACAAGAAGCGTAAGGCACAGTGCAAACACCAGGACTCGGCAGCATACTGTCACTGCTAAGGAGAAAACCCAGTCTGTTTTTTCATCCACAATGCAGTGCTGCAAAAGCGCGATTCCACTGAGAAGGTTGGATGACCCACACAGTGCGACGCATGTGGCTCCAGCAGGGTGAGAGACGCACATTACTAAAACTGGTAAGGGCCAACGGCGACCGTCAACATGTTGGCCGCTGCGACGACGCTTGTCACGATCACCGACAAGAATGTTCTGTAGAGCATGCACTGCTCCCGACCCACCAGACCACGACACAAGAGCTCCCAGTTGGAAAGCTTGACCCTGAGCCACACTGGCAAAACAAGTCAGGCCGATGCAAACAATCGTTCTGCCAATCATTCACTCTGACAAGACCACGACACAAAAGTTCCAAGCTCTTTTTAAAAGAGGTGCTTGGTCTGAAAAGGCAGAGCTGACGGCTGATGAGAGGTGTCCAGTTCTGCTACGTTTCAGCTCCCAAGCAACACCTACTTCTTGGCCTCCTTGCACAATGCTGCACCCACAACTCGCCCACTTAACCACACCCCAAACGCGGTTCTTTGCTACGTTGTTCTGCTCTAAGCCTTGTCTTTGCTCCATGCGGCGTAAAACAAAAGTGGAAAGCAAAGAGACGAGGAAAGTCACAGTCACCTGAGGGGTCAATAAAAAAGAAAATCAGGATCAAGAAAAAAACAGAGGAGAAGTAGTAGTAGTAGTAGTAGTAGTAGTAGTAGTAGCAGAGTAGTAGTAGCAGAGCGGTAGTAATAGTAGTAGCCGTAGTAGCGGTAGTGGTAGTGATAGTGGTAGTGGTAGTGGAAATACTAGTTACCCTGAGCCTCCGATCTCTCTCTTTAGAGGCTATTCCCGAAACGGTTCTTTATTGCACCTGGGGGGGTTCTGACACTCGCCCGTCCAGGAAACGACCCCGTCCTGCGAAGGATTCGAAATCTAAAATGCTGCGCGCAGGCTTGTGGCTGCAACATAACGACCCCCAGATATGCTTGCAGTTTGCATTTCAGCAAGCCGAGAAGGAAAAAATGAAAAAAAAAACCAAAAAAGGGGGACCGAAAAAAGGAAAAGAAAAGGGGTTTCCTTTGGCAAACCTCGACCTTGCTGAAATGCAACTTGGAGGCAAATTGCAGCGCATATCTAGGAGTTGTTATGTTGCAGCCACAAGCCTGCACGCAGCATTTTAGATTTCGAATCCTTCGCAGGACGAGGTCGTTGCCTGGACAGACGAGTGTCAGAACCCTCCCAGGTGCAACAAAACCCGTTTTGGGAGTGAGAGAGCTTGCCCTTGTCAATATTGATCCATTGTTGACTTTCCGTCGATTCAAGATGACTCAGTATTGACTCAACAATCACCTGGCACCGAAGCCTCAACGCCAGCCTACCGAGCCGCGCCACGTCCGCTCTCTTACCCGCCAGCTTGCCGAGCCGCGCCACGCCCAGCCTGCCGAGCCGCGTTGTCACCAGCGATGTCACCGCTTCGTCACCGCTCCGTTTTTGGTGCAAAAAGCGCTCAAAACGGCCAACTCCGAAAAGTTCGTTTTTTCGTGTCAGACGTCAAACGTGCTGCCTGGGCCTCCAAATTCGCTCGTTTTCGGTCGAAATCGGGCTCCAGACGTCCGCCGTGCTCTGGATTCCGTTTTCTGCCCGGAAAAGCAGGCAAATTCCAGCCCGCTGAGCTTGTCACCGTTCGCCTCCGCTTTGTCACCGCTCGCTTTTGGGTCGAAAAAGTGCGCAAAAGCGGCCCAGTTCCCGAGCTCCGGAGTCGCAGGGTTTTCCGCGGCCCGACAGCCCGCCGAGGACCTGGCTCGGAGCGCGGCAGCCCGCCGAGGTTGCGGCCTGCGGCACGTCAGCCCGCCGAGCTTGTCACCACTGATGTCACCGCTCCGTCCGGCTCCGTTTTTGGTGCAAAAAGCGCTCAAAACGGCCAACTCCGAAGAGTCCGTTTTTCGTGTCAGACGGGAAGTGGGATGCCTGAGCCTCAAGTTTCGCTCGTTTTCGGTCGAAAGCAGGCTCCAGACGCTCAGCTTGCTCAGTTTCAGCCCGGAAAACAGGCGAATTCCATCCCGCCGAGCTTGTCACCGTTTGTCACCGCTTTGTCACCGCTCTCTTTTGGGCCGAAAAGTGCGCAAAAGCCAAGTTCCCGAGAGGACTTGGTTCTTGGCAAGTTTGAGTCAATAATGGAACGGGCTGATTTATTAATGGGCAAGGTTGGTTCATTAATGGGCAAGCTTGGTTCATTAATGCCCGGCCGCAGGTGCTGCAGAGACAGCTGAGGTAAGGCATGTTGCACTGCTCCTAGCTTGAACCCAAACATGGAACCTCAAAAGAACAAAGCTCGTCCGAAGCGGCCGCAGTTCTTTTTACCGGGATTGCTGAAAGTTGCACTGCTTCCAGGGCACTGGTGCGCCTGGAACAGGAGGCACATGGTCCGGAGACCGAAAGTCCGGAGACTCGAGGTCCGGAGACCGAAGTTGGTCCGGAGACCTGGTCCGGAGACCAAAAGGCCCGGAGGCCACCCATGAAAGTGCAGAGAGTCTGCGACCTATCCTTGCAAAGCCTGGCATAGGGCAGCGCAGGGTGGGTGGGTGGGTTTCAAGAAATGAAACCGCAGGTTTGGGTCAAGGCTAGGAGCAAAACGGCCAACGCGTAGTTCGATTCACAACATGCCCTAAACACAAGGGAAAAGAAACCCTAAGCGTTAAGGCATGTTGCACTGCTCCTAGCTTGAACCCAAACATGAACCCCCAAAAGAACAAAGCTCGTCCGAGGCGGCCGCAGTTCTTTTTACCGGGATTGCTGAAAGTTGCACTGCTTCCAGGGCACTGGTGCGCCTGGAACAGGAGGCACATTGACCCCCCCTTCAGTGTTTCAGGCAACCCCGGTAAAAGCGAACCCGCTGGGCCGCAGGCCTCATCACCCGCCCTTCAGAGTGGGGTTGTACCTGGCAGGGCAGATGCCAGCGTGACCATGCACGCTGGGCTGCGAGCAGCCTGTTATGCAGCGACTGCACTTTTTTCGGTCAGAGCGGGTTGAGTAAGCGGCTGGCTGACGTCGCCAGTTGTTCTGGCTGACAAGGCGACGGCGGTCATTTGGTCGCGAGGCATGTCGGGATGCAAATTAGGCTGGTGCAGCGGTGACGGAGGCTGCTGCCAAATGCTCCGGGCGCCAGGGCGCATGCATCGGACACAGTTGAATGCCTCGGCCTGACATCGCTAGGCTTGCAGGGCTGAAGCGTATACGACTTTCAGGGCGATGGCTGAATCGGGCCAACCGACCTCTGCTGAGATCGTCAGCCCAATCATTGCACCTTCCTGGAACGTGCGTCGGCTGCAGCAGCACATTGTGAGCGTGAGCCCAGAAGGCTGTTAATTGCACGAAGAGTTGCAACGGCCAGGAGGTCGTGAACAGCTTGTTAAGGCTTGCTTCCGTGGCGGAATTGTCTGTGCCTGAAGGCATGCTAAACGAGTAGTGCCCACCACCAATGTGGCTGTGGGTTGCTTGCAGCAGTGCTAACTGTGCCAGAGTTTCGAAGCATGCGATGTACCGCTGTCCAGGCTTGACAAGGCAAGGCCACACGGCTCTTATGTCTTGCATGTTCCAGGTCTTGGCGAACCAACCTACTTGGGAATGTGATTGCCCAGCCCCCGATCCCTACCAAATCATCTTCGGCACACGCATCCGCGGCAGCCAGAGCTTGCAGCTGGTGTGGCCGCGCCAAAGGCTGAATAGGCGAGTGCCGAACGAAAGCACGACGCCAGCCAAGTAAGGCATTGTTGGCTTGACTTGGAAAGGCTAGTGTGTGGGTTGTTGGGGTCCGCGATGCGCACCCATGTGGGCTTGCTAGTGCCAGGCACTTGCGGGATGTCCTGGGGGCAGTGCATGGTGCGGCCTGAAATTTCCAAGATTTTGGACACTGTGATCCACAAGCCCGGGAGGCTATGGCTAGCTTTGGGGTCCTTATTCGAGGATGCTCTAAAGGCTGACCACATTTGAGGCGGTATCGAGTGCATCGAGCCTGGTGGGCTGTTGAGGTCCGCGTACAGCGGTGCTAGCCAGGACCTGAGATGTAGGGCAATGCTGGTGGCCCAAATAAGCAGGCCTATGCACTGCTCGAGTGTTTTGCGGGGCACCCGTCGGTTTCCGAGAAGTGATTTGATCAAGGCGTCCAGCTTGGCTAGCTTGGCGGACACGAGCTGAATGGTGTCGTGGGAGAAGTTGATCTCCCAACCGCACCAAACCAGGCTATCCTGGAATTGCGCCTTTTTCCATGAAATGGGCGCTGCAATGGCACAAAAGAAAAGCACCACCAAGGCAAACATGTCTGGTGCGCTATCCCGGAAGAGCGCACACAGAAGGTCGTCCACAAAAAGGAAGGCTTTGTGGGGCTTCCAGGCTAGCAACCCATGCACCTGACGAAGCAAGAATGCGCCGGCGCGCTGCCACCAGAAAGCCGAGAAACGCCCCTCAAAATGGCACACCCTGTAATGGTAGAGCTTTCCTTGTTTGGCGAAGAGTAGAAGGCCATGCTCTTCAGGGCGGACTTGCACCTGTTTGCGCGCGGCTTTAAAGTCAATGCTGGCGCTTAATGAAGGCGCCTGGAGTGTCTTCTGGCTGCGTGGACAGCGCCAGGTCAGATGCCATTGGCAAGCTAAGGCGCTCTGGCAGATGGCATCTGGTATTGACTTGGCACACGGTGCTGTCCAAGACAAGGCACAGCTCTTTCCCTTCAACGCCCATGACTTAGAGAAGGCTTTGTTGTGCATGCAGGCGTCTACCCACACCAGGGCACACTGGTGATCGCGTAGCATTTGGAAGTTAGCCTCTTCCAGCCAGGACATGGCTGATGGCGGCTGCTCCCAAATGCCAACGCCCCCTTTGGAGACCACTGCTCTGAACAGGGCTCTACCACGGTCGTGGATGGTTTTGCTATCCAGCAATTTTTTACGCTGCGCAGGCGAAAGGCCGGGGACCCCGTCCATGTGCTGCGGCGTTCTCAAGGCTTTGGGCCCGCCCGGGCGAAGTTTGAGTCTGGAGTATTCTTTGCAAGGCGGGGCAAGCATGATCGGGCCACGATTCCCGACCAGCA
>CAUJNA010000459.1:2500-47500 GCA_963377175.1 Effrenium voratum
CCAAGTCCAGTGCTGGGTTGCTTCAGCTACTAATGCGGACTAGCGGACGGTCCGCAGAACAATTGGGTGGCTCTTTGATGCTCTACAAGCACATAGTTATGAGTATTCCCCATTAATCACTTCCCCTATCAAGAAGTATACCCTGTTGATATATGTATATATATATATATTGTTTGCCCAGGACCCTGAGTATGCAAAACTAGACTTACGCAATGCTGCTTCTAAACCAAACATCCTGGGTACCCGAAATGCAGTCCCGTCAGGGGTGGCTCTCCAAACAGTTCACTTCAATTGTAATGACACTTGCACTCGCATTTTTATTTGCGAAATTCAATTGTGAATCATCCATGAACCAGTGTCTAGCGATGTGAAAGCTTGGTTTTTTAGATAGGGGCCTTATCTTGACCAAAGCCGGAGTGGACGATTTCCTGGGACCCGCTGGACCCGATTGGGAAGCGACTATCATGTTTTGATTATGATTTGTTTGGGACACACTGGGGAAGACCTGAGCACTTGCAGGTTGAGGCTTGTTAGCGACGCTGACGGATTCTACACACTCTTGGAATCTCATTTTGCCCGGCACTGGCTTTGCACGGTGCGGCAGCCTTTTTGAAAGGTCCTCTGGCATCGGGAATTGTTTGAACAGCTGTACGTAAAAGCGTTTTCATGCCGTGGGGCACACCTGTCTGCTGGTTCAGCACGGGTGGATTTCACTGGCCAATGCACAGACTGACCTGCCAAGTCTCAAACCGAACCAAGTTGCAAAGCGTAGCCTGGTTGGAATATCCAAGTTGAGTGTCCTTCACAGTTTTGCAGGGTCTGCATAACGGCTGTCCCCTCAGGCAAAAATTCTCGCCAGACCGCCGTTGTGGCCCAAGAGCAATGGGCTGAACGCCAACTCTCAAGAATGAATAGGCGGTGAGCCCAACGCTCGTGTTTTTTTCTTGTGAAATGCAAGCTCAAGATAGCACTTTTCTAGCTGCACACCCCTGGAATATCCAACAGGCAAAGATCTAAGCCTTGTTCGATAGCTGGGCACATGTCCTTTCTGGCACAATTTGCCTCGATGCGGAAGCTGTACTACAGGTGGATACCTGTGGGCTTTAGATGTCCGAAGTTCACAACTCCCTCAGATGGTGTGCGCTTTCAGCCCCGAGAGTACCCAGGGGGGCTCGCTAAACTTTTTGCCTGGAGACTACTGACCCAAGTTTCTGGGATTGACCACAGAACTGGGCTACCATTCTTGCGCTGGAAAATGGCGCAGATACCTCGGCGCTGAAATGTGCAGATGGGGCACTGGAGAGCCCTGTGGCCCATCTAATTAGCCTTGCGTGACTTCGGGATTTGCCTGGTTGATGCTCAGATAGGAAACATATAAAGCCCCCCCCAACCAGGAAAGGTTCTTAGTAGCCTTCTTAGGGTTTCTGCAACTCTGGTTGGTGCGGGTGCTTGTTAAGAGGCGGCATTCCACTGCACCCTCTTCCTTGTTTTGTCAATCCAGTTCGCTGGGTTCCCAACTAAAGATGGTGAGTCTCAAAAAGTGTTTCTGCTTCTTCCAGGGTCACTGAGCTGGGGTTTCTGGTGGGTTGGCATAGTCTTGGAGGAGCATCAGCCAGAAGCAAGTGCTGTGAAGCGAGGGACAGTTCGGGCCTGCAGTCCGCTACGCGGAAATGAATGCTCAGCTTAGCAGCGGTGCCTGGGTTAATTGGGGTAATTGGGGTTACATCTGTCGAGAAGGAAGTGAGTTCCTGGATGTTGCAACAAATGGTGATTGTTCTTTTGTTTCCCTTGAAACCAATCTAAAAATGGATCCTCAAAACAAACGCCAACCCACTGCCGCCGGGGAGACTAACAGCAGAGAATCAACAATTGTCCATGTCTGGCAGCTTGACTGTTGACCATGGCTTCTTGACGGTCAGTCGTCAGGGGCCCCGCAAAGAGGGGGCACCCAATAAAAGCACCAGAGAACAACCCCCCTGTTGGCCCCTAGTAGCCTTATTAGTCAATGCTTCAACTGGGAATTGGGGGGTCCCCTTCCCAGGATGATGATCCCTTACTTGGGCATTCCTTAATTCAGGTTTTGAATACAGTCTAGGATTGCCAGATAAGTTGCTTCCAACAACAACGTGACGTGTTGAAGGGTCAGGCAAGCAAGCAAGCAAGCAAGCAAGCAAGCAAGCAAGCAAGCAAGCAAGCAAGCAAGCAGTGCGGGTGAGCAAGCAGTGCCGGTGTCGGATATGTTGACTCAACCTCAAATTGCTATGAGTAGATGATGCTGCATTTTACAAAAGCCATGTGAGGGGACCGTATCGCTGGCAGCCAGCTGCAAAGCAATGGCCTGGTCAGGGTTAACGCTTGTTTCATCTCGTGGCTTTTTCTCGTTTCACGCCAGTTGTTGCCCTCCAATGATTGAAGTTGCCACGAGAAGCTTGGAGGACTAGATTCTGTTTGGAGGCCTTTGTTGAATGGCACCCTTTTACCCCTTTTACTGGGTGCTTTGGTGACATCTGCAACATCCCGCACATTCACCTTTGTGTAAGATTTCTGAGGTTCCCTTCCCAAAGTCCACCGCGGATTAAACAACATAGTGGAGTACTGGTTGGAGGGGGGGTAACTGGGCACCTCCTATTAGTCAGCCAGCTGGCTGTCGGAAGTTTCTAGAATAGGGGAACTATAGTTTTCTTGTTTTTTTCTCATCTCGTAACAAGTATGTGTATGTTTGTCTTTATGTCTATAATTTCTCTGTTTCTACCTCTCTCTCTACCCCATCCATCCCATCCCCATCCCCATCCCAATCCCAATCCCAATCCCAATCCCAATCCCATCCATCCATCCATCCATCCATCCATCCGTCCATCATCTCTCTGTCTGCTAGCTATTTAATATTTCCATTTTATCCTTGGATCTATCAATCTATCTATTTACCTATCTATCTAGCTTCATTTTCTAGCTATCTAATCTCACTTTCTGCCTATCTGTCTATCTGCCGAACTCGCCCCATTTGTCTTTCCAATCTCTCTATGTATCTATCTACCTACCTACCTATCTATCTATCTATCTATCTATCCATCTATCTATCATTTTCATCTCAGTTCCTATCTCTATCTACTCTTCTGTGTCCATTCATTCATCGATCTTATACCTCGTCTAAACTAACCTAATCTAACCTATTCTAGGCTATCCATCCGCCTATGTTTGCATCTATCTTCTGAAAGCGCAGCGCCTGCCAGGAAATCCGTACCTGGCGAAAGTGCTGCACCTGCCGCGAAATCTGCACCTGCCATCAACGGCAGGTGACAGTTTGCGCGTGCCATTGGGATGCTCGCACAACTCATTCCAGCATTGCAAAAGTGTTGCGCCTGTCACGCAATCTGCGCCTGACTCTGCGAAAGTGCTGCGCCTGTCAGGAATTCAGATCGCCAAGCGTACAAAGTCAAAATGCTGCCCCTGCCACGCTATTTGTACCTCAGGCTGCCGAAGTGCTGCACTTGTCACGCAAGCTCATGTCACGAACAGCGCTCGCGGCCGTGCCAATGGGCCCGGTGCCGAGGTTGTGGAGAACCCGCGAAAAGCGCGTCGCGCCAGAGGTTGTTTGCGCTTCCCCGGAGCCCGCGAAACACGCACAGGGCGCTCACTTTGAGCAGGCTACCCTGTCTCTCAATCTGAACACTTGTCACCTCTTCCCTTTGCCTGTCTTTTCTTGTTTTCTCTTCTCCTTCCGCTCTCACTTACTTTTTCACTCGCGCGCAGGTCCCCAAAAAAGCAGCCCGGAAAAAGTGCTTCCAAGCAAACAAAGGTCCCCCGTTTTCCCTGGTTTTTGGTTTTTAAGTTTTAGAAATGGTTGGCGGTGATGTTGTAAGGGGAAATCTAGGTAACCCTGTCAACAAAGCCCCCCCTCCCCGAGGTAAAGGGAGGCTTCGCACCCCGAGGAAGCGGCGCATCGATGCAGACCTCTTCATGCGGCTCAAGACGGCAGTTCTCAGGCGGCGCAAATCTGGAAGAGCCTGCACGCGCACACCCAAACTAGTGGTGCCTTGTGTTTGTTCTTCTTTGACAACAATTCCCGCAAAACCAGCAGAATGCAGTGTGGTGTCCCATGAGCTCTGCAGGTCTGGTTTCCAAATCCATTGCCAAATGGATGGCGTCGGTTTTTGTTTGCTCCTAACCGTCGTGCGTTACGCCTCGGTAATTTTCTGTCGGTGAAGTTAGCCTCCACTTCGAAGACACAGAGGGGAGACATTTGGAAGAACCTCTGCACAAATGACTTGGCAAGGCTCTAGAAATGAACGGGGCGCAAGGTGCAAGTTGGCACTTCATGGTCTTTGACCCAACCATTGGAGGCTGTTTCATCCAATCCTTCAAGGATGCTGCTTGTGGTTGGATGCGTTGGCTTCCGTCGCGTTGCTGCTTGGGTGCTGCGCCATTCAGCGTTGGAAGTGTTGGACGAATTCTCCCCCTCAGTGTGTGACAAGTATGTCTGCGTGGGTGCGTGCGCCTCCGATTGCGCCAGTCAAGCCGTACTGTGAGTCCTCTTTGTTGACCCCGCGAGAGAGAAGCTTCTTGCATTGCAAGTCCCGTAGAAGCCATTCACCTACAGGTGTTTCCTTGTAAACAGATGGGGCCCTATTACATCAGGCGTGTCCCTTTGGGTCCAATATTAATAGTGACCACACACACAAGGTCTCCTCAAAAAGGTATAGCCGCGCATGCGCATCACTGGGAGGCAAGCATTGTTTGGCTCTTTGGAGGGCTTCAAACAGTCCTAGCAATGCTTGAAACCTGTGATTTGCGAAATGTCCAGAGCCTCAACCGCAGTCACGGCTTTGTTGTTCGAATGGCCGGGTCCAACACGTGATTCCCCCCTGACAATCAAGCAATTCGGTTTCAGGCCCGGTTGGGGTTCCAACTTTGGGAATGAGCAGAGAATATGACCAATCTGTTTTGAGTAAAAGCGCGGTACCATCAACTACCCATCCTGTCCACTCCCGTAGGTAACTGCCTGGAAACCCATGGGGTGCAGCAGCTCTCAGCTCGGAGCTTCCGCCATGGGGCACACAGAGACCGTTGCCAAAAGCGGTGAATGCCAGGGAAGAAGCGAAGCGCAGGGCTCCCTTGACTTCGTGTTTGGGACCTCCACACGTGGCAGTATTGGAACTCGAAGGTAAATTGATCGACGTCTGAGGGGACATCCGGTGACACTGAAGTGAAGGGATCTGTTTTCAATCAAGGGTTGGTCAACTTCTGCGGTATGGTCCAGTTGGAAGGGACATGGAGGACTCCCTGAATTTCTGACAATTAGGTGAAACAGTTTTTTTCCAATGTCCAACAGGGTAACGGTAACTTTGACCGTGGCTCAAGTCAAGCAGGAAACTGGGAAGAATCAAACGGTACCAAATGCAATGAAGTATTTCCAAAATCATTATCTACCCTCAGAATGAAAAGGGGTACCTAATAGACTCAAGTTGTTTTTTGCGCTCGAACATATTTGGGACTTGATCCGGGACAAAAACAAACACATGGTTCTGTCCCGAGCTTTTTTGTCCAGAAGCAACTCCCAATTGTGTAACCGTCCTCCGGCCCCGCGAGCAATTACTCCCCTGTCTCTCTCTCTCTCTCTCTCTCTCTATTTCTTTCTCTCCCTTCTTTTCCAGCACTTCTTTCTTTTGAGTGCTAAGAAAGCCAGAACATTTCTGCAAAACATACCCGGCCCCCCAAACTCCCAAACTGCCGATTTCCTTACATATCCTTTATGCAAGAGTGCTCAGTCGAGAAGTGTTCAAGGTTGTATGTAGTACATGGCCGCCCCGAATACTCAATAATAGAATTGAAAAAAGGGGTACCCAATTTTCCTACGGAGTGTGGTGCTGCAGGCCTGACGGAAGCGCAGGGAAATACGATGCCAGTACCAAACTTGGGACAGGCCGATCTGACCCCCAAGTTGTTTCACCGGTTTGGCCTATTGGGGCCCCAATTCGCCCCAATTTGTTTGAGGGGGAGGAGGGCCCTTTATCACTGAGGCCTCCACATTGCTCTGAATAAGAAATGGAGGGGGTGGAGTGAAGGGGGAAAGTCCCGATAGGGGATGGTCTTGCCCCAAACATTTTCTCGTGTGTTTGCACAAGGGACATGTTGTAAGGGGCCCCACACATTTTTTCTGTTTGGGAAAGGGAAGGGGAACAGCGAAAGAGGGAAACAACTGCTTTTGATTCCTTCCATGGGGTTTTGGGTTTTGATCTGGATCTCGAGTGACGTTCGGTGCAGAACCGAGCAGGTATGAAGGCCATGTTGCCGGAGTTTGGCAAGAAGCTTTCGCTCTTGGCTTAAGTGCTTAAACCTCGCGAGAGAGTCGCGCAAACAAAACATGAGGGCTTGACAAACAACGGACAAAACAAAACCTCTCAAGCCCCCACAGACCAACACATAAACCGACCCTTTTCAGAGCGAGCGACCGTCCCCCCCGCATGGGCAGCGGTCCAGCGCCAAGGCAAGGCCAATTGAATTTGGATTCCATGGTACTTGTAGCTTGTTGGAGCCCTAGAGAAGGGTGCACCCAAATTCACTTGGAACATGTAGAACCCTTTGAAACAGCTAGTAAAGGTGGTTTTCAGTTTGGCAAACATGTATCCTTTTTTTAACAGGCCCTTGAAGGGGAAACCACGGCATTCTGAGATTTGAGGGTTGTCTCATTTTCATACGCATGTGCCTTGAGACGTCTTTTTGGGGCGGTTAAAGTGGAGCCCAAAAGTTTTGTCTCCAGAGCTGGCTAGTAATTTGGGTTCGATGTTAACCTGCAGGGCAGTAATGTAGCAAGGCAAACCTCTCCGGATTTGGGATACGTCTCTCCCTTTTTTCGGGAGAAGCAGCGCGGCGAAGGTAGCCTTATGTCCGAAGCGAAGGAAGCCTCACGTCCTGAGTGGTAGGTTGCGACTGTTTGGGAGTACCATTTGGGTATGTGTCAAAATAAGGATTTGACGCCCCCAGGATGGATTGTTTTTTCTTCGTTTGATTTCCCTTTACACCACCTCAAACACAGAGAGAGAGAGAGAGGAGAGAGACGTTAAAATACGTTGATGCTTTACTTCTAGTGCAAGTGTTGTTCAGTTATCACAAACACAAATGTAGTCAGCCACCTGCAGTCGGGTAGTGTACATAATGCATGCACAAGTGACAAGTAGTGCAACATGATATTTGACACGGCCCCTTGGTTAAAAGACCTTGTAGTGTCCTTTAACCATAGACCCAAAAGGTGGTATTGACAGTAGTGGCAAAAACGAATGCACATGCACATGTTGTTTGCCGATGCTACTGTAGCGAACAGGCATGTAGTCTCTTAAAAAGATGACCGAAGGTAGGTATCTACAGCGCTGCTGTCTGTAGTTCAACTAACCTTCAAATGATCAGAAAAGTGAAATTGCTGTACAAGAACCCTAGTTGGTTCTCAGTCATCTCGTAGTACGATGACGTAGTACAGCACGTAGTTGCAGCTCCACCTGGAGATCAGGTGTGCTTAGTCCAGTGTTGGACTCGGCAGTTCTGGACTTGGCTGATGCGGTAGTCCAAGCCTGCATAGTGGTTGGTAGTGAATGTGTTGAGGAAGTCTGGGCCGCCACGAAGGCGGTTGTAGTCGCATTCCGGTGGTGCAAGTGCTTGGCCGGTGGTAGTGAGGTAGTTGTGGAGTAGTAGTTTGTGTTGCATGGAAAGATTTGTAGCCGTGAGGAGGGTGATGCCGTAGTAGGTGACACTTTGATGTAGCATCGTGTTGATGGACTTGTAGTGGTGGTCTTGAAGTTGTTGTGGTTGGTCGAAGTAGTTGAGTAGTTCTGGTAGGTACAGGGGCATGTGATAGTTCCAAATGAAGTTGTTGGACAGGTTGAATGTAGTGGTGATCTGGTCCAAGTTGTAGGTGATTCGGTGTAGTCGTTGATGTAGCTGGCGTGTAGGTAGGCGGTGCTCATCTTTGATGGAAATCATGTGGCTCACGTAGTCGCGGCAGAAGTTGACGAGTTGTCCAGCGCTGACAAATCGTAGTAGAACTTCTGGTGGAATGTGTAGTTGGATAATGACCATCGAGTTGGTGTACTGGGTTGTGAGGTGTAGTGATGTAAGGTTGTAGTAGTAGAAGTTGACTGCCTCTGAAAGACGTAGGTGAAGAGGTAGTGAGTCGTAGTGTGGCATCCGTAGGTCTGAAGGTAGGTCGTGAACTGGTAGGTTGTAGTTGAGCTCGGGGATGGGTGTAGTTTGTTGTTGACTTAGTAGTTGGAACTCCTCGAGCGTCAAAGCCGCGTAGACCCTGAAGTAGTTCTGCTCCGGGTCGATCGCTGGAGTGTCGGGGATGTTGTTCTCAGTTGTAGTGAGGTGTGCCAAGATGTCGTCGGGTCTGTAGAAAGGTGCCGGTGTGGGTAGTTGGTGATTGAAGTTGTAGTTGAGGGAGTTGTAGGCCTCAGGTGGTGGAGTGGCCAAAGTAGCCATGCTGCCGGAGTCGGTAGTGCCCTGCCGATCCGGTGGTGTGAAAACACGGTCCGGCGTAGTACTGCCAGCCTGTTGTTCGACGGGCAGAGTAGTCTCTGGCGCTGATGTAGTAACCTCCATCGGCATGACATCCAGCGTAGTCGCATCCATGGGCGTAGTTCCAGCCATTGCTGGTAGTTTGGCCTATCGAGATGCAGTGAAACGGGGCAGACAGTAGTGAGCCAATGTTAGCTCACAAAAGCACATTCGGGCATGTAGTAAAACACAAAACAAGATGTAGTGTTGACTCAAGCCGCCAAAAGCCGCCAAAAGTGCAAGTGCAAATTACTGGTGGTTACAATTACTATTACTTGTAGTCACTGTTACTGTTACTGTTACTTAAACGCAGGTAGTTACATATGGCCATATACAAACTGTTGTGATTGATGTGCAGCAGTTGTGAAACAGTTGTTGTTCGTAGTGCTAAACACGTATGCCAATGCTCTGTATGAGCCTCTGTAGTGTTTCTTTGCTAATGTATTTTGTGAACAAGTCTGAGCTGTTGTGTAGTGTGTTGATTTTGAGGATTCTGATGATGTCGTGCTTGATGAGGTCTTGTGTGTAGAGAAATTTAAGGTCGATGTGTTTTGCTCGTTTGCTAGTGCCTTGTCGTGTAGCAATGCTCTTGCCTGCTGTGGAGTCTGTGTGGATGCGTAGATTTAGCTTGCTGCAAATGTTGGTTTCAAGTAGGAAGTTTCTGAGGTGTAGTCCCTCATTAACTCCTGTGCAAATGGCGTAGAGTTCAGACTCTGCTGAGCTGAGTGCTATTGTAGCTTGTGTTCTGCTGCCAAATGCAACTGTTGTTCCTAAAAAGATGATGTTGAAACCTGAAGTTGATTTCCTGGTAGTAGGGCATCCTGCCCAGTCGGCATCGACATGAACGTCGAGATCCAGGATGTTGTTAGTGTTTGCTCTGAGTGTTGTTGTTGGTTCTATGGTGAATTTGTAGTGCTTGGTGCCGTTCAAGTAGCGTAGTAGATGTTTGACTCTCTTTTGTGAGAGTTCTGTAGGTGCTGTGAGGTCTCGTGCTAGTTCTTTTGTGGAGTATGCGATGTCTGGTCGTGTGTATGCTAACCATTGTAGTTTGCCAACAATCCTTCTGTACCTTTTGTGTTGTTCGTGGTCAAGTAGTGCTTCATCTTCTATTGTCGGTTTGTAGTGTGCAATTCCTGGAGTGTTCACTGGGTTGCAGTTGTTCATTCCAGACTCCTCGATCATGTTGTCGATGTAGGAGTCCTTTAGTCCCAGGTTGCAGTAGTTGCCAAAGTGGTCGATGTTTCTTCCAAGAAATTGTTGTGGTTTGCCAGGTTCGAGGTAGCCGATGTGCTTGAGTAGGACCTGCTTCTGGATGGCCTCGAAGGTGGAGTCGACAGTAGTCTTGTCACCAAGTACCAAGAGATCATCCACGTAGACCATGATGTAGCAGTCGCGAGTTGCATTGGTGTAGACGTTAGGTTCTGACTTTAGTCTTACAAAGCTGAGCTTTTGTAACACTTCAGCCAGGTAGTCCTGCCATGCTTTTGGTGAACTGCGTAGTCCATACATGGCTTTCTTTAGTCGCCAGATTTTGTCCTGTTGTGGACAAAGTTCTTTAGGTGGCCAAAGGTAGACGTCACGTTGTTTACCGTCGTGGTCTTTTGCGATGGGTGCGTGTAGAAATGCTGTAGAGACGTCGCCTAGTCGCGCGATCCAGTTTGGTCGTGACATTTGTAGTGCGAGAAGTGTCCGGAGTGTCGTGAACATTGGTGTAGAGGCGTAGACGGAGTCTTCGTCCTCGATCTTCTCTGTGTAGCCTTTTGCGACGATTCGACTTCGCACTCCTGGTCCTTTCTTCCTGTGTACCCATCTAGTAGGTATCGCTTCTCTTATGACGTTGTCGCCGACGGTAGACGCATCTACTGCGTCGTAGACGTCATGTAGCTTCATTTGATTTGACTCGTGTTTCATTCCTTCCAGTAGTTGTGTTTCGTCGTAACCTTCGTTGTCGAAGATTATGGGTTGGTCTTCTGAGGTGTCGTCGTTTGTGTAGGGTGTGATGAATTTGCCGTTGGGAAGTGTCACTGCGTCAATTTTCTGTCGTGGTGGTGGTGGTTCTTTGGTTGCTTGCTCCGTTGATCTGATTGTAGTGTCCTTTGAGGTCTTCTGTGCTTTAGTGGGTTGCATTACTTCTTCCGGAGTTAAACGTCGTAGTGTTTGTCGAGGTGGTGCTGGGAGTGGTGGATGTTGTCGTCCGGTTGGTGAAGTAGCCATCGGACTATCCGGTAGTGGTCGTGAACTTGACGTCGATGTTGACGGAAGTCGTGGAGGTGGTGTGGTGCGTTGTTGTTTTGTTGCGGGTTCCGCAACGATGTCGTCCGTAGCGTTCGTTTGTTGTCCGAAATCTTGCGTGGACCTTCTTTTCTCTGACGGTGGTAGTTGCGCATCCAACAGTGTTGCGAACGATGGGTTGTAGGTGTTCCGTCGTGGTGCCCACGGTGTGCCGGAAACTTTGTTCAACAGTGCGAGGTCGTATTTGAAGTCCGGTTGTAGTCTCCGCACTGTTCGTACCTTTTGTACGCCTGATTCCGTTGCGACGTAGTTTTCTCCGGTTTCGGAAACTTTTCCGAGCCAGATGCATTTCTGCATCCGTAGGTCTGCTTTCGGAAGTTTCTTGTGTTGTGGTGGAAGGTAGAGTAGTGTCTCGCCAAATTCGCAGATTGCTCGCTCGTAGTTTCTTCCCCAGCGGCGTTCGAAGCTTGTGTAGCCGTCTGAGTGAATGACGTAGCGATTTACCGTCCATGCTGCGTGTCGTACTATCCAGGGTAGTAGACAGTGCTTTGTGGACATCGTCATGCTGTAGTTGCTTTCAACCTGAGCTTTGACGACGCGGATTTGTCCGAGAAGTGTTCTATGTAGTCGCTCAACGCTTCCTTGACTGTTGCTGCTGTAGGATGGTGAATGTCGTACAGTCATTGAGCCGACTTTAGATGCTGTTGCTTGTAGTAGTGCATTGAGTGTGTCTTCGTTGTCGCTTTGTAGTATGCCGTGTGTTCTTCCGCATTCAAAGATGAATGCTTGTAGGTTGTTGATCATGTAGTCCATCATTGATGGTTTGTCCGGAACCAATACCGCCATGCACAGTTGTGTAGTAACATCAACTGCCGTTAAGACTGGTATGGTCTTCGGATCTTGTTGTGATTTGATGTAGGCAAAATCCACTTGGATGATGGGTTGTCGTGATTGTTGTTTCTTGTAGTTGTCCTGGCGTCCTTTGCCTTGAACGCAAATTGGACACCAATTTCTGTATGGTAGGTGTGTCAAGTTGTGTTCTGCTATTTGTTGTGGAGTGGGCTGCTGAGGTTGTCGTAGTCCTATTGCTCTGTGTGCTTCATGATGCTCGTGTTGTTGTTCCTCATCGTGGTTCTCCTGGATGTACTCGTAGTCTTTCTTCACGGTGAACCTTGTTGTTCCTTTCCATTGAAATGGTAGTGCTGCGTTGCCCATGACTGTCCAGTCATCTTTGCGTTGGGAAACTTCTCCAAAGTTGTTGTGAGTGATTGTAGTTCTGTGAGGTTCGAGTGTGCTGATTGGTGGATGTCCTGGTCCATCTGTTGGAGTGAATAGAGTTGTTCTAAGTGTTGTGTGGTGTCTTATCCAGTGTTCACCTTGTCTTTCCCAGTAGTCTTGGTTGTCCTCCTGTGCTGTGAGTGGTCTGTGGATTGTCTCCTTTGGTTGTGTGGTGTCAAGATTTGTAGAAGGTGCTGCTTTAGGTCTCCATATCTTTTGTGGTGCTCGTAGTTGGATCTTTGATCTGGTTGGTGGTGTGTCCATTAGCCGTTGTGGTTGTGAGCTCTGCCTTGTTGGTGTGGTCTTTGATGTTGCTCTGCGTGTAGGTGTTATCTTTCTTCTGAATCTGGTTTCTCCAGTCCAGTTGTCACCTTCTAGTCTTCGTTGTAGTTCTTGCTTGGAAAGTTGTGTTGGGTTCTCTTGTAGTTGTTCTTGCTCTTGCCCTTGTCTGTTGATGATGGTTAGTCGCCAATCATCTAGTTCTTCTTCAGGTATTGGGCAGCCACTGTTGTGTGGTGTGAACAGTGCTTTGCGTGGTCGTTTGTGTACTCTGATGGCGTAGTCACCATCAAGTTTCCAGTAGTCAGTGTTTCCACCAAGGATCTGTCGTAGTCCTTGGTCTGTGTGTGTGAGTGGTGCGATTTGTTCTTGTTGTTGTGCTGCTCTCTCTGTAGGTTGAATCACAGCAATGGATTTTCCACTGTCTGTAGTCATTGGATAGATGTCGAATCCTGTAGGGATGTCGATCTTCTCTGCTCGTAGGTAGAAAAGTCCTGAGTGTCTGATGAGGTGTGCTTGTTCTTGTCCATGTGTGATGGTGCAGTGTCGTGGAGTGAAGTCAAGTCCGTATCCTCTATCAAGTAGTCTTGATGCACTGAGGATTGGGTACTTCACATCACAAACGTAGTAGGGTATCATGATCCTGAAGTTGTCCTGCTTGTAGGGAACGTACTTGATGCCGTAGACAGGAATCTTCTTGTTGGTAACCGTGTAGAGTTGTGGAACCGATTCTCCACAAGGTCGTAGCGGTAGGTCTGGTGCGTAGTCCTTCGGGCAAACGTGTGTAGACGCTCCTGAGTCGATCAGCAGGTGGTGGTATGACTTGAAGTTGGAGTACATGATGTAGTGTGTGATAGTGTTCTCAATCTTCTTGTTCCTTTGTTGTTGTCTGGCTGCTGCTATATCAAAGTGTGGCTGTGTGTTGTCTTCTTGTAGGAATTGTTGAAAGCTCTTGCTGTGGTCGTTCCATGATGTTGTGTGTGTTGTTCTCTTGCCAAGTAGTGATTTGTGAGGTGTGACTCGTTGATGCCTCCAATGTAGTTTGCAGTGTCCTCATGGCTGTTGTCATTCCAATCCCAGCTGTTGTCATAGTCGTAGTCGTTCCAGTTCTCCTCCATGTAGTTCACCTCGTGTTGTCCTTCTTCTCCTTCGTAGTACCAGTCCCAAGTGTCGTTCACATCCTGAGGTAGTTCTTCATTGTTGTCGTGATCTGCTTGTTCTTGTTCTAGTGGATGTAGTTCTTCTCCTTCTCCTATGTGCCATACTGGCACTCTGCAGTCTTGTGCCCAGTGGCCTGGTTTGCCACATCGATGGCATGTTGTGTAATTGTTGTTTCCTTTTCCTTTTGATTTGCTGTAGTTTCCTTGGCCTTTGTAGCCTTTGCTTGATCCATGTCCTTTGGATCCTGAGTAGCCTTTTCCTTTGTTCTTGTTGTATCCTCCTTTGTTGTAGTTTCCTTTGCTGCCTTTGTCGAATCCTTTGTAGTGGCCTTTGCTTCTGTACTTACCTTTTCCTTTGTTTCCTTTGTAGTGTCCTTTGCCTCCATATTTGCCTTTGCCTTTGTAGTTTCTTCCTTTTCTCCAAATGTTGTCCACGTCCATCGGTGCTGTCCCACCATTGTAGTTTGTGCCAACTGCTGAGCTCGCTCTTGAGAATGCAGAGATGGTTTTGTAGTAGTCCAGGATGACAACTCTGATCTCGTTGTAGTTCGTGATCTGTCCAGCACGTAGTTGGAGATGCTGTTGGAGTGCTCCTTTGGTCTTGTTGAGTAGTATTGCAATCTTTACTCCATCTGGTAGTGCTGTGCCGTTGTCTTTCTCGTAGCGGTTGATGTCGTATTCCCACTGTAGGAATTGTTCTTCAAATTGTGCTTCATTGAATGTAGGTTCCAGTAGTTTGGTGAGGTAGCCAACACTGCGTGTTCCTACTGGTAGGCTGAACCTGTTGTGCAAAAGCCGTAGTGTTTCACATCCATTGGCATTGTAGCGGTTTTGTCTAACCACTGTAGCTGCTGCTCCTTGGCAGATGTTGATGAGGATGTAGTGTAGATCTCGTGAGAGGTCTACTGCTTTTGCTGCCTGTGTAGGGTCGCGTATGTGGGCTCTGATGTCTGCATCTTCAATTTGTCTTGTAGCTGCTTGTGCTAGTTGTAGCACCATGTCGAAGTCTCGGTCGATAAGTCCGAGATATGCTTGTAGTTTGAACAGCCACTCTTCATACTGTGAGTAGTCACCAGTGAAGAACGGTGGTGGCAGTTTGTATTTGTGTAGCCTTTGGACGTCTTCCTGCTCCTGTGTTGTTCCCGTAGTTGTGGCTCCTATTGTCTCTTCTGCTGTGGGCCCGTTGTCTGCTCCTGTAGTTGGTTGTGCTGATGCTGCTGCTGGTTCTCCTGACATGTCGTAGTAGTTGGGCATGTTGGTTGCCTGTGCAGTTGTAGTACTTACTGCTGTTACTGGAGCTCCCCTATGTTTAGGATCTCAGCTCCGCTACCACGTTAAAATACGTTGATACTTTACTTCTAGTGCAAGTGTTGTTCAGTTATCACAAACACAAATGTAGTCAGCCAGCATGCACTCTTTTCCTGGTAGACTCAAGGCCTGCAGTCGGGTAGTGTACATCATGCATGCACAAGTGACAAGTAGTGCAACATGATATTTGACAAGAGAGAGAGAGAGAGAGAGAGAGAGAGAGAGAGAGAGAGAGAGAGAGACGCACACAGGCACACAGGCACACAGACACACAGAGACATAAATATCTATATATATATATTTACATATACATGAACATACACGTGTGCGCGCGCGTTCGTGGCAAAACCGACAGTTTGGACTAGTTGTTCGCCACTTAGGCAGTGAGACATATGAAGAGAAATATTATTATTTTTTTAGCGCGCCAGGTACAACAAATGCGGGGATTTCAGCAGTTCCCCGGAGATTTCCTGGATGCGGATGGGATGCAGCAGGCACAGCTTCCATTGAGCCTTGGCATGTGTTTTGGGGGGGCTCCCTGAACAAGCAACAACCAGAAAAAGGGCATTGTGTTGTCCTGTGACATCCTGTCAGCCTGTGACCCCTAAAAGTTTGGGGGTTAGGGGTTTTTGAGAGTAGTAGTCCTTTGGAGGTGTTTAATAGGAGACCAAGTTGGAGGGAGGGACTTGATGTGATTCTTGTGAAGCGCAAACAGGACAAGTTGCCGTTGGACAACCCTTAAAAGGCTCGACAAATGGAATTGGGGTATCCCCCACCCGCGTTTCCATCAATGTAGGGATTCGTTGACCCGCGAGGAACATGCAGCCTGGCCAGCTGGGATTGGGGCAGCCCTTCATGCAGACGGGACCGGGATCTATGGGATCTATGCCGTCTGGGAGCCTTGGGCCAATGCAGCTGACGCAGGCGCTTCAGCAGTGCTGTTTGATGTGGTTTGCTTGGATTCTCTCAGGCACAACAGTGTCCAGTCCTCAGTGCCCCAACATGGGACGGAATCCAGCGGGAAGAAAGCTTGAAGAACCCTTGCTCTGTTTTCGGTCTGCTGTTTGTTGCAGGCACAGCCGCAGCTGCTGGGCCAGTTCAACCAGATGCCGATGCGGCCGGATGACCGCCGAATGGGCATGGGCATGCCAATGTGGTCCCAGGATTCTCGGGGTATCCTTGTCAGACAAAAGCCTTACCTTTTTCCAGACCAATCGTTGCATTCCGTCCTTTTCTTGGAGGGGGGTTTCCCTTTGAAATGTCCCAGTGCCTGTTTTTCCCATGGCCACTGGGGGTGTGGGTAGCTTAGCTTTTGTTTGACCGTTTTGGTGTTCCTTCATTTTCCCTCTCAACCCGCAAACGGTTTTGCCCGCAGCGGGTCGAATCGTCGAGGCATGAGCATGCCTAGCCCGGACATGCAGATGCCCAGCATGATGGGCCAGGTTGGCATGGGGCAGATGGGTCAGGTTGGCCAAGTGGGGCAAGGTGGTCAACTGGGTCAAGTTGGTCAAGTTGGTCAGGTGACTTGGCAAGATGGCAGTGCGTAAATGTGTGCCATTTTGCTGCACACGTGTGTTTGTGCATGTCTGTGTGTCTGTGTGTCTGTGTCTGTTTGTGTCAGTGTTTGTGTTTTTGTTGCTGTTTGTGTTTGTGTTTGTGTGTTTGCGTGCCTGTGTCTTTGTGCGCGTTTCTGTGTCTCTGTGCGGGCTTGCGAGGTGATGGATCAGAACCAGATTCTTGGGCAGCCGGCCGTCATGGGCGCGTTCTGCCAGCAGCTGCTTGGCAACAACTTCCGGGAGAAAGAGGAACTTCGGCAGCCCTGGCTCCAGGATTTCGCCGCCATGAGGGACACTCGGCCGCCTTTGACGGTGCCTTGAGTCCCTTTTCAGCCCCTTTAAGCATCACTTTCAGATGAGTTTCCTCTTGGTAGGCCTTGATGGGTGATGTTTAAGGGGACATGTGGGGAGCCGTGTTTTTGGTTTCCCTCCGCGCACGCAGGAGAAATCCTGCAGAAGATCTTCTTTAGGAAAAACTATTATCGTAATGTGTTCTTCTAAGTTCAGCCAATATGTTATCGAATCGTGCATCTCCATTGTGTATTCGCATTCTATCTCAATGCTCTCCAGTGCCGTTCCCTCGGAAACGTTTGGAAGTCTGCAAAGTTGGTCAAGAAGTTGATGTCATCACACCTTGTGCATCAGCGGGGGGCCAGGGCAAATCTCGTCCTCGATGGACCTGGAACAAAGTCTGATCGACCGATGATTCAAAACTTTAGATTGCACGAACTTCACTGAAAGGAATAGGGGTAAATGCCGCGATAGTTCCATTCGAAGTGACACTACCCCCTACTCCAAAACCCCACTTTTTTCAGGGTATCATGTCGACCCTCTACTAAAAAAGGAGGTTTTTACCATGGAAAACCAGGTTTTCCCAAAAAGACCCTGAAAAAAGCGGGTATTCTGAGTAGGGGGTAGCATCAAGTTGTTGGTTGCCACGTTATTCCAGTCCCATGGCGGATAAACCCCGGCTCGCTTGCAGCGAGCAATCCCGCCCGAGGCTTCTGTCGTTTTCACATTTTGAGACTCGTAGTGGACAAGAATCCTGATCAGAAGTCATGGTCCCAATTGGTGCAGTGTTATTTATTGGCCATAATTGTAGAGGAATCTCCTCCCAAGGCCCCCCCTCTCTGCGAATTCAGGACTTGGATTCATCCGCCATCCCTCGAGAGCAGCTGGGGGGATTGCAGCAGCAGCTGCTGCTGCAGCTGGCGTCGCAACCGGACCAACGCCTGCCCCAAGGCATGCCTGGCTTGCAGCAGGACCCGCAGCAAAAGGTCCCTACATGTCCATGTCCAGCACGTTGAACCATCACCTTGTGGCCCAGTTTGAGACGAGTGTCTTCTTGGTAATGTTTAAGGCCGAAATATAGGGGTGACGTATTGAGACACATCATTTACACTGAGACATGACAACCGTGGCCAAGCTTAAAATGGCTTGCACCAAACTACGGGGTCCCCCAAAAAATGCCTAGTCCTTTGGGTGTTCCTTTCCAAGAAGCCAAAACACGATCGTTTTTCCTTAGTCTATGAGCAGTTCAAAGCAGGGCCCCTCACCCGCGTGTTGCTCCAGGATTTCCAGGACCTGCACATGGATCTCAAAGGTCGTCGCATGTCTCCTTTTGGAGGCTCGGGAGTACAAAATGTTACCAGCTATGTTATCCCCTTTCTTGGGTGGTTCACTGTGTGGAAAACACAGTTCATTGAGCGTGTCTTGGAATATGGCTTGTTTGCCCTCACAAGAGGGCTGGTTTCATGTGGGTTGCTTTTCATAATGGCTCATTGAGCCGCAGTGGGCATTCCTTTTGTCACTCGAATTGCGATTGCCATGGTTTCCTACAAGAGAGGGTCCCTTGAAACGATCCAACAAAGAAATCTCTCCAAGAAACGACACTCACAAATACAATGTGGTTTGCTTTGTCGGGAACCCTTTTTCTTCCGGACTCCTTTTGTTGACAGCAAAGAGGAGGCAATTTGGGTGCCACAAAAGTTGGTTGCAGAAACAGCGGCCCCTGTATTATCCAACCTGGTGTCCCAAAGGCAAGGTGCGTGGGTTTTGCGGTGGCTCTCCAGCCGTAGGGGGGAGCGGCTCGAGCCAGTCAGCCCATTGCCGGGAAATGATGATCCCGTTTTGAAGTGGCACCAGTTCAATTTGTTTTTGTTGGGTGGGATCCCCACTGAAAAGGATCACCCGCAAACAGGTTCACGTTCTTTTTCTGCCGCAGTCACTGGGAAACTTACTACTTCGCAATGCGTGCTCAGATGGCAACCCAACCGACGTGGGTGGTATGTTCCCGCTGGAGGGCTCAGATACTGGAGGGTTTGCTCGGGAGGTCAAGCCGGAACTGGTCAATTGGCGACTTTTTTTTGCAAAGGCCAAGCAGCGATCTGATTTTCACAGCATTGACAGCATATATTTCAGCGAAGGCATGGGCTTTTGACCGCTTGCCATTTTTCTTCTGTCGAACCTTGGTGGTTCGAGAGGTTGATTCCCCATTCTTTTCAACCATTGTTCTTTTCAAAAACCAGCTGTTTCCCCAGGGTTTAAGGTGGTTTTTTAGAAAGAAGTATGCCTGGAAAGAATGGGAAAGGTAGCCCTAGGGTGTATTTGGCTCTAGGCAAGCCATGGCCTCCCTGGTAAATATCAAGGTTTGTTGATCCCATTTTGGGCGTGCCTCAAGCGGATGGCGAGCACTCCGTTAGACGTGTTTTTGTTTGCCATTCAAACTGAGGCATCCTTGAGAACCCCCGAAACCAAGCTCTGATTGTTAGCCCTTGTTGCTTGGCTGCACAAATCAATCGGCAAACCTGTGGCGACTCAGGGCTTAAACGAGCTTCAGCTTTTATTTGGACAGAAGTTGCAGAATGTCCAGCTTGTGTTTTGCCTGGGATGCAGCTTGCATCAGTGGACGTTGGGCAAGGTCCTACTACCTGGCTTCACGGGGCTTGTTGGTAGAGCCAAAGTATCAAAAGTTAATGGCTTTGGGTGCTGCTCAATTGGAAGTTGTGCGTTTGCCTTCCTTGCTACGCATAGGTGTGTTTGGAGGCCCTTCTGGTTCTGCAGCATGTGGTTTTGGGTAGCCTTCTTAATCCATAAGGTGATTAGTGATTAGTGGTGAGCTGGTGCCCCAATGAAGAGGGCAACCTTGAGCTAAACCGCATTTACTTTCATCCAAAATGCAAGGCTTTGATCGGCGCCCTCGGCCCAATTTTAGGCGCCTGGACGACAAGGCCCAAGGACTGCTGGCGCTTGGAGGCGGCTGTTTGGTGTAGCGCGCCCAAGCTCCACGGGCGGTTTTAGCAGGCAGTTCTGCGTTCCACTATTGCCATCCACGGGAAATTGCGTTTTCCGCCGGCCTAGGTGTCTTCTGCTCTTTGCTTACACATTGTGTGCCCTTCATTCTGGCGTGGTGATCTTACGCAATTGACATTCGTCAGAGCCGGGGATGCCACTTGCACGCCAAGAGTTAAGAACCAGTGCATCAACTTGTGCTTAGCCCTGCCGGCGCGAAGCGCTAAGCACAAGCTTCCGTCGCACACATTTCCAGCAGATGCCTTACATGATCAATACATGCCCGCGTTTTGGAGTCACATTTCGAGTCGGTGCATGCAGGGAAACAAAGGGGGACCGAACACCGCTCTATCAACAAAAACTATAGCCCTTAGTTGGCGGTTTGGTTGGTTTAGCTGGCTTGGGGACCTTTGTTGTTGCATAGGACCCGGTTGGCCAAGCCTGAAACGAGAAACCCCACCGAGGTGTGATGTTTCAGCCAACTTTGCTGCCCCCATCCACTCACAGTCACCCGACTTCACAAGGTGTGTGTGTGTGTGTGTTTTGGTTTTTCTTCGCCTGCTTTACAGCAAGCTAACTGACCCGGGGGTAACACGTGGTGTAGGTCGGGGTTCCCGACTTCCATTGGTGGTGTTGCTTAAGATTCAGACTGCAGATGACAAAATAATGGCGATGATCCACAGCCAGACATCGGCACTCAGCGCGAAGGGGCGAATTTCCACTGTCAGTGGGTGGGGCCAGGGTCCAAGCTCATTTGCTTGACCTGTCTAGCGCAAGGACTCAGTGACTCAAGATTTCTGCTGAGAGGCTTAGCTGCTTACCCTCACGCCCACACATGGCACCAGATGAAAGAGAATATTTATTTATCTTCCAGGTACCCTCCCACAGGACCTAGAGTAGCTTCTGTTGCCAGCTGGCCAGGTTTGGCGGGCAAGGCAGGTCGGGCGTGCTCTGGGATTGCATCCTTGGCACTAGGTTCTGGTAAAATGTGCCTACCCGCAGCAGATGAGGTTCATTGGACCGACTCACGCCAAAAGTCATGCATCTAAGATCCTACCCGTTGTGTAGTGGCTATAGAGTTCTTGTGCATCTTGGGTCCCTGTCGTGGCTTGGGAGTGATGGAAGCCATCGCAGGGCAAGTTGTTGGCAGACTTGTGAGCTTTGCACCAGCTTAGACAGATGCAGGGGGCCCGGGCCGACATGCAAGACTCAGAGCAACTCGCCCGCAATTTTCACATGCTTTGCACAGTCAAACTTATTTGGTTCGAAGGGAAGTTACAAGGAGAAATACCATGAACTCATGTTTCGCGACAAAAGAGCCGGCACGAGTTTGCAGGGCTTAAGATGTGCAGAAGCTTAAACAACTTATGAGCAGCTTTGTGGATGGCATCATTTGTTGCTCTGGACTGGCAAGTTCTCGCCTCGAGGAATGGTCGCTTCGGTGGAATGGGTCCTGGAGTGCAGGCCTGAGCACATCTCGAAGCTCCCGCTGGATGCTGCCCATCCGGGCCAGGATTTGCCTAGTCGGGTGTGAAGGCTGACAAAAGGGGCCCCTGAACGCTGGTGGGGGTGGGGGGCTGTCCATCAGGTAACCCTCAATTTGGGGATTTGCACCCTTGATGCGACAATCCTCCTGTTCGCCTTAGGTCGGCAGGGGCGATGAGTGGAGGCCTCAGTACCGTGTGACAGGCCCTGGGCCTTTTTTCGAGCTCAATTGAAGAGACCGTGCTCGCCATGATGTCCACTACTGGGCGGGCCCCTTATTTCAGGCCGGAATCATTCAAAATTTTGCTACGTGCCGCAATCTTCCAACATGAATCAAGTCGAAAGAGCTAAGTTCGCCTGGCTTCAGTACATGCGGGATCCCTCATGTACTTTACGCCCCTCGCCTCATGATAGGTTGGATCTCTGAGGTACAGCTGGGGTGCGTCCCCAAGGAGCGTAGCTATGTCCCTTGAAAGCAAACTCAGAGTCAAAGGAGGTCAGAGGCTGCGGAGCTGGCGCTAGCTTTGCAGCTCCAGACAGAGGCCGTTTCACACAGCGAGTGCCGTGCTTGCCGAGGATGAGAATGGGCATGGGGTCCGGATCCAAGGGAGGCGCGCGCATTCGATCCGATGGTTCCTTTGCAGGGTGCCCCTTTGTGGGGCTGTTTTAGGGGGAAGGCAGGAGGAAACAAGCCCGTTTTGAAAGGTTCCAACATACTGTTCGACAATCCATGGCCCGGTTTTGTTTTCTTGCTTGTGCCTACAGTAAGGAAACTAACCTCGTGCACCTGTCGGGTTGGACGAAACACCCTAATATTGGGACAAGCCACCTACCAACTCGTGCAGAAGTTTCTCCATGGTCCTATTGAATTGTATGCAAGGGGGCCGCAGCGTCACGGCATCATGCCAGGAAAGGGCAAAGGCTCCAAAGAGGGTCGCGGCAAGGAAGGCCGGCGTGGGCTTCAGGAATCGGTCTACTCCAAATAATTTTGTATGTCAGGGGCTGGCAATTGTGAAGCGGAAACTGACTCTAGTATTTTTTGAGATTCGGTGCAATTACCCCAGATGTGGGCCAAGTAGTGGGTGGTTCGTGGGTGGCTAGTTGGCGTGCACCTGGACATTCATTTTAAATGGGATGCCCAGTTCAGTGGAGTCCACCCTCTAAATATTTGTTTGTTTGGTGGCTTCCCCGCTGAAGATGCCGGGTAGATGAAGCTTAGTAAGGCACAATCCCAGCCGGAAACAGCTGCGGCCGCCTTTGTAGTTTCCTTACATGGCTCTGGGTCAACCATGTTTATACTGGGTTTTGATTGTGACTCAACCAGGGGCAATGCCCTGTGATTTAGCCAGTCTGAAAGTAGTCCGAGAGGCTGGGTATTCCCAGGCAAGCCTAAGGTTCCAACTGGGGGAAAAAGCACTGCACCATGACAGAGGCACCAGGAGGCACCCAAAATGCAGCAGGTTTGCTAAGGGCGTTGCAACAATATCAGGCGGATACCGGGTTGGCAGAGGCACTTGTGTGCAGGATGCAGGCATTCGGCATGCCTATCAAGAGGTCAGCCCATGGGTTTGTAGAATCCGTGCCCTCTGAAAAGAAGCGTGCTTCCTGCTCATGCTCAGATGCCATGACTTCATAGGTACCATTTTGATGTTAGATTTGCGCCAGCCAATTAGATGTTTGCATACTGCAGGTAGCTTTGCAGAGTGTTTGGCACCTTTCCTCATCCCAGCAGGGTTTTTAAGAGGGCGCAGCGGGTCACTCCACGTCCCCCCTTCAAGCGGTGTGAGTTATGCAACCAACCAAAGCTTCAGGTCACTAGGCATTTTTCGTTCTGAGAACGTACATGTCTTTTTTGAGGGCAGCGCGGGTTTGTTTTGAAGGAACGCCGCTGGGAAAGCGAAGCTCATTTGTTGGTCCCCCCCTCCATCCCCCTCCCCCAGCATTTGGATGACACCTTCAACCCTCACTGTTTCAAGTTTCGGGGAACACTCCCTTAGGCTCCCAAAACGAGCACCGTTCTCACAACACAAAAGGGCCACCAAAGGGTGCCCGTCATGCTGCAGGTTTGGCAGGAACTGGGCCCAGCAGTAGCTCCCGAGGGCCTGGGGCCCAACTCGACCCGGAGGTTGCGGAATTTGTCGTGTGGCCCTGCGGCCTATTGGTTTACATGCATCATGTTCATCCCTAAACCCACCGGTGAACCACGATTTGGGTAGAACAGTAATCAGCGGTTTCCTTTTCCCTTGGGCCCAAAATGCGATGTGCGAGCAAAGCGACACAGAAAGCCGGCCCCATGAACTCTTAGGAAGGGCAAGGACGGCAAAGGTCCAAAGGGAGGACAAGGCGCGTGCTGCGACTTGCTACGTCCAAGGCATTAGCTCCGACAGCGTCCAAAAGGAACGTTGCCAAACTTACCGTGCGCAAGGTTAGGTTCGGATGAATCCAGAGGACCATACCATTCAGCGGGATCTCCTAAAAGACAAGATTCCCGTCTAAAAGAGGGCTTTCCATCCCTGATTAGTACGGTCCTTTGTGTCTTGCGCGAAGTTAGTGTTGTTTTTTCCACCTTGCCAGGGGAAGCAACCTTTACAACCTCCGGGATCGGAAAGATGAGGTATGGGAACAGTCCCAACAAGTGCCGGCCTCAGCTGTCAGGTTTGTTTTCCAAGATGGTCCTCCGCCCTTTTGGTGTCTCCTGGTGCCAGTAGTCATGTGGCAAAGATTGGCATGGCTTTGATGTGTTGGTGTTCCGGAGCTTCAACCAGGCAGGTTGGTGCCAAAACGAGTGCCATGAAGTACACGATGCAGTTGAGGGCAATGAAGGCGGATGCAGCCATGGTTGGCAGTGTGACAACATGAACATTTGACAGTAACATATGTATAAAGTCAAATGAGATTCGGTCAGAATATCTAGTAATCAGCCTATGGTTGTTTGGCATTGGCACGTCCAGGGACTCACCACCCCTCAGGCTTTTTATTGGGAACCTCTCGCTGGACGTGACCAGCGATCATTTGATCGAGGCGTGCTTTGTCAAACCGGGGGGGGGGGGAGTGACAAATCAGGACCAGCCAAGGGGGCGGGGGGACGGGGGATGAGGGGGTTGTCAAAAGTATGCCGTTTTAGACCCTGGTACCGCTGCAAGAGCCGCCTTTTTGTAGGGGACCTTGGCTCCCCAAAAGTCCGAGATTGTCAAGGCAAGGTCTAGATGGAGATGTCCCAGCTACCCGGGTAATTTCGGAATAAATGTTCGGAATAAATTTCCAGGGCATCACAAAGGCCTTAGCGTGAACGGGCGTCTTTTTTGCGGGCGGTTCCCCATAAGTTAGTTCCACATACTGTTTCATCCCGAGCCATAAATCAAAGTGCTCAAGCACCGCAGAAGGGGGTGGCATATCAGTGTATCAGAAAATATGTTCCATTTTACCGTGGACTAAATATGAATCATTTAATTTGTTTATGGTGTACCTCTTAGTTCGGTCAAGAATTCATCTTTTTTGGTGGCATGATGGTTTTGCAAGGGAAGCAAAGTCTTGCTTCCACGTCGTAGGCTGGGTCCAAGTGGCCCATGAGGGCTAAACCGATTTCCTTCCCTTGCCATGGGTACTTGGGTGGTTCAGTTGAGACCAAACGCAACCCTACCATTTTCGGGGTCCCCCCTATTCTGACACACCCATCATCTACCAAGTTTTGCTTGTGACCTAGGTGCTAGGACCTGCTAGGACGGGCAAAACATCGCGTCACCGTGCAAGCTTCAACTTCGCCAAGATTCTGCCAGGCTTTGAAGCCAGCAGGGGAAGTGCTGGGCATTCGCCTACGTCAAGGCACTTGGGACCCGCTCCAAAACGATTTAGCTAGTGAAGGCTAGGGAGCCGTACCAACCAAGGTGCGCATATCCGCCATGTTGGTTGTTTACAGAGTTTTGGGTAGACTCCTTGGGTAGCAGGTTTGGAGTATGACTCACATGTGACTTGAGCCTTGAACCACCTTGAGTGTGAGTATGGCAAGTTTGCTCCACTCACAGACCCATGAACAGGTTCCAGCGCAATTGAGCAAGGAAATGCTTGAGTCAAGGGCAGCTTTGCTCTGGCACTTCAATTCAGACTAGAGCGTCAAACCTTTATACTCTCTTCCTGAGTTCCTGGACGTATTGCAGTGGTAAACAAAAAGGTAGGGCTATTCGTGGCCAATCCAACGAAGAAGTGTGTGATGAGCCGCAATGACCACCATCAAATCGATGAAGCTTCCCACTTCCGTGGCACCTTCAAGATTCCTTTTTGTCGGGTTCCCCACTAGAGAGTTTCTGGTTTTGGGTGTCCTTTTCAATTCCAACCAAGAGGAGGTCCGAATCCCGCTTTGAAAAAGACTCGGAGTCACTGGTTGGCACTGAACATTTTGGCCCACCCATCCGGGCCAGGCCGATATTCCAGCATTGCCTTCGCAGAATTCAAGCACCCGGGCTGCGTGGACGTCGCAGCCGGGCAGCCAAGTGATTCAAAAGTGGGTGCGCCCTTTTTTGGTGAACTCCTTGGTGTTCAACGGAAATCGAGGTGACATCAGCCAGTTTGCGGTGTCAAATTGTGGGGTTGAAAAACAGTGTACGGGTTTCGGTTTGGCTCTAAGTGCCTTCTTTTGCTCCAAGAGGAAAAGGCTGGACGGGCAGGCGAAACGGGACTCAACGAGTATGACATGTTTGATCTTCAAGTCACCACATGCCGGATGTGTTGCCTTGATGTGAATGCGTGCAAGCACAAAAATAGGTGAGGTGCGCCCATGTGGTTTCCCTGCTTACTCAGTCTGTTGGATGTGTTTGTCTCAATCGGTGAAAGGAGGGCATGACCACATTCCAATTTGCAAGCGATCGATTGTCAGGGTAGGATCATGCGCATGCCTAACACTATTCCACTCGTTGCCATGTTTCATGCTCAGTAACATCCTGCCTTTTTTGTTTGGTTGGTTCCCCACTGAAAACAAAACCACAAGGGGCAATTGGGACAGTGACTCAAATTTGATTGTGTGAACCTGACATGGATGATCAACTTGGCTGGTTTTGCTTTGGAGTCGCAATCAAATTGTCCCAACATGTTCTCTCATTTTGCGGAAGCCAGGGGGGAAGGGAAGTTCGGATCCTGTCATTGTGTGTGCCAATGCAGAGCGAAGCTGACCCCCACTCCAGCAATCCCCCATCTTCGGAATTCGCAGCAGATGGCGTTGCAATACTTCCCCTGCGGAATCATGATCATTGGCCCGGGGTCCCATGACTCTGAAAATGATGGTTCTCAGAGTTTTGAAGGTCCATGCTATGGTGCTGGGGAGAAAGTGACCCTTCCTTGGAATCTAGATGTGTCACAGACCTTATTCTTTAGAAACGTTTCTAACCCTAATGAGATCAACAAATGCCAACCAAGTTTTGGCCTAACCTTTGGCCAATCAGGTTCGAACACTTCAAGGCCTCATCATCAAGGGACGTCCTGCCAGGCGTGGGATGCCGTTTTTGCCAGAGGGTGCTGCTTCTCATTGTTGAGGACTCCCTTTTCACCTTGGCTCAAGGAGACACCATTGTAGGTGTCCTCTCTTTCGAGACATACAGCTGGGGGTGCAAAGGGGGTGCAACGGGAGACGGAGAGGGTGAACATCTCTAGAAACAAAGGGGTTGCACATTGGCATGGTCGGCTCAAGCCACACGCCTACAAGCTGCCCTTTGCATTCGCAGCTAGCGCATGCGCCCCCCCCCCCGCCGGGTGGACAGGCAGTGGACAGGGGTCAAATAAAAGCAAGGGGGGTCAAAAAAGAAGGGGTGGGAAAGGGGGGGGGGTCAAACTGAAGGAATGGAGGGTCAAAAAAAGGGAGCCGGCGTTCGTAAGAATTTAGGGTACGGGCCTTCCGCCTCAGCTGGATGGTTTGTTGATTTCAGCTGGACCTTTATCGCAGGCCGTCAGACTTGCTTGGTTCTTGCCAGTGTTTCCTTTACATGTGTGTGTGTGTGTGTGTCACTTTCGTATTGAGATCCTTGCATTTGGGCGTTGGGACTGAAGTTGGATCTGTTGAGTTGTCTTGATGTCACATGTGCAGTCCGTAGCGCTAGCCGTCAGGATGGAGTTCCAGTCCGGAAAGAACGAACGAGCAGAGGCTCGGCACTGCACCTGCAAACGTGGTGGGGTAGGGGCTCATACAGGATGCATTTAGGCCAGTTAGAGAACTGCCTGGCGACAAAGCAGTGTTTCGGTGTATCCTGTAAGGAATTCTGTTCAAACACGGCAGCTCCACGGACAGCCACATGGAGGGCTGGGATGGCGTGATGAGGTGTGGAATGGCGCTTGGAAGGGCATTTGGCGACATGCAACTCGTTGCCAGGAAGCACTCTTGTACGTAAGTACGTGGAGACTGCCTTGAATGAAGGTCCTGCACCAGTTGATTGGTGGTTTATCCCAGTATTCATTGGGGGGGTTCAAACAGTGGAACCCTTTTCGGGTGGTTTTACTGGCAGTTCAAAAGGACACAGCCACCCTATCTGCAGATGTTTGGCCCATTCACAGGTTTCATGATGTCACAGGGGTCAGAGGCAAAGCTCCAAGTCAATGAGGCTGATGGGTCGCCACGAAGTAGCTACGTCCTCCCAGCAGAAAGCTACATGTTTTGCGCAAACTTTACATATCATCGGATTAATCCAGAGGGTCATGTTGACTCGAGGAATTCCCGACTTAAAATGATTCGATTCCCCTCTGAGCTACAGGAGGTGGATTCCTTAGATTAGTTTGGTCCTCAGTGAAATCTGAGTTCGCCATGGGGCCTCGGGTCGGCCCGGACCAGGAGCAAGGTGATGGGAAAGAACCTCGGCGAAAGGGCGGCGGCAAGCGTGGCGGTAAGGGAGCGGTCCGGGCCCTGGGATCGACAGCGCCTGGGCCATGGAGCAATGCCTGGCGATGCCCCACATGTCGCATGACTGCCCAACAACAAAAACATGTTGCGACTTTTCTTGGGATTGATTCCTCGGCACCTGAGCCACAATCAGGTTGATATTTCCCCGTTGGATTCCTTGCGTGGATTCGGGTAGACCCCCCTTGAACTGTTTCAGCATTTGTCCAGCGGGCTTGATGTTGGGTGTTCATTCAACCTAGCAAGTGACCAACATAAGTAAGCAATATTACAATCAACCAGGAGAGAAATGCCACCTAACTCAAGCTGGTGGACCCCACACACTTGGTGCTTTCCCTTTTCACCAGCTTGGAGCACCTGAAATAGACACACTACCCGCTGTTCCGCGAATCTGGCGCGATTCTGGTGAGCCAAATTCCTTGTTGTGGCTTTGGAAAACTAGAGCCCACGTTTATTGAGGCACAGCCCTCGGTTGAATTTGAGGGACGTGTCGGACAAGGCGAGAACTAGCTAGAATGAACGGTTGAGAAACCTTGGCGGTTGCCAGCCGTACCCTTAGACTTTGAGAGTGATACATCCACGATCTACAAAGCAAAGACTGCCAACAGGATTATACCATGGCATCACACAAGGTTGGAACTTTTGGCAGCTCCAAAAAAGATTCAGTTGGGTCCTAAAAGGTGGTTTAGAGCCAACGGCTTCACTTGCGACTGACTGGCCATGGCGGTGAGAAAGAGGTGTGGTGTCCTTTGAGTACTGTAGCAATCCTTTTGGTCCCTTTGGCGTCCTTTGGCTCTTGCGTCAGAAAAGCCCAACTCTTCCCCGTGAAGGTAGGGGCGGGGCGATGGCATGAGGCAGCTCCTGCGATTCGTCAGCCTGGCCCGTGGCTCGCCAAAAGGGGACGGGTGTGAGCAACTGGCACATTTGAATATGGACTTACATGTTTGTCACATCCAGATGGACATGTTAATTACTGCATTAAATGAATATATATATATATACATGATTAATGTATGAAAAGATTTGCCCCCCGCATGTGTCATTTCTTCGGCGTCCCGGTGCGTGAGAGGAGTGCATGCTTTGCTTTTCCGCCCACCCATCGTTGGGTGGGTGGCTTCTTGAGGGAGCACGGGGTCGATACCTGTTTGTCCTTGCTCCTCAGAGTGGGGAGGGAAAGGAAGGGCAAGGAGTTCCCCGGGCGGAGGTCTTAAATGCCCCGAACGGTTGTGAGGAGGCCAGCAGTTGGTCGGTCAAATTTGCAGGAGGGCCTTGATTGGTGGCCAGAGGAAAGGTTTTGAGGAAATCAGCGCAAGCAGAGAGTGCAGCGGAGGGTGGAGGCGCATCGCACCATGCGATACCATGCGGGCCGAGTGAGAAGCAGTTCTTCGGCGGACGACCTGGCGCACGAGAAGTTCATGGCAGAGGAAGAGGTGTGGTGTGAGAATTTGGTCAAACCATCTGAGCGCTGCGAAAGAAAGCGGAACAGATGGGAGAGTTTGTGGAACCTCCTGGGCAGAGGCAATCCAAGTCGGAATACAAGGTGGCCGCGGAGGTCTTGAGGCGCCTAAAGGTTGGAGGCACGGCCGGAACCTTCGGCAACCAGCAGGATCATGGACTTTCGCCACATACTTTTTTGGGGGGGCATCTTGCGGCACAACGCCCAGCCAGGGCGCATATTTGCAAACTTCCCAACAGGGGCTGGAGATGAGCCCTGAGGCTGGGCACAATGGATCGCGCAAAGGTTGCCTTTCAACTGAATTCTTTCCTCATCACATTCTAGTCAAGTTCGAACAAAATCAACTCAAACTGCGCTGCACCTAGAAAATCATGTTTCAGCCAGCGCTGGTTGGCTAATCCAGCTGCGCTGTGCACCAAATTGCTGCTCAGCATCCCCAGCATGCCGGGTGCAGCCCAAAACATCAGGTGTCATGTAGCCCCGCCTGCCGAACGGTCAGCATCCGCGCCAACATCCCCTACATGCACAAATCTCCAGCATCCCCGTATCACCTCCCAGGGGCGCGGCCCCGTCAAAAAGGTGGGAGCGCGCGCTGAGCTGAGCAACCCCTGCAGCCAACCAGCTCACTCTTCGCGCTGAATTGTTCCCACGCTGTCTGCGGAACACAACGTCCCGGTGTTTAAGAAGAGCGCACGCCTTGCTTCTCCGCACAAAAAGGAAAGGCTCAAGGTGAAGGAGGAAAGGAAAAGCTGAAACACCCTAGAATCAAGGCAAAACACCAGGCCCACGGCGTCTAAGAAAACGCAGTTACTTTTAGAGTGGAGTGAGAGAAATGCCTAGGATACTTCTAAGTCGCGGCGTCAGCCCGTCCCGGCGGCATGCCGCGTGCCCAAGAATAGTTCCCAGTATGCCTTGAGCATCAGGCTCCCCCTGTTGTGTCAGGGCAGGGGGTCCTAGCGTGGATACAGAAGATTTTGTTGTTCTGTTTCAACGCTGACAAATCAACGAGTCTGTATATTGTATATACACACATATACCTGTGTGTGTGTGTGCAGGTGTGGGGTATGAATGCATCATGTTGATTCATCAAGCCAATTATCGTGGAACCTCAAAAGCGGTGTCCCAAAACAACGTTCTTGTTGGTTCCTGTTATTTTCCAGGGAGTATTTACAATCCACCAACATCCACGAAAAGGCCCATGTGGAAGTGCAGACACGAGAGTTTCTCCTGTACTCGTAGCTGCTAACGTGTTTCGGGCTTCGCTGCTGGGTCAGGCATGCGCATGTTCCTTTCTCAGATGGGTGGCGTCTCTCGGATGTAGGGAAACCTCCAGCGCACTTCTAAGAGAAGCCTGAAGCATGTTTTCATTCACGGATAGTAGCATGCGCCGTTGTGTTAAAGCACAAGAAACATTGAATGAATACATGTTACCGGAATGCAAGCTACCACCCCTTCGGCTTCAAAGATGTGCAATTGGATCGATCGGCGAACCGGTTACGGGTATATCAGGAAAACAATTTCCCCCAGAAACAAGTGTTGAAGCTGAAAACGTTTGGCTAAGGGTGCCCCCTGGCCCCATGCCTCGCCCTGCGCGGGACCTCAGAGCCCGTCAGGTCAGGGTTCATTTTCGCACTTTGTACCTGGGCCACAGAGCCCCCTGAGACCAAGTGAGCCACAATCAAAGCCCGAGGAAGTGAGGGTTACGAACCATCCCAAGAAGTAGGTGCGGATATCCGCCCTGTTGTTTTTTACATGGTTTTGGATGTACCAATTCCAATGAAGTGGTTGTTTCCTTGATCAAACATCTACAATACTGCACTGTTTGTGGGGGTGGGTCCAATGTACATTTCACAGGGATTCTTCCGGAACTTGCGGAAGTCCGGATCGGCTTTGAGCGCTCTGCAGCCTTTCTCGCACAGAACGCCTTAATCCGACGCTTGCTTTGTGTAAATAGCTTTCACCCATGGCAGCGCCCGCTGCCAGAAAGCTGGCGAAGGACCGGCGTGAACGCGAAACCTGTGTGCCGAAGCTGTTTGTTTGGGGTTTGCTACACACGGTGGAGCGCGTCGGAACGGTCAAAGAAAAATGTAGAGGAACGGGAAATTCGGTAGGCTGAATGTAGGTTTGACCTGGCGTATCCAAAGCTTATCCAGCAAAACTTAGGCAAGCTTAGGCAAGAGAAGGTTTGTGTCAGACTTTGCCGTTGTTCAGCAAATTGGTCAGGCTTAGCAGTTGATATCCGCAACCATTCGAGAACAAAGTCTTGACTTCCCGTCGGGCAACAATGGTAATGGGCCGAATACAGGCATATTTGCGACCACCTCCAGGAAGCCAAGTCATTCACAGTAAAATTAATGGTTCTTAAACTATAGGTGCACCCCAGCTTAAGCTAGGCTTCGAAGGCTCATTCGCCTGACTTGTCAGGCAACAAGCCAAACACACAGTTCGCATCATTTTGAATTGATAATTCCTCTGCACGAGGAATTCAGTAGAGCAAACGCAATTTGTTCAAACTTCCTTAGATTTGCTTAAACTTGCTGAAATGGTTGCTTAACATGCTTAGAATAGACCCCCCCCAAATTCGAGCGAATCAACTTCCTGGAGCCTTACTCTTTCAGAACAAGGGAGGTGATGACTTTGGGTATCACTAAGTTGAAATTAGAAAATGTGGGTCACTCGCCATATTCCCATGTAAAGGGGGTGCATGGAAAGGTGGCGCATGTACTTCCTCAGCAAGTCAGTTTCTGTTTGTCCCTCACTTCCCGAGTTGTGGACTTTGTACTTTTTGGGAAGGCCATGTTCAATTTGGGGTAAACAAAGATTTGAACCTGTTTTGGCGAATCTACGCAGAAAGTGAGGCCCAGCATGTCCCAGCCATGGTTTGACCAGGATATCGAGGTCGTCCTGAAGAAGGGCGCCGAGGGAGTGGAGGAATTCGCGGAGTTGTGGGATGAGATCATCAGCGCGCAGGGATCACAGAAGGAGAGGTTGGGAGAGGAGTTGAAGCTTTGCGAGAATCGCAAGCTTTGCATCACGGTCCACGGCATTGGCCTGATTTGTGTTTTTAGTCATTGCTCAAGTTTGTGCTGCGCATGCGCAAGCATTGTGGCAGCTCCTTTAATGTATGTTAAAGTTTTTTTCAGATTCTTGTGACGACTCGCGCACAAGAGAGCCGCCGAGAGATGTGAAAGTTCACAGAAATCCTTTCCAAAAGGAAGGTCATGTTCAAACTAGGTTTGCGCGCATTCAGCCATGTTTGTTGGTCGGAGTTGTTGTTTCTTGTACCTGGGTGTGGTTCCTTTTTTGAGCTTTTGGTGTTAATTCAAACGATCCGCGGCAGTTTGTGTGGTTCACCATTTTGAGACCTTGTCTCCACCGAGGAAGAAGTGCATCAACAAGTTGCAGAGACTCAGATCTCAGATGTGACTTGGCATTTCCTAGTCATGCTCTTAAAATCTTAGTTTATTGGAGTTTAGAAAAATGATGTGATGTCCCACCAAAAATATGTTTTGTGTGTGTGGCAAGGGACCAGCGGATCAAGGCGAGAATGGCTCGGGTCCAGCCAAGTGCCGTCCAATTTAAAGGATAAGCTCGAGGAGGGCCGGAAGCGGATAGAGAGCGACATGGCCAGATTTAAAGCCACTCGGCAAGGACTTGGCTTGCGGAGAGGGTTGGATGACGTGCAAACGGCAAAAGAAGCCGTGTTTTTTCAGGGCGGAGGGTCCTGTGGCGAAAGTCAGTTTGGGGTGACGTTTCCCGAGCTGAAAATGTATTTGAATCCCTGAGACAGCAATCATCATCAGCTTGTAGCCCAGACCCGTGGGTTGTTGTGTTTGATTTCCTTGAAGGGTCCTTTGCTTCTGATCGTGACCTGTTTCGGTATAATGCATAAGAGCTCCTTCGGGCATTTCTTGAATGCCTTGGGTCCGGTTGACGGCTGCAGAATGATTCCAGTTGCATATCGGAGGGCGAGCCGAGTCCAAAGTTATCGAAGCCATACATGGCTATGTAGCCCTTGCCCTGAAAATGCCCACATACACGGATCAATGGAATTGGGGGGGGGGAATCCTTAAAATGACTTTGCTGTTCCATTGTCCCTCTGAAGGGTGGGGGGATACCGGAAAATAGCTTTTGCATGCTCATGCTGGAAGTTCTTTCCAAAGCGAACTTGTCCCATGTGGGCTACCCCTCCCACGAAGCCACATGGAATTGCACAGAGCCCTTTATGACAATTATGAAATCTATTTTCTTGTGGGAAGCTGTGATAACGCTTTGGATGTACCAAAAGTTGTACCTGGGGAAGCCTTGCTGTGCACTTCCATGTTTGTTGGTGGGAGGGTAGGTCCAGGCTGCAATTCGTGGGACACCAAAGCTTTGTTCAGCAGCCTGTCTGGACTGAGGACTTTGAGAGGGAATTCAAGACCAAGGCTTTCTCCTGCACCGGCCTTGCCAAGACAGATGAGCTGGACCTAGACACTCGGCTCTGCGATGCCAGTGTTGATTGGGGTGTCTCTCAGAATGTGGATTCCCTCCAGGTAGTTGATCGTCTTTTGGTTCGTCGCTTAAAGTTATCCAGAAAGGGTTGCAAGTTGTTTGGTCCCAAGCTAGTTGTGCTTTGGTGGACTCATGGCTGTTGAGCAGATCAGATTGTCGTTGGTGTGTCTCAAACTGAGAGGACAGCACAAATATTTGGTCTTGCCAAAAAAGGGGGTCCCGAACCCCAGGAAGGTTCTCCTGGAAACCAACCCACCGGTGGCTTGCCCACGAAATGGGTTCTGTCGACTTGAGAAAAGTTCAGTTCGCCGCGGCTTCGAACGCCGCGAGCTTCGCCGAATTTTAGGAAGAGGCGGAGAAGCTGAAGTATCAGGACCAGGGTTGATGGCGACATTCCGAAAGCAGGCTGTTGGAACAACGAGTGTCAACTCTCTCTCTCTCTCTCTCTGTCTGTGTGTGTGTTTCTGTGTTTGTGTGCTTGTGTGGTTTCTGTGTGTATGTGTCTGTTTTGAGACCATTTTGGGGGTCCCCTATGCTCACATGCTACAGGGAGGTTGACCCTGAGGACTGGCTAGCTCAGACAATCCATGCTCTCAAAGACCAGTTGGACCACTTTGAGGCCGACACAGAGATGCTGCAGAGCAAGATGCTTGGCAATGGCTTGAGGCGCATGTCCTCAGGGAGCCCAAGGCGGGTTCTAACAAACGGGTCCTAGACTCGGGTCTCAGCATCCTAGAACCCATTTGTTAGGGACGCCCCATGTATGGCCATCATACATGTTTAAAGTTTTAGGGGGACTCCCCTGAACTTGAAGGGTGGGTGTATCGCGGAAGTGTTCTAGGTTGGCTGAAGGGCCAAATTCCTGCAACATCATGGTTGCGCGGGTTTTAGACCAAGTTTCTGTGATACTTGGTACCAAGGAAATCCCCCAATCCCCCTTGAAAGAGAAAGTAGTCATAGGAGTTGCCCATGTTGATATCACAGAAAGGGATGGTTCCACAACCAAAATTAAATGTCAAGTTTGCTGCTGGTTTCCATGAGCCTATGTAGTTTGCTGCACCAATTTCTGAGGAAGTCTCTCAGCTCCAACGAGTCCTCGCGGCTACAGAGGCTGCGGACCGCACAGGAGACCGATTGCCAAAGCCATGGCTGTGCGTGTTTATGTGATTGTGTGCTTGCGATGGCTTTTCATTCGTGCTTTGCCTTTGCCTTGCTTTGCCGTGTCATGCCTTGCTTTGCGTGTCGTGCCTTGCTTTGCCGTGTCGTGCCTTGCTTTGCCGTGTCGTGCCTTGCTTTGCGTGTCGTTCCTTGCTTTGCCGTGTCGTGCCTTGCTTTGCCGTGTCGTGCGTCGTGCCTTGCTTTGCCGTGTCGTGCGTCGTGCCTTGCTTTGCCGCGTCGTGCCTTGCTTTGCCGCGTCGTGCCTTGCTTTGCCGTGCCTTGCATTGCCGTGTCGTGCCTTGCTTTGCCGTGTCGTGCCTTGCTTTGCCGTGTCGTGCCTTGCTTTGCCGTGTCATGCGTCGTGCCTTGCTTTGCCGTGTCATGCGTCGTGCCTTGCTTTGCCGTGTCGTGCGCCGTGCCTTGCTTTGCCGCGTTGTGCCTTGCTTTGCCGTGTCGTGCCTTGCTTTGCCGTGCCTTGCATTGCCGTGTCGTGCCTTGCTTTGCCGCGTCGTGCCTTGCTTTGCCGTGTCGTGCCTTGCTTTGCCGTGTCGTGCCTTCCTTGCTGTGTTGTGCCTTGCTTTGCCGTGTCGTGCCTTGCGTTGCCGTGTCGTGCCTTGCTTTGCCGTGTCGTGCGTCGTGCCTTGCTTTGCCGCGTCGTGCCTTGCTTTGCCGCGTCGTGCCTTGCTTTGCGTGTCGTGCCTTGCTTTGCCGTGTCGTGCCTTCTTTGCCGTGTCGTGCCTTGCTTTGCCGTGTCGTGCCTTGCTTTGCCTTGCCGTGCCTTGCTTTGCCGTGTCATGCGTCGTGCCTTGCTTTGCCGTGTCGTGCGTCGTGCCTTGCTTTGCCGTGTCGTGCGTCGTGCCTTGCTTTGCCGCGTTGTGCCTTGCTTTGCCGTGCCTTGCTTTGCTGTGTCGTGCCTTGCTTTGTCGTGCCTTGCTTTGCCGTGTCGTGCGTCGTGCCTTGCTTTGCCGCGTCGTGCCTTGCTTTGCCGTGTCGTGCCTTGCTTTGCCGTGCCTTGCATTGCCGTGTCGTGCCTTGCTTTGCCGTGGCGTGCCTTGCTTTGCCGTGTCGTGCCTTGCTTTGCCTTGCCGTGCCTTGCTTTGCCGTGTCATGCGTCGTGCCTTGCTTTGCCGTGTCGTGCGTCGTGCCTTGCTTTGCCGCGTTGTGCCTTGCTTTGCCGTGTCGTGCCTTGCTTTGCCGTGCCTTGCATTGCCGCGTCGTGCCTTGCTTTGCCGTGTCGTGCCTTGCTTTGCCGTGTCGTGCCTTGCGTTGCCGTGTCGTGCCTTACCTTGCCGTGTCGTGCCTTGCTTTGCCGTGCCTTGCTTTGCCGTGTCGTCCTTGCTTTGCCGTGTCGTGCCTTGTTTTGCCGTGCCTTGCATTGCCGTGTCGTGCCTTGCTTTGCCGTGTCGCGCCTTGCATTGCCGTGTTGTGCCTTGCTTTGCAGTGTCGTGCGTCGTGCCTTGCTTTGCCTTGCCGTGCCTTGCTTTGCCGTGTCGTGCCTTGCTTTGCCGTGCCTTGCGTTGCCGTGTCGTGCCTTGCTTTGCCGTGTCGTGCCTTGCTTTGCGTGTCGTGCCTTGCTTTGCTGTGTCGTGCCTTGCTTTGCCGTGTCGTGCCTTGCTTTGCGTGTCGTTCCTTGCTTTGCCGTGTCGTGCCTTGCTTTGCCGTGTCGTGCGTCGTGCCTTGCTTTGCCGTGTCGTGCGTCGTGCCTTGCTTTGCCGCGTCGTGCCTTGCTTTGCCGTGTCGTGCCTTGCTTTGCCGTGCCTTGCATTGCCGTGTCGTGCCTTGCTTTGCCGTGTCGTGCCTTGCTTTGCCGTGTCGTGCCTTGCTTTGCCTTGCCGTGCCTTGCTTTGCCGTGTCATGCGTCGTGCCTTGCTTTGCCGTGTCGTGCGTCGTGCCTTGCTTTGCCGCGTCGTGCGTCGTGCCTTGCTTTGCCGTGTCGTGCCTTGCTTTGCCGTGCCTTGCATTGCCGTGTCGTGCCTTGCTTTGCCGTGTCGTGCCTTGCTTTGCCGTGTCGTGCCTTACCTTGCTGTGTTGTGCCTTGCTTTGCCGTGTCGTGCCTTGCTTTGCCTGCCGTGCCTTGCATTGCCGTGTCGTGCCTTGCTTTGCCGCGTCGTGCCTTGCATTTCCGTGTCGTGCCTTGCTTTGCCGTGTCGTGCCTTGCTTTGCCGTGCCTTGCTTTGCTGCGTCGTGCCTTGCTTTGCCTTGCCGTGCCTTGCTTTGCCGTGTCGTGCCTTGCTTTGCCGTGCCTTGCATTGTCGTGCCTTGCATTGCCGTGTCGTGCCTTGCTTTGCCGTGTCGTGCCTTGCTTTGCCGTGTCGTGCCTTACCTTGCTGTGTTGTGCCTTGCTTTGCCTTGCCGTGTCGTTCGTGCCTTGCTTTGCCGTGTCGTCGTCCTTGCTTTGCCGTGTCGTGCCTTGTTTTGCCGTGCCTTGCATTGCCGTGTCGTGCCTTGCTTTGCCGTGTCGCGCCTTGCATTGCCGTGTTGTGCCTTGCTTTGCAGTGTCGTGCGTCGTGCCTTGCTTTGCCGTGTCGTGCGTCGTGCCTTGCTTTGCCGTGTCGTGCGTCGTGCCTTGCTTTGCCGCGTCGTGCCTTGCTTTGCCGTGTCGTGCCTTGCTTTGCCGTGCCTTGCATTGCCGTGTCGTGCCTTGCTTTGCCGTGTCGTGCCTTGCTTTGCAGTGTCGTGCCTTTCTTTGCCGTGCCTTGCTTTGCTGTGTCGTGCCTTGCTTTGGCTTGCCGTGCCTTGCTTTGCCGTGTCGTGCCTTGCTTTGCCGTGTCGTGCCTTGCTTTGCCGTGTCGTGCCTTGCTTTGCGTGTCGTTCCTTGCTTTGCCCTGTCGTGCCTTGCTTTGCCGTGTCGTGCGTCGTGCCTTGCATTGCCATGTCGTGCGTCGTGCCTTGCTTTGCCGTGTCGTGCCTTGCTGTGCCTTGCATTGCCGTGTCGTGCCTTGCTTTGCCGTGTCGTGCCTTGCTTTGCCGTGTCGTGCCTTGCTTTGCCGTGTCGTGCCTTACCTTGCTGTGTTGTGCCTTGCTTTGCCGTGTCGTGCCTTGCGTTGCCGTGTCGTGCCTTGCTTTGCCGTGTCGTGCCTTGCTTTGCGTGTCGTGCCTTGCTTTGCCGTGTCGTGCCTTGCTTTGCCGTGTCGTGCCTTGCTTTGCGTGTCGTTCCTTGCTTTGCCGTGTCGTGCCTTGCTTTGCCGTGTCGTGCGTCGTGCCTTGCTTTGCCGTGTCGTGCGTCGTGCCTTGCTTAATTGCCGCGTCGTGCCTTGCTTTGCCGTGTCGTGCGTCGTGCCTTGCTTTGCCGCGTTGTGCCTTGCTTTGCCGTGCCTTGCTTTGCTGTGTCGTGCCTTGCTTTGTCGTGCCTTGCTTTGCCGTGTCGTGCGTCGTGCCTTGCTTTGCCGCGTCGTGCCTTGCTTTGCCGTGCCTTGCATTGCCGTGTCGTGCCTTGCATTGCCGTGTCGTGCCTTGCTTTGCCGTGTCGTGCCTTGCTTTGCCGTGTCGTGCCTTGCTTTGCCGTGTCGTGCCTTGCTTTGCAGTGTCGTGCCTTTCTTTGCCGTGCCTTGCTTTGCTGTGTCGTGCCTTGCTTTGGCTTGCCGTGCCTTGCATTTCCGTGTCGTGCCTTGCTTTGCCGTGTCGTGCCTTGCTTTGCCGTGCCTTGCTTTGCCGTGTCGTGCCTTGCTTTGCGTGTTGTGCCTTGCTTTGCCGTCTCGTGCCTTGCTTTGTCGTGTCGTGCCTTGCTTTGCGTGCCGTGCCTTGCATTTCCGTGTCGTGCCTTGCTTTGCCGTGTCGTGCCTTGCTTTGCCGTGCCTTGCTTTGCCGTGTCGTGCCTTGCTTTGCGTGTCGTGCCTTGCTTTGCCGTGTCGTGCCTTGCTTTGCCGTGTCGTGCGTCGTGCCTTGCATTGCCGTGTCGTGCGTCGTGCCTTGCTTTGCCGTGTCGTGCGTCGTGCCTTGCATTGCCGTGTCGTGCCTTGCTTTGCCGTGTCGTGCCTTGCTTTGCAGTGTCGTGCCTTGCTTTGCCGTGCCTTGCTTTGCTGTGTCGTGCCTTGCTTTGCCTTGCCGTGCCTTGCTTTGCCGTGTCGTGCCTTGCTTTGCGTGTCGTGCCTTGCTTTGCCGTGTCGTGCCTTGCTTTGCCGTGTCGTGCCTTGCTTTGCGTGTCGTGCCTTGCTTTGCCTTGCCGTGCCTTGCTTTGCCGTGTCATGTGTCGTGCCTTGCATTGCCGTGTCGTGCGTCGTGCCTTGCTTTGCCGTGTCGTGCCTTGCTTTGCCGTGCCTTGCATTGCCGTGTCGTGCCTTGCTTTGCCGTGTCGCGCCTTGCTTTGCCGTGTGGTGCCTGGCTTTGCCGTGTCGTGCCTTGCTTTGCCGTGTCGTGCCTTGCTTTGCCGTGTCGTGCCTTGCTTTGCCGCGTCGTGCCTTGCATTGCCGTGTCGTGCGTCGTGCCTTGCTTTGCCGTGTCGTGCCTTGCTTTGCCGTGTCGTGCCTTGCTTTGCGTGTCGTTCCTTGCTTTGCCGTGTCGTGCCTTGCTTTGCCGTGTCGTGCGTCGTGCCTTGCTTTGCCGTGTCGTGCGTCGTGCCTTGCTTTGCGGCGTCGTGCCTTGCTTTGCCGCGTCGTGCCTTCCTTTGCCGTGCCTTGCATTGCCGTGTCGTGCCTTGCTTTGCCGTGTCGTGCCTTGCTTTGCCGTGTCGTGCCTTGCTTTGCCTTGCCGTGCCTTGCTTTGCCGTGTCATGCATCGTGCCTTGCTTTGCCGTGTCGTGCGTCGTGCCTTGCTTTGCCGCGTTGTGCCTTGCTTTGCCGTGTCGTGCCTTGCTTTGCCGTGCCTTGCTTTGCCGTGTCGTGCCTTGCTTTGCCGCGTCGTGCCTTGCTTTGCCGTGTCGTGCCTTGCTTTGCCGTGTCGTGCCTTACCTTGCTGTGTTGTGCCTTGCTTTGCCGTGTCGTGCCTTGCGTTGCCGTGTCGTGCCTTGCTTTGCCGTGTCGTGCGTCGTGCCTTGCTTTGCCGCGTCGTGCCTTGCTTTGCCGCGTCGTGCCTTGCTTTGCGTGTCGTGCCTTGCTTTGCCGTGTCGTGCCTTCTTTGCCGTGTCGTGCCTTGCTTTGCCGTGTCGTGCCTTGCTTTGCCTTGCCGTGCCTTGCTTTGCCGTGTCATGTGTCGTGCCTTGCTTTGCCGTGTCGTGCGTCGTGCCTTGCTTTGCCGTGTCGTGCGTCGTGCCTTGCTTTGCCGCGTTGTGCCTTGCTTTGCCGTGCCTTGCATTGCCGTGTCGTGCCTTGCTTTGCCGCGTCGTGCCTCGCTTTGCCGTGTCGTGCCTTGCTTTGCCGTGTCGTGCCTTACCTTGCTGTGTTGTGCCTTGCTTTGCCGTGTCGTGCCTTGCGTTGCCGTGTCGTGCCTTGCTTTGCCGTGTCGTGCCTTGCTTTGCCGCGTCGTGCCTTGCTTTGCCGTGCCTTGCATTGCCGTGTCGTGCCTTGCTTTGCCGTGTCGTGCCTTGCTTTCCCGTGTCGTGCCTTGCTTTGCCGTGTCGTGCCTTGCATTGCCGTGTCGTGCCTTGCTTTGCCGTGTCGTGCCTGGCTTTGCCGTGTCGTGCCTTGGTTTGCCGTGTCGTGCCTTACCTTGCTGTGTTGTGCCTTGCTTTGCCGTGTCGTGCCTTGCGTTGCCGTGTCGTGCCTTGCTTTGCCGCGTCGTGCCTTGCATTTCCGTGTCGTGCCTTGCTTTGCCGTGTCGTGCCTTGCTTTGCCGTGCCTTGCTTTGCTGTGTCGTGCCTTGCTTTGCCTTGCCGTGCCTTGCTTTGCCGTGTTGTGACTTGCTTTGCCGTGTCGTGCCTTGCTTTGCGTGTCGTGCCTTGCTTTGCCGTGTCGTGCCTTGCTTTGTCGTGTCGTGCCTTGCTTTGCATGCCGTGCCTTGCTTTGCCGTGTCGTGCCTTGCTTTGCCGTGTCGTGCCTTGCTTTGCGTGTCGTTCCTTGCTTTGCCGTGTCGTGCCTTGCATTGCCGTGTCGTGCGTCGTGCCTTGCTTTGCCGTGTCGTGCCTTGCTTTGCCGTGTCGTGCCTTGCTTTGCCGTGTCGTGCCTTGCATTGCCGTGTCGTGCCTTGTTTTGCCGCGTCGTGCCTTGCTTTGCGTGTCGTGCCTTGCTTTGCCGTGTCGTGCCTTGCTTTGCCGTGTCGTACCTTGCTTTGCGTGTCGTTCCTTGCTTTGCCGTGCCGTGCCTTGCTTTGCCGTGTCGTGCGTCGTGCCTTGCTGTCGTGCTTGCTTTGCCGTGTCGTGCCTTGCTTTGCCGTGCTTGCATTGCCGTGTCGTGCCTTGCTTTGCCGTTGCCGTGTCGCCTTGCTTTGCCGTGTCGTGCCTTTGCATTGCCGTGTCGTGCCTAGCTTGCCGTTGTGTGCCTTGCTTTTGCGTGTCGTGCTTGCTTTTGGCGAGTCGTGCCTTAACTTGCTTGTGTTGTGCCTTTGCTTTGCCGTGTCGTGCCTTGCTTTGCCGTGCCATTGTCTTGCGTGTCGTAGCCTTGCTTTGCCGTGTCGTGCATTGCTTTGCCGTTTCGTGCCCTGCTTTGCCGCGTCGTGCCTTACCTTGCTGTGTTGTGCCTTGCTTTGCCGTGTCGTGCCTTGCGTTGCCGTGTCGTGCCTTGCTTTGCCGTGCCATGCCTTACCTTGCTGTGTTGTGCCTTGCTGTGCCGTGTCGTGCATCGTGCCTTGCTTTGCCGCGTCGTGCCTTGCTTTGCCGTGTCGTGCCTTGCTTTGCCGTGCCTTGCATTGCCGTGTCGTGCCTTGCTTTGCCGTGTCGTGCTTGCTTTGCCGTGTCGTGCCTTGCTTTGCCGTGCCTTGCATTGCCGTGTCGTGCCTTGCTTTGCCGCGTCGTGCCTTGCTTTGCCGTGTCGTGCCTTACCTTGTTTTGTTGTGCCTTGCTTTGCAGTGTCGTGCCTTGCTGTGCCGTGTCGTGCCTTGCTTTGCCGTGTGGTGCCTTGCTTTGCCGTGTCGTGCGTCGTGCCTTGCTTTGCCGTGTCGTGCGTCGTGCCTTGCTTTGCCGTGTCGTGCCTTGCTTTGCCGTGCCTTGCATTGCCGTGTCGTGCCTTGCTTTGCCATGTCGTGCCTTGCTTTGCCGTGTCGTGCCTTGCTTTGCCGCGTCGTGCCTTTCCTTGCTGTGTTGTGCCTTGCTTTGCGTGTCGTGCCTTGCTTTGCCGTGTCGTGCCTTGCTTTGCCGTGTCGTACCTTGCTTTGCGTGTCGTTCCTTGCTTTGACGTGCCTTGCATTGCCGTGTCGTGCCTTGCTTTGCCGTGTCGTGCCTTGCGTTGCCGTGTCGTGCCTTGCTTTGCCGTGCCGTGCCTTACCTTGCTGTGTTGTGCCTTGCTTTGCCGTGTCGTGCATTGCCGTGTCGTGCCTTGCTTTGCCGTGTCGTGCCTTGCTTTGCTGTGTCGTGCCTTGCTTTGCCGTGCCTTGCATTGCCGTGTCGTGCCTTGCTTTGCCGTGTCGTGCTTGCGTTGCCGTGTCGTGCCTTGCTTTGCCGTGCCTTGCATTGCCGTGTCGTGCCTTGCTTTGCCGTGTCGTGCCTTACCTTGCTGTGTTGTGCCTTGCTTTGCTGTGTTGTGCCTTGCTCGCTTGTTTCTTCGTTGGTTTGCTTGTTCTCTTGTTCGTTTGCGTGGGGTGTTTGCTGGTTCCTGGGTGCTTGGTTGGTTGCTTGCCTGGTGCTTACTAGAAGCCACCAATCAGAATCTGAAGGGGGCGACCCGTGCAATTCCAATCATAATTCCATTATCCCTTTTGCAGGAAAGACCAGAAGAATGAAGTTTGGGAAGGGGCCCCACTTGAGGTAGGGACCTTCTTGCATACACGACATATTATTATCATTTTAGAGGAAGAACCTGGGCCCCCCCACCCCCCAGGAAGGGTTCTTGGAACTTTAGGAGTTCTGACAGAACCATTCTGCTAGGGAGGCCCTGACGATCTCAACGCATGTGACGCGCTCGCTGAAACTTCCGTATCAGCGCAGCACTCGGCCGATGCGTAGAGGCCAACAAGAACCACGAGTGGGATACTTCAAATCCCTTGCGGGTGTCGTAAGTATGTGTGTATGTGTGTGTGTGCGTGCGTTCTGTGTTAAACGCAAAGGAGAAAGAAAGCCGCCATTTTTGGAGTCGATTCCCTTTTGTTTGGTCTCCCCAATAAGCAGGTTCAAGCCCAACAGGAAATCAATTCTTTCTCTGCCCAGAGTTGTGCAACTGGGAGTTTCACCTGGCGCTACCATGACCCGCCGAGCCCCCTTAGCCCTTGTTTTCATGGTGGGCAAAATTGATCAAAGCACCTGGACCTTCCCTCATCTTAAAGGGAAACTGAAAGGAGGCTGCTTAAACATGCTTCTACAAGGGGTTGGCCCCGTACACGGGATCCCAAGTCCCTCTGGTTGAGAGCAGTCAACCTGAAGTGCACAGCACCTTGTTCAAATAGAGGCAGCTTCTGTGAGTGGCCAATTCCCCTTCGCAGCGATAAAGTAGTCGAATCAGCCTCTCTGGTATCACAAATTTCAGGTTGTTGTTCGCAAGCATGTGCACCAAGCCACGTTTGGAGTGTAGGCCAGTTTTGAGCACAATGCCCCAAGAAAGTTGGTGTGTGTGTGTGTGTGTGTGTTTTTGTTTTGAAGCTTTGCTTCCCGTTGTTTGGAAGGGAAACAACATATTTCAAATGTGCAGACAAAACTCAGCCTTTGTTTGCTTGCTCGTTTAGGTTGGTGGTGTGAAGGGTAATATTAAGTATTAGTGGAAAGCAGCACTTTCCGTTTTGGTTTCATCAACCAGCGTAAGGCAAACCACCGAAAAGCCTGTGTCCAAACTGAAACCTAACTTTCAGTTGTTTCAAAGGAATCCCTATTGACATGTTTCAGACCCTCTCTTTAACGCCCAGTAAGAAATGAGATGAAAAGCCCAGTGATTTAGGAGAGCTCCCGATGGCACATCAAGAAGCTCGAGCAGCTTCTGAGGGCCGTGACTTGGACACGGATGCTGCCCATGCATCTCCCCACGTTGATATGGAAACTCTGGCTTTCGGGTTTTCGGGGGTGCACAACATGGAACCTGACTGGACGAAAGGGGACACCCAAACTGATTGAGTTCCTCCTTTAAGCCATCTAAACAAAGGTGTTCTCAAAGAAAAGTTCCTGGTTTGGAGACGTGGTCGGTTTCATGTCTAACGGGAAATTATCTCAAATAAGCATTTGGACCTATGTCGGTGTTCCCATTTGCTTCCGTCACTTTTCTTGGCCGATGATCTGATTGACTCAGCAGTTGGGTAGCTAGTGAAAGGGAAGAGGCTCGTCATTACAACGGAGAGAGGTGAATGATGGAGATGAACGCAAATGGCAAACCTTGGAAGAAAGGTATGGTCTCTCCAAATATGAAAGAGAGAGAAATAGTTCAAGATAGAATGAATATTTACAGTCTATCATTACATAGAGATACCAGTATTATCCATTCCCGACTGTAGCCAACATGAACAAGAATTATAACGTTTTTCTATTCAGCACGGTTTCCTAATCCATTCCTAACCTGTGCCGTGCCCATGGGTTAAACCATGTTTATGGACGTGTCCATGGTGAAGAAAGCCATGAGCATGAGATAGGCAATAATTTCCCATTCTAAAAGGCAGGGGCCATCGAAGTGTCCTGCACAGCAACTTAAAGTTCAGCAAAAGGGGCAGTTCCGCAGTTCGGAACTGATGGTTGCTGCTGTTTGATTTGTTTCAACAGGGTGACAGCTCCAATAAGTTTCATATCCGACCTAAGGAGGGATAAGATATGATATCATGAATGTCATAGGCTGGGCCAAGGTGAACAACGACGCAGTGGACATTAGTGACCTCGCCGTTGTCCGGGACAGCGTGGATTTATATGTGGCACCCGGGCTAGAAACCCATTGGCGGGGTGGCTCTTGG
>CAUJNA010000459.1:52500-98553 GCA_963377175.1 Effrenium voratum
ACCTTTGCCCGGTCTGCCCCAGCGGTGAGGGTGAGAATGTCTTGCTGTGGAGGACTGCAGCTGTGTTCGTGACAAGATGATTGAGGCTTACCAAAAAAGCACTCTCACATCCTGAGTGCGTGGACAATACAACTGCTTGTGGGAAGACAGTATTCTTAGCAGAGGTCTGCCTTGTTGTACAGCCCTTGCATAGTTGAGCACATTGCCTGTCCGACCACAGGTTGTTGATTTGTTCGAGCCTCGGGGTCTTTAGTATCCCTAGGCGCCATCACCAGACTGAAGTCAGCAGTTTTGCCTTTTTGGGCTTTCGTTGTTTTCCCTTTACACCGGCGAACAGTTTGTTAATGTTACTAGAAAACAAGAGTTTGGACTTGTGTTGGCGGGAAGTTAGCACTGGATCAACCCGGCATTGACCATGGGTCTGATCGGTAGGCCCTTTTCACAAGGCACAGGCGTGGACCGACATGATTGATCGTGGTTGAGCCAACTTGGCCCCTGGTAGGATGATCTCTGGGCTGAAAGTCATTTGCCAGAACAATCCCAAGCTTCGGACTGACGGTCACTGCGACTGGATAGGTGAGTATGGCACATTCCAGAAGCATTTCGAGTCATGCAAGAATGTCCCACTGGAAGCTCCGGTGGAGGCCAAGGTGACCGAAAAGCCAACTCCGGTTCCTACCAAACAGGCAAAGGCCGCTCCCACGCCTAAGCAGACGCCAAAGGCAAAGACCCCAGCGCCAGCCCCCACGGTGCCCGCGCACGCGGTGGCTGCGCCTTCCCTACCGGCAGCGCCCACGGCACCGCCACAGGTGCCAGCAGATCAGGCGGTGAGAGCGCAGCCCCAGCCAACGGCGCCTCCGGCGCCTGCGGCTGCAGCGCCGGCGGCGCCTGCGGCGCCAGCACCTGCACCAGCGCCCTTCGTTCCCCAGCCGGTGCCAGCTCCGGCGGTTCCCATGCCTGCGCCTGCTCAGCCTGCGCCCACCACACAGCCCCAGCCCCAGCCGGAGGTGAGAAAGAGACCTGAGGAGGTGAACCCCGACAGAGACGCCAGAGACGAGGGGTATAGAGGACATGCTGTGGGAAACTTTGAGGCCACTGGCCCCACCATGGTGCCAGTGCGGCTGGGTGAGCTTGTCGAGATCTTGGAAACTCATCCCACAGGATGGAGCTTTGCCAAGAACATTACCACCAACAGCCACCCTGGATGGGTTCCTTCCTGGATTGTGCCGGAAGCTCCGACCCCGACCGTGGCTACAGCAGTTCCTGCACCGGTGCTTGCGCCGGTGCTTGCGCCAGCTCCCAAGGTCACGGTGGAGGTTCAGGCGCAGGACATGTTTGCAGCTTGCACAGGCTATGGGATTCTAGCGGGGGACGCCTCAGAAAAGGCTGGTGGACATAAGCCCCGAGTGATTGTTTGACCTTCGCCAGCTGAATCGCTTTGGACAGTCGTGCATGAGGCGTTTGATGACGCACTGAAGCTAAGAGAGGGCCGAGAGCCAGCCGCTGCACAAACACACAGTGTCAGCATCAGGGCAGCAAAGTCAACTGGAAGAAAGTAGTTTACTTTACACCAACAAAATGGGTTCATGTTGCTTTCCCTTTAACACCAACCAACCCAAAATAGGTATGCCAAGCAACCCGACGCGACGCCGATATAATAAGTTGATGCTCAGCCATACTGTTGACCCAGCCTCAATACCTGGCATGAAGGGTAGTAGGGGACAGTCTGAACCCTTGAAATTGTTGACAAGAATTTGGGAGGGGCTCCCTGAATACCAAGCTTTGACTAATAGTGATTGTGCAGCCTGCTAACTAACACACCAACCTGACATCTGCACTACCGACAACCACAAAGTGACATGATGAGTCATCCGCTGAACAGACTTACCCGCATTGTGCCGTGTAGCTACAACCTCCGAGGGATGTGTGTTTTTTTTCTTTTTTTGTGAAGGGGTGCTTTTTGCCGACCCTTTAGAGACGGAAGGGAACATACAAAGGGCACCCTTTTCCCGAAACTGGGATCATTTCTTTTTGACCACCCATACTTCCCGGGGCGAAAGCCCGAATGGATTCCCACTGTTCCACAGCAATCCGAAAGAGGATTCCCCCGGATGGGTTGTAAGGGAGTACAGAATGAATCAAACCATAACAACGGGTAGGGTAGGGCGTCCCCTTTTAGAGGGTCAGCGGGAAAAAAGTCCGCCAGGCTGATTAGTTCAGAAGCATTCATCAGAGTTGTCCCGCAGCTTTCGGGATGAAGCCTTTGCGACAGTCAGGTTGGGATTTGTGCGCTAAGCGAGGGGCCCAAGCAAATCAAACAACACTTGTCGAGTTCAGGTCCCTTCAAATTAAGGAGGAACACTAAGCGCCCCCCCCCCCGAAATCAGAAAGCTTCCCGAAACACTTCTAGGAGGTTGTAAGAACCCTTCGAGCGGGGTGGGGGCCCTGAGGGGATGGGTTCTGTCCCGAAGCGCCTCCGGGCAGGTGCAGCCGCCTGAGCGTCAGGAGTGGTCGGCGCGAGACCGGGAGAGGGAGGCTCAGCGGCAAGAAGCTCAGCTGATGAGGGCCTTGCAGGCCTTCACTTCTGGAAGTGACTTGTCAGAGATTTGGTGGGGCGGTGTGCATTTGATATTTATTTCTCTAGTGAAGCGGGAAACTGAGAGGAAGCGAATCAATTCCGGGGTCCCCTAATGTGGAGACAAGCTCAACTGGCGTCTATTCTTCACATCTCGGGCTGGCTGTTCGATCAACTGATGTTTGGGTATGCGCAATGTCTTCGATGTCCTTGGCCATGTCTTTGGTGGTATGCTTCTACAGTATGCGTTCGTGAGGTTGGGATTTTCTTACAAACATTGGGTCGCAAATTGCAGCGCACTTCCCATTTTCAGCGCTCTTTGAAAGTGCTCCAACTGGTTCTTCATGGAGGCTGCGGCAATTGACAACCGGTCTTTAGCGGGGCTGTTTCCAAGATGCCTCATGAGGGTGGAGAGATGAGACTTTGCTCGGCCTGTCACATGTTCGCATGGCCGTGCTGTGGGGTTGTTAAGCTAGAGACCCCTGGTTGAACCTCTGAAGAGACGGCGTGAAAGCTTTGCAGCCAGAGATCGCAGCTTCAAAGATAGAAAAGTAACCAGAACAATGCCAAAGAAAAAAGTCCCGCATCAAAGACCATATGCAATCATGCTTATTGTTTTCACAATTCCATGAGAAAGGTTGGGCAGACCGATTGTTCTTCTTTATGTGGTGCGAGTGTGCGGCGCCCAGCATGTGACCATGGTGGATTGAGATGAATTGTTTGTGGCGTCTCGCATGATCATCGGAAACCCTTGATCTGATTGTGTGGATGTTTGGGAAACTTGCTTTGGTTTTTGGTTTTAATCACGAGGGAACAGAAGGACACCGCAATTTTCGAGGAATCCCTTCCTGCTGCGACCAACTAACCCATAAAATTATGGGACAAATCCAACCAGTGGATCCCAGTTACCAGTACGGGAGGCAGGCATTTGCCCTGTTCAAGTTTCAAGGTCGGTTCCCTTAGTTACCTACCGACAAAAAGACACCACCGTGTGTGTTTTGAGGTGACTCGCAGATGTCTTTGAACGCCTCGGACGTGGTGCAGATTGTGGAGCGCCACAGCTCGGGGTGGACTTTTGGTCGGAAGTTGATCTCAGGTGCAGCCGTTTCAGAGGGCTGGTTCCCCGATTGGGTGTGCAACCCCAACCAGTAGGGCCGAGCCCAGAGATCATCATGACCTTTTCGCTGCTTTGTGCATCAAAAAGATCGCTTTGTGTATCAGGGTCCCTGAAAGGATTCGTTTGGGCCAGTCAAACAAGCACCTTACAGGATCCCCTTGTAAAGCAGGTGGTTTTGGGATGAATCCTTTGAGGGCCACTGATTCTGCGAGAAAAGTGGCGCGTGTTGTTTCGTGCACAGGTGACGGAGTGGACGGGGGCACTACGTTTCACCAAGCACGGGAACTGGCATTGAGCGCTGGTGTTGGAGGATCATGTTCAATCACGTTGGCTGTTCAGCATGGGAGAGATTTGCGGGACGTTGTTTTTCTTTGCAGTAGTGACGGCGGAGGTTGCTTGTGGAGTTCATCGTGTATTTTTTGAGCAGCTGCCTTTCAATTTGCTGGACAGCAGTGTTTGCAGCAATACTGCAGATGGATGATATCTTGCACCAACGGGAAGGACGAAACCTTATGAATGCGACAGACCACGTACCGACTGGTGCAGAATTTTGTCCACCCACAGTCTGTTTTAAGCGCCGCTGTCCCACCTTGTTCTTCTTACCCCTATCTTCTTGATGGCATTGCATCGCGCCTTTGCAAGGCTGCTCCGGAGTCAGGGCCCTGGGGCGGGTTTGGCAATGGGACTGGGCAAATGACGAAGGCTGCGGTTCGGTCAACATTTACCAATTTTGTCTATGGTTCATTTGGAGGGACGTGAGGGACTCACTAAACGTCAAGCAAAAAAGGAGGAGACTCAGTAATTCTGTGGTGCATGTTGCTTGGATGCTAGGACTTTACCTTTTGTCAAACCACTAAAAGTTAAACTTTTAGCAAGGGAGCAGAAAGCAACCTGTCCCATGTCCATGTCCACTTGGGGGAACAGGTTCTTTTAGAAGTGGCTCGTGTTGGAGAAGAGTGAAGCTGGGCCTTTGACAATCTTATGGGGTTGAGGTTTGACTAAGAAATTCAAATTAAGTCACGATTGTAAGAGGATAATATGCAATGTAATTAATGGGCTTCTTACAATGCGCAAAGTCGTGACTTGCCCTGGTGCGCCCGAGCAAGCTGATCGGATTAGGAAAAAGACCCTGCCCTCCTCTCCCAGCCAGAGGCGGACCCTGCCCTTCTTTGCCTCCCTCCCAATTGCGGCCCGGTTAAGGGCTTAGTTTATTTGGAGGAAACCAGGGAGGGGGGGCAGGGGAGTTGGGGAGGGGGAGGGGCGGATCATATGAAACACGCGAATGGTACCTGGGATTCGCCCAGCCTCGCGAGGCTTGGGGGTAGCGACCTTGGCTTGTACCTTTCTGCAGGGGTCGGTCTAAAGGAAGCCTGAAAGGCAGAGCCCTGCTAGGGACCCAGATGTTCCAGGCACATGTGCTTGGTATGTAATCCCTTGATCGGAACCCTGGATTGAGCAGAACCTTGGTTTTTCCTTTGGTTGATTTTCAGTGCGTGTATTGTGCAAGTGGTGATCCGGATCACCTGTATCTTTGGGATTGGACTGGCCACTTTCGGACCAGGCAGGTATGGCCATAAGGATTCCCGCCCCCGGCCAAGAAGCGTCCAATTCTCGACAAGCTGAGTTGTTGGACATAGTTTGCATGAATTGTCAAAGTTGGGCCCGACCTGTTATTTTTGCCTTTGGGCTTTCCCTTGAATAGCGCTGATTTTTGCAAAGGGTAGGGTTGGTGTGGCCCAGTTTTCTGCTCGAGGCCGGCAACGGCTGGGTGAACAGCGCGGGTGGCTGTTCGCAGCAAATGCCCCGATCCCTGCACGGCTTTCTGGCTAAAAGTTCGGCATTTGGCCAATTGATTTGCCCGCTCTCGCTCACCTGTTGCCATTCCTTAGGGTCCTTACTTCGGGATCCCTTTCAGGGTTGGGCCGGAGGCCTTGCAGGGAAGCGCCTGAACAGGCGGGCACAAGAAGTCAAATCCGAAATGTCTGGCACAAACTCAATGCAAGACAGCATCCCTAGGCTACATTTAGGCCCAATTTAGGCCAATCAAGCCTTTCCAGAGGAGCCCTGTTGGATGTTGGGTGATATCCGGCGTACTGGGATGGGGATTGCGTTTGAAGGTTGGAGCTTTTGCAGGCTTCGTGCTTGGCGTGGCCAAGACAGGTTGACTTCAAGTGTGGCTCAGTTAGGGCACCAAATGAAAGCAGCAGCCCTCTATAAGGGGATGATCTGTAGAGTTTCTGCTGGGTTGGGATGGCATCCTACGTGTCAACTGGCAGACGCTGAAAATAAGATACGTTTTGCAGATGGTCCTTCATTTGCCAACAGATGCTTGGACCTAAAACCCAGCATGAATCCGTCTACAGCATTTGCCCCAATTGGGCGTTCCTTGAGCATCTAGCGGATGCAGGCGCTCAAGATTCTCCGGTGAGAGAAAAAGCAGATGCGGCCCTGCCCCAAAAGTCCTCTTCGGCAGGTGGTGCCGAAAAATGCGGAAGGCTGCACTTCACTGTGGGAATGTTAGTGTTAAGCTTTGTTGGCTTGCCTTGAGCCGTTGGGGGCCACATTCTTCTTGCGAACTTCGAATACGGCATTCGAGTCTGCCGTAGACCTTCGGGGCGGGTGGGCCTGACATCTGAAAATTTTGGATTTCTGGCCGCAATGCCGCTACGTACCTGGGTTCGAAAGGAAAGAGGTTGGTTCGGGGAGGGCTTGTGAACCCAGTGACTCCCGACCCAACAATGGGTTTCGTTGGCACAGTACCCTCGCTGCAGATCTGGCTGCGTAATGTGACCAGTTTTTGCCGTAGCGTTGCAAGCCTAGGTGTCCTTGAGAAAACAACATTTTACCACATTGAAGCCAGTGCTGTCTATGTTCAGCCAAACTGACGAAAAGGACGCCTACAGTTGCAAGCGTTTGGCGGCAAAGCTGCGTTTTCCCAGTTTGCACCTGGCAGGCGAGCTGAAAAGCATCCCACGTAGCGCTTTCTTGGGACGCGCAGCCGGCTTAGCCTCTTGGAGGTCAATGTTGTCAAGCTAATTCGTCCCTTGCACCACAATTCGGGCACATGCAGCCAAATCCATCCGCGCCCTGTGTAGTTGTGCTGCAGCGACACCTCCAAGGTTCTACTCCGCGCCGCTTTTGTAACCATGCTGGTAGAACCCAACGTCAATGAGTCTTGGATGCTGTGGAGAGCAGACATTGAATTCTCGCTTATGCTAACCTGGGACGCAGGACCAGGATGGTTGTCACACAAATCCGACACAGGGTGCAGGGTGCAGGTGATCATTGCCCAGTGCAGTACGAGGTGAGACTACACAGAAGGGCGCTAAACATCGGAAAAGCTGACTTGGCACGTGGACCTCCGAGAGGGACAAGGTGTGCAAGGCTGCTTAGAATGTACCATTCTTTCGGCTTCCCCGCTCAAAGTAGTGAACCCAAAAAATAACTCCCTTTTTTGCCAGGGATTCCTGGGTGCATCAGCCGGAACCATGACTGCCCGAAGCGTCCCGCAGGATTTAGCTATGCTTTGACGCTTCTGAGCTGACACGACTGGCAAATGCAAGCACGCGAGCTCAAACTCAGATGTTGGATTTGTCACGCTAGAAGGCCCTTCAGGACTGCGTTCTTGATTTAGCACCTTCAACATGTCAGCCAGCAGAGAAATGATTGATTTGCGTTGCCCAAGCAATTGCAAACACGGAGACTTCCAAGCATCACCATTCTGCTGATGTCTCCGCGGGCCGGCGTGACGCTGCTTGCCTATAGACAAAGCAGCATAGTCTCAACACCATGGCGAGTCGGGAAGCTTTCGGAAAGGTGAGATGGAACACCTGCACAAGTTCTGGCCGGAGAAGCAACCGTTGGTTGCTGTGGGGGCCGGTCATGACCCACATGAGTGCCAACTGCACTTGGCTGGGAATGACTGACTGCTCATTCTAATCTTCGATTTCTACTGGTCTTGAGTGAGCTGAGGCTGGAGTCTGTGCGGGCGCTGCCCAAAGTGGAACTGCACGCCCACCTCAGTGGATCCATTACTCAGCAGAAGCTGCCGCTTGGGCAGCTGGAGAGGTTCGGTCAAACCATGTGTGGGTTAAAGGGTACCCCTTGGCTCGTTTATATAAATAAAGGGAAACCAACGGAAAGCCGGAAAAGCCATCCGTTTTGGGGGTTCCACTAATTAACACACATTCCACATACACACGGAGCACACACCCTGATTTGTCTACGCCCATTTGGTGTTTGGGACATGGGGGTCGAGCTCGATTTGTTGTTCCCCGCGTGTTTTGCAGAGAACCCAGGACGATCCCGATAAACTGTCAACTGTCCTGTAGGGGAAACGAGCAGTTTTGACTGTAGCACGGGTACCCAGAAAGGCAGTGAATGCCGTCCTCATTTCACAAGGTTTCGTGGGTGCCTCTTGGGGTTGCTATAACAGAAACTCCTGTGCGGGAGTGTGTTTTTTTCGAGTGCACCCTTGTTGGGCTTGTTTGAAAGGGAAACCAAAGGAAAGCCCCCCTCCTATTTTGACGCATACCCATGTTATTTCGCATATTCTAGAAACATCCATAATATGCCAAATGTGTTCAAAACGGGATGCCTCTTGAAGGGATCCTTTCATGGCCCCCCTTTAGTGAATATCACGAGCAGTTTCCAAAATTCAATGCTTCTCTCTTGGACAACTCCTGCTGTTTAGCGGCACCGTCTCGATCCCTTTGCGTTTAGTGGGCTCTGCACCAAGAATGGGATCAAAGAGTTCAGCCAACAGATAATTGTTCAGATAGAGGCTTCCCCACTGAAGATGGAATTGCACTATAAGAAAGACATTTGCTCAGAGGCACCATCTACATGCATTGTTATTTGGTGGGTTTGGAACAAACGAATAATGGGCACAAAGAAGCAAGCGACCGCAACCCCTACAGGTTGCAGCTGACACCAAAAGAAAAGTTGTCTTCCAGCTTCACGATGATTGGAGGGAGGGTATACCACTTAAATACTAGCAGGCGAACCACTTATTACGAGGATAGGGGTTACAACCCAGGCTATAAACCAATGGGTTATTTTTTGGATGCTAGCCTTTTCGCGGTGGTTTAAAGTTTAAAGGGAAGCCGAAGCGGAAACTATCATAATCAAAACGGTGATCCTATTTAAACACGTACCCACGTGGGTAGACTGGCTGCTCGAATGAGGTCGGAGCTTTTGGAGCGCAAAGGCAAGGGCAGCTTCACGGCATTCGATTGTCGAGCAGCCACTCGGCGCGTCCGAAGTGGTTCGGAGCTTAGGAGTTCCGGAAGGTAGGCGTTCTGTTGGGGATACCACCTGGGCGCATTGTTCCCTCATGGAAACCATGGGTGTTATTTTGGGAGCCTGCACGGCAAACCTGGCTGTTGGCACGCTGAGTTGGAACCCTGAACGGACCGGTGGTTTGGTTAAAGGGCGTCCCTTTCCGGTCGATTGCCGTATTGAGCACCAGCGAGTTTCTTCCTTTCGGTTCCCCTGAAAGCTATCAAGTCTTTACTCAGGTCCCCAGAGTTCGGAGCCGCTCCGGGCCAGGAAATGGTTCACGAGTCAGTAGGCAATTGGGGAGGCGCTGGGGACTCTGGGACAGTTTTGAAGGAGCTTAGGACTTGGGGAGTCAATTTGGAAGGGCCCGTTTTGATAGACCCCCTTTTAAGGCTGGTAACAGCATGTGTGCATGCTAATTGTCACGAGTCATGCTGGGTCCGAGGTTGGCAGGAACTGACTCAAAAGCCTTGTGTCACATAGCCCATTTGAGCATGCAAGATGAGTTTGACCCCAAATGCAGGGGACAATGGGTGGTGTCCGCGGCTTCAGCCAGAACGCATTGGCGAGGTCCAGGATCCACGCCAAACCAGCATGTTATGAGGCAACAGCGAATCGGCACGCTTGGCATAAACGATGGCCGTGCAAAAGTAATCCCACACGCTCATCTGAGTGTGCCAACTGAAGCTGGCCCCAAACAGCTAGGTACGTGAATCAAACTCGCGGGACCCCAATGGCTTTCCTTTCTGGCTTCCTTTCAAATGAGCCTGAAAAAGAGTGCCCAACAAAGTAATCATGCATCTGACTTTGAGCGGTTGATGCATTGATAGTTTGCTTTTCTTGTTGCTTATGCTGTCAAGTGGTGCCAGTTGTTGCTTGCTAAGGCGGTGGTATTTGGTGCCGGTTTTGTTGCAGGCACATGTCTGGCACCCAGTGTCCTTAAACTCAACTTCTATTTGGACACACTGGAGCGCTGTGCCTATTCTCAACCTTGAAACATCACCTCGGCTGCTTAGTCTCTTCCAAGGACCTTGCCAATGCGCTGGAGAAGTGTTTCGACTACTTTGCCAAGGCCCGGCCAAGCTGCTTCTTGGGTTTGTCTCCGAACTGGAGATAATCCCCCAACATGAAATGTTCTCTTCCTTGGTTTCTTTGTCAAGCAACCCCACAAAGGGTACCAACTCAAAACAAGGCAGGCCCAAATTGTTGGAGTTGTGGTGTCAAGGCATGCCTTGAGTTGTGGGAATAAGCTTGGTTGGGACATCAAAGAGGCGCCTGGCACCCACAAAACGGGACTGCAGCTTCCTCGTGGAATTCGCGGAGAGGTTGCAAGCCCTGGAAGTGCAAACTTGAAGTTCCGAAAGTTCCCTTTTGTGCAGAAAATGGTTGGGGACCGACCTGGCAGGTGCCATGGGCACTCGGCCATTTGCAGCCCAGCCCCTGAAAAACCAGATGGTTGCACCATACGGAGGGGTGCCCCCCACCCCCTTTCCCCCTCCAACAGTCGGGGGTGGGGGGCTGGGGGTGCGGAGGGCTTATTTTGAGCTGGGATCAGGTGGCGAGTGTAGTCACCGACCTGGAGACGCTGAAGGCACTGGATGGGGTTGAGCTACGGCCTGCTCAGTTGCGCATTCCTAAACCCTCCCTGCCGATCCATTGCAGCGGTCGAAACCCCAAGATTTCAGAAACCCAACAGTAAAACCGTTCTTTGTTGGCCAGAACTGCCGATCCCCATTTTGCGAAAGAAATAGGGGAAACCCTTTCTGAAATCTCAATTGAAAAATGGGTTTGGCCAAACCTCGATTGAGCAGCAAAATCCTTCAGCCGGTTGACACAAGTTCATTTGTTAGCTGCCCGAGACATAATTGCGTCAAAGAATATTGACACTGCTCAGCCGTTGTTGTCCTGTGTTGGCCTTCCTTTTTTTTTAGTCAGGCGCTTGCCATGGCAGTTTGTTTATATGTGCGGATGTGTCATGTCGACATGGCTCCAACACGACCACTGTTTGGGCTTGGGCATGTTTTTGTGAATGTTAGTGGTGAACGGCAAGTTCGGATGTTTGTTGGCCTGGGGAGATTTTGCTGTAACCGGCCCATTTTGGTTGCAACCGCTCAGATGTTCGTTGGCCCAGTCTAAAATGCGGTGTTTGTTTTTGTTTGTGTTGTAAATCCACCTAGAAGTGAGCGACCCCGCTGTCAGGAGAGCACGTTGCATGTGTTGGAAACCTTCGCGGCGCCTTGGCGGATGTGGTACGATTTGGGTTGGTGTCAAAATAGGGGAACTCCCCAACTGGGAAATCCTTCCCCAAAAAAGGTACGCTCAACAAAACACCATATGCATCGAGAGACTTGACTGGGAGATGCTGGCCGGGCGTGATGGGGAGCATTGTGGACCCATGGGCCTGAAAGCTGGGCTAGGGCCTGAGAAGGCCATAGGTGAGAGCGATAGCCCCGATGTCCATGATTCAATTCAAGGTGTTGCCTACCATTCCGGCCCCCCAGGCTTGGAGTTCCCGCGAAGCAGCCGGACGATTCCTTGCGGCGTGCTGGACATGCCTTTTCTTTGGAAATCTGACAGCGGTAGAGTCGGCATGGGCAGGGCGATGTGTCGCCAGATGGGTGAAGAAACGCTGAGCTCTGCTTAGGCAGAGCGATGTATCTACCTGGAGCTGCGGACCTCTCCCAAGCAGTTCAAGGCCAGCGAAGTGTGGCTTCAGATGGGTCAGCCCATGAGGGCTCGCTGGCCTATACTTAGGAGTTTGCAGCCATCTTAGAAAACTGCATGTTGTTAGCATTTTGTTATTTGTTGTTTGTTGCTTTGTTTCTGGTGTTTCAAGTTGACTTAGGATGTTTGCTTTTTTGCTGGCAAAGCTGCCTGGCGTTCTTTCAAGAGTCTGGCATGCTGCGACCGCAACATGGCGCGGCGCAGGCGCTAGTCGCAGAAGCATTGCTGAAAAGTTGCACCTAAAATTCCACATAGTAAAATGGCAGAAACATCGCGGATAAAGTTCCGACTGGCAGACAAATAGCAGCTACAATTCCAAATGGCAGCAAAACTGCAGAATGGCTGCAACATTGCAGAACAATTGCAGCAACATGGCAGACAAATGGCACCTAGAATTCAACATGGCATAAACATGACAGAAACATGGTAGAAAAATGACAGGTGATACAGGTGCCTCAACAATGAAGCAAACAAGCCTTCAACAATGCAATTACCGAGTCAACATAGCAGAGAAATTGCAGACACGCGGTAGGACATTAGCAGAACAATGGCAGACAAATTGCAGCCGCGACTCCAGAACTTCTTGCGACAAATGAACTCTTAAAACATGCACACCAATTCCGGCCCGAAAGGGAGAAAGCCGAGCCGCTATACGGTTTATGCATGCGTGGTACGTCGCTCTGTCTTTCCTTTCAGGGTACCCGGGTACCCTTTTGTTGTCGTTTTCGAGGGAAACCAAAAGACGTCACCTGCATTTGGGCGGGTTCTCCCGCTTATATGGAGACAAACGCACAAAATTGCCCCTGGCCTGGCAAATTACGCTACATGCAGTCGCAGCCGTTGTTACTGGTAATTCAGCATTCATTACGCTGCACAGGCCGACCAGGTGTAGGCTAAGACTCTTGTAGCCAAACCTCAGGGTCAGGGTTACTGTAAGGGAGCAGGTACAAGAGACATAGAAAGAGAGAGAGAGAGGGGGTGACCCTGGACAGTCAGCACTCACATCATCCTAAATGGCCAACACTGCTTGTTAGGTATCAGGCGGCAAATGCCACTAGGACAGTTGATGACGTAGGATGTGGGCAGCCTGCCATGTTTTGAACTTATAGCCTTGCATGAAGCAAGCGAAGGTTGTCGACGGCGGCGACGAGACTCCTGGCTGCACGTATTGCGTCGAAATGTGTTCTGTTGTTTACGCCCCGAATTCTGCGGCAGCGCAAACGAGGCATTCACACACTGGGCTGTGAACCACAGTGTCATTCTGAACTCTTTGGGCTGGTGGTGGTGAACAACCGTGGACTCTGAGAGTTTGTTGCTACAAAATGTAAGAACAAAAGCAACTGAGTTTTCCGCTTGCAGCTGATGCTAGTGCCGAGCACTTGCAATGCTAATGCCAGTGCTACTGCTGCTGCCAGTCTGCCACTGACACCGCAAAGGGAACGCCAGCCCTTATTCAGGTTCAAATGCTGAGATCGACTTCCATTTCTCGGAAAACTAGATAACGGAAACTGGGACCCCAGCCCCGCCCCCATCCCCCTCCCACTTAGAGTAGGAGGAGAAGCTTGTGACAGGTGCTTCACCACAAAGATGCAGTACTTGCAGACAGTGCGAGATGCAATCCAAGAGTTCCACTCAGAGGCACGGGTGGCTTGCAGATGCTTCCAGACTCCAGCGGCGATTCCCGATTTTCTCCAGCAATCCTTCTTGTCAAAACCATTTCTGGGAAAATGATCCTTGGAAAGAATGGTGAAGCGGCACCAAGTATTACCCAGGCAGTTGTCAAAGGGGGCCCTTTGGAAATTGAGTGTATGTTGCGCCGCCGTTATTGAGGGAAGTGGCAACTGTTCAGTACTAAAGCCGGACGCACAGTGCATGGATGTATTTGGGGGTGTTAATGCCGTTGTCTTGCATGATGCCTTTGAAGGCATCTTTGGGGGATGTCTTTGGAAGGTGATTTGAGGGTGTCTTTAGGTCCATTCTCTGTCCGCTGGCCTCATCTCCGTTCTGCCTGAACTGAGACACACAAACGGCTACACGTGTGGGCGTCCATTTGATAGTCACTGCCAAAGATTTATATATATATATATTTTAAAAAAAAAAATGAAAAAAAAAACATGTGACAATGAAAGCCTGCAGCCTCTATTCACCAGGCTTCAGCCAACAGAAAAAAAATCCCGTCTTTGGGGGGGCTGTCTTTGACGGATGCTGCAATGTGTTCCTGGAAGGGGGGTCTTGGGAAGCCTGTGTTCGGGGATCTTTTTGGCAACGAAAAGTCGCTATGTAATTAGGTATGCCTTTAGGGTTGCACGTGTCTGCATTCGGGCGCCTGGCCTCTACCAGCGTTCTTTTCTATCCTTGGAGTGCTCCCTTCAAAGGCGAATGAGTACCCAAAAAGGGTGCCCTCTGTACAATCTGCCGTGTCGCCCGCCCTTGCGAATGCACGAAAGGCCCTGGCGAAATTCGGCTTTGTCATGGAGGCGGGGGGGGCAGAAAGACCGGATGCCGCATGAAAAGCGTTCAAGTACCCCTGCGTGTTTTCTTGGCAACAACCCTAAAAGGGTAAGATAAAATCTATGTGCTTCTATCGAAGAATAGGACTGACTGTGCCAACCCAAGGTGCAAACTAAATCCCGCCATGAAAAAGCCAAGAGCTGCCTTGCCGGCTGGCTTCTCGTGCGAGCAACCTTTTGAACAACTACGCAATCTATGCTTGCAGATCCTGCCGTTTGTTTGTTTTAAACTAAAGGGCGCCTTAGCCAAGTTCCTTCCTGAGCTTAAAGATTCAATCCCCTCCCTCTTTGCATTTACGAGATCAATGCATGAACAAAGGCAAACGGAAATCATGTGTATGAACCTGTTTTGACGGCAACGCGTCACTTCTTTGTAGATTCTGAATAAAAAGCGCACAAAATAAAACGCATAAATATAATTCCAAGTGGGACCTGGGGGATAGCGCGAGCGAGAGTAATATGGTCTACTAGTACATGACCTGTAGCTGTCGGGTTGCTGGAGCTGGGGGTCGCGAACCGCCCGGATTCGGCTTTCCCGTATTGAAAGCAGTTGGCCATGGAGTCGTGAAATCTCCTTTTGGTGGCGTTGGCCAAATCCACAAATTTCAAGGCGAAATTTGGACTGGAGAAAGAAGAGGCAGCACCCCCTAGAACTGATTGACCAACTGTGCGAGGTTTGGATTGCCATATCCTTCCACTTTGCTGTTCGCGGGGACTCCCACCCCCCTTTCTAAGGTAGGGGGTGATGCATGTTTCCAAAAGTAGCAAAAGATTGGAGAAATACTTGTCAAGTTGGCTGCATGTACAGCAAGCTTAGCACACGATTGCTTCAAGCAGCACTTCGGCATGCGGGCCCAATGGGTCAAGCTAGTACCAGCCCACTTGGCCACCTGCTACTTGGTTGGACCTTGAGCCTTGAGTTTGTCCACAAATGTTCACTTTTACACTGGCCAACCAAGAAAGAGATCTTCATCAAACCACCAAGCTCGTAAATTCGGTGTTTGCCGCAGCGGAGGCATTCTGTGCCGTGCAAAGTACCAACCACTGTTTTGTGAAATGTAAGGAGCTAAGCAATTACAAGCAGGATATCATCCCATGATCATCGAATAAGTTGATCCGAAACTTGAAGCTGTCCTAGTCAGAAAGCTGTGAGATTTACATGTTGCCCATCAGAACCTTTGATGGTTGTTTCCATGTTCTTTGCATCTTGCTTTCGCCATGTGTATAGTTTCTGTGCTGGGCCAGACTGCCGTTTGACGCGCACAGGCCACTGGCACGTGTGTAAGTTTAAGTTTCAGCGCCAGTACCACACAACCCCATTCGAATGCTTTAGGCCCTTCAAATTCTAGTTCTGGACATCTTGCCCGAGCGCCAAAGCGACAGTGCCTGGAGTTGGGGCAACTCTTGTCACTTGAGGTAAAGGTGCTTCTCAGCCTGGACCGGGGGAAGGTGACCTGCAAAGAGTCTGCTTTGGCCTGCTGGCCGCAGATGGCGTATTGCTGACTTTGGAACCTGACGTCTCAGGGGAACCCCTCTCAAATGGTTGTTTCCTCACTACAAGGCGGTCCTCCAAATCTATCCGCAGTTCGCCATTGAAAATTTGAGAGGTTCGGCGAACATATCTAGAGCGTATATTGTTTGGTAAGGACATGCGGGGCTGGGGATGTACTGTATCCAATTTGTAGTTAAGCCTCAAAAAGGCTCCCTTGCTCTTCGACCAGGGTCACTGGGCCAGCGGGTGCTGGTTGCCCGGCTGCTTTTCATCATGACCCATCTTCGTAGGGCTGAGGTATTTCAGCCGTCACAACCTGTCGGGCAAGTTTGTCGCGTTAGCTGAAATCGTCCTGATGACACCCGGAAGAAAACATCACGAAGCGCACAACGGACGGTAAAGCCTGCCCCAAACAAGCTTTAAGCAAGTTTTGGCAACGGATCATGCCGCCAAGAAAGACCTCGCCTTTTTCTCTTTGAGAGCGGCAAGTATCGTTGTCGGCCAGAAATATCCCAAGCACGCGTCTCAGGCTCAGATCGATGATGTTCTGCATCTTTGCAAGGACCGGAAGCCGCTTGAAGAAGCTCAGGCAAAATCCATCCGACTTTAGAGGAAGCATCGCCTTTTCGGCCAAGGCTAGCTTCCTTTTTGGGCGGGGTACTGCTTTTTGGTTTGACGCGGCACCTTGCGGTCAGTGACTACAAACGGGAAACTCCATCAGCAATTGATGTTTGTTTTAGCATGTTTTAACCCACCCACATTTGCAAATGGGTGTGTATTTTGTTGATTATCCCCTTGTTTGGGCTTGCTTAAATGGGAAACCGAAGGGAAGCCGCCATTTGTCCAGGTCCCCTATGTCGGACACAGATCCCAGTCTACAAACAAGACAACAGGAGCATGCGGACTTGGTGGTGGGCATCGACGTTTGTGGCAACCCCTCGAAGCCCAGCGTGACGCCCTACCTGTTGCCAGCTTTGCTGGCGCCTCGGATCAGCTTGAGATGGACACCTCTAGCCTCAAGGAAAGCATGGAACACGCCATGTAACACCATGAGCCATACAAGAAGACACCTACCATGTAGACCCCATGGATACCCCAAACAATAACCACATTTTCCATTTTTATCTAGACACCACACACAGGGTATACACTGTATACACTCCTTCAGGGTAGTGGCTTGGTGGTGCAAACCCTCCTGGAGAATGCTGCTGATCTTCGGGGCTTTGGAAACCGCTTTCTTTAGGGAGCAAACACAGGGGTGTATTCTTGTTGAGGATCGGTGCTTTTTTGCTGTAGCCAGCAGAAAACCGGACGCACCTTATGTCGAGGTACCCATATGTTGTGTCTGGGCCAGCAGAAACAAAACCTTTCTTGCCACAAGTGTGTTTCCCTTTGGGATGCGTTTGAAAGGTGTGTTGAGATGCAAGGCCATCACTGGGGTTCGAACAGGCCGAAATGGATAGGTGTATAGATTAATATATATATATATATATGTATGAACTAAAAGAACGGATAGGCCAAAAGCTTAACATATAGCGATCAGCTTCAGCGAGTCCTAATTTGCTGCAAGAGTCTCTCTGCAAGTTTCTTTGCGTAAGATGCGCAAGTTCGCTCTGCAAGATTGTTTGTGCAAGTTCTCCATTCAAGCTTCTTTGCGCAAGTTCGCGTCTCAAACTTCGTGCTCAAGATTGTCTACCCAAGTTATCGATGCAATAGTTTCTTCGCGCATTGTGCAAGTTTCTCTTTGCAAGTTGTGGCGCGCAAGTTATCGATGCAAGTTTCTTTGGACGAGTCTTCGGTTCCTGTGACAAGCTCTATGTGCAAGTTGCCCTTTGCACGTTTCTGCGTGCATGGCAGGGCGTTGTTCTCAAGCCAAGTATGCATCGACCATGCCCGATCCACGCAAAAGGTCGCCTGCGCAAGGCCAAAAGTCTCGAAAGTCCGCAGTTTTGCACAGCGACGACGTAGATTCCTGCAGAGGGCCGTACGCGCGCCATGGCTGTGTTGCACATCGACCACACCGATCCACGCAGAGTGTCGCTCGAGCACCGCAAAAAGTAGCAAAAGCACGCATTTGTTGCTCTTCGACCTCATGCTATGTAAGTGGCGTGCATGCACGCTAGCGCAACTGATTCATTTTGCTCTGCATGTGCTGCGTGCTATTTGGCTGCTCTGCTGTCGTGTATCTGGCTCTGCGTGTGCTGTGTGCGTTTTGGCTGCGCGACAAGGCAAGCGATTTTACTGGAAGAACCTTTCGCAATGCTTTCCGGAAAAGCAGGCTTTCTTAAACATGCGGAAGGGGCGGTTGGGCAATGTATGCTCTTGAGAGGGACCACCCTTAAATATGGTTGGACAGACTAGCATTCAGATTCAATGCCTATCTCTCACGAGCTAAGGAGAGGAAGGCCGCCTTCCGAAATCTGCCAATTACCTTTCACACTGCGGAAATCCAAGATGATGCCTCTTTGGCAGCAGTTGGCTTGGCGGACGGTTTCATTCTGTTGCTCAAGTTTTATCATGACCATTTAGGCATTTCAAGCAGAAGGCTTGCGGGGCGTGTATGCCTTTTTGTTGTAGCTTGCAAGAAGGGGGAGCATGAAGCATTGTGACTTTCAGATTGGCCACCCACCCGTCCTTTGGATTTGATGAGTTTGTCGGGCAGCATCACTCGCCACACCTCATTCCTCGCAGGAGGAGAGCCAGCTTATCATTGATAGTAACCTGGCAGCGCCTGCGCTTGTTCGCATTGGGCGGGTTGTTTTTGCAGGAAACCCTTTGATATAAAGCCTGAACCAATCCCTCCATGTATGGAAGTGAAGAGCCCTTCCCCATGCATGTTCTCGGGGGGGCGGGGGGCAGCATAATCCCACGTGTTTGATGACCATCCGAAACGTGAAAGTCTTGGCAATCAGCTTGAGCCTCCATTGGTGCATGTGCCTTTGTAGTGAAGTCGGTGAAGCCTGAAGTTGAGCATTGAGGAGCCTACCCTCCCCTTCCACAACCAAACCTCCAGGCAAAAGGGACCCTTCAAAAGGAAATTTGCAATTAGTCTTACAGCTACCCTCCCACGGGTGCAATGGCTTGCAGGCATCAGCATAAAGAATGTCCAAAGATGCAGGTTTTCGGCGCAGCATGGTTGCTCAGGGCCATCATGCCATGCTGCTTTTGCGTGTTAACTTCCAGTGCTAGAAGCAAGAACCAGCATTTCGGTTTCAGTGCGCAGCTCAGGTAAAGCCCTCCCGCGCAGTACTATGGAACTCACCAAAAGGAAGGAGGAAACGAGTCGAATCAGGTTCGCCACACAAGAGGAGGCTGAGCACATGTGAGTGAGCTCCATTAATTTGCCTTGTCTTGTTTGCCCGCCTTGTGGCCTGGATGGAATAAGTGATCAAGCTCTGGCAAACCGAACAACAGGCGACAATGACCGCTGGTGAGGATGCTTTCGTTTGGCAAGCCTAAGATCCATTTGCTTCAGTTGCAAGCCTTAAAGCACGCAACAGTCTCTGGTGGCATTGTTCATCACTGGGCCATTCCTCGTTCAAAACCGACCTTGTCCCCTTTCGGTTCTTGACATTTAGTCGTGGTCCCCAGAGGTTAACCTGTTCCCTGGCACATTTGTTTCCCCCAATAGCGAAGGATTCCAGCCCCTATTTCAGGGTCACTTACAGGATACCAGCTGGGGCCAGTCAAAAAGTCCCACACATACCAGCAGATTGAGAGGTTTGGTTTGTAGAGCAGGTGGCTTTTGGATGTATCGTTTTCTGAACCCTGTCACTTTTCATTTGCCATTCCAAGGCATGGTTGACCTGAACATCCGGCAGCTTGGCAAGGTCTTCGGGGGCGAACAGGTTAATAGATCGTCCCCGGGTTCAAGCAGGACGCAAGGGGTGTCCATTCAAATGATATAGTATATTCGAGTGTTCCGGGTAGCCGGGTAGACTAAATACGAAGCATCTCAAAATCTGGGGGTGGAATTGTTCAGCGGGTTTTTATTTTAGGACCACTGGCCAATCTGGCGAACATTTTTCGGTGCTTCCTTCCCCCGAAAAAGGAGCGGCTCTTTTCAAAATGGGACATCTAGCATTTTGGGCCCTGCTGGATAGGGTATGGTCCAAGGCGTATAGATGCTGGGTTCAACATTGGTAGCGTTACCAGCTTGACAACCACCAGGAGCAGCATCGGGACAGCTTGAGAAGAAGCGCTGGCCAAATCCTCCACGTGTAATGTATGGCTTTGGAATTTCCAAACATGGATGCTTTCCATCTATTTCCCCTTCAAACAATCCCAAAAAATGGCTGCAACTGAACAACAAAAGGAACACTTGAACTCATCAGGGTGCAGACTCCACATGCTTTGCAAGGCAGCGCTCCCCGCATCGCGTTATATCATTCCCCCTCTGCCTCCGCGCTATCCTAGGCGCTTGGGCCACGTCACCTTCTTGCCGGATTCCCTCAGGAAGCGAATCATCGGCGGCATTTTCGAGGAAGGCGGCGTTGGAATCGCCGCCCGCCTGAGAAAAGTCTCGTGCTGGCCCAGTGGCCTCATTGAGAACTGTGCTACTCCAAATCCTCTTGGGGCATCGTCCCGAGACCAAGCGTAGTAGTCATATGGGCCACTGTTGACACTCGGTGCACCTGAGCCTTATCTCCGTATCCAGGGCAAGATGGCCGGTTCCAGGCAAAAGGGGCTTACCGTAAAAAATATTAGCCCTCCTTGAGCGGACAAATCCTGCAGATTCCCACGGACCCCCAAAAAGATCATCGTTCGAAGAGTCTCCTTTTGCCAAGGGCCCCTCTATGGTCCTCCTGTCCACCTTTCCACGGAACTTGACTTCCTGGACCAGGTTCCTTTGAAAGAAACCCTTTGGTGGATTCCGGGTTAGTTTGTGGCAAGGTGTCTCGCTTGGCCGGGGTCAACTGCTGCACAAGGCCTCATCCCGATCATACCCTGGCCCAAGGATAGGAAACAAATTCAACGCGAATCCCGGGCACGTGTTGTGCCCGCTGTGTATGGTTCTGTGCTTTCATGGGCAACTCTATGCGGCAAAACATGCTGCTTATCGGGTCTGTGAAGCAAGATCAGCGCCATGGTCATTGTTGCTGCCACAACCTAGGAGCTGTGTCCAACATCTAACATGATCACGAAGGAAATCAACAGCCCTGGCCTCGGAGTTTCAGTCGGGACGCATCCCACCGCATCCCACCCGAAGATTGGATGAGAACCCTTGCAGGTCAGGTATGCAGAAAACCTCTAGACCGCGGAGATTTCTGAGAACTCGGAAGCCTTACAAAGCAACCACTTAGGATGGTTATTGATGGGGATCATTCCCTCACTGCCGGTCGAACCAGCGTCAGAAGTAAGCTTTCCCTCACTCTTCGAGTTTGCTCGACTTGTGGGTTTGGACAAAACATAGTGGGAGCAAGTCTGGGCCCTGGCCAATCCACCCGACTGGAAAGGAAGCCATTCCCCAGGCCTCACGGATCACCACTTCCTGGACTGGTGGCGGCAGTCGCAGAAGGTGCTGCTCAGCCTGGCGCCCAGAAGTGCAAGCAGATTGACAGCCCTGCCCCCACCCAAAAAAAACTCTGCAAGACAAGCTTCAGGTTTGCACTCATCCCAGATCATCCCAGAATGCAGAAGCAGCTTGATGTTGAATGGGCCCATTGTAGAGACACGGTGGGGAATCCTATATACCCGGCCCGAGTTCTACTTGCAGCTGGGGTATTGAAAGGCATGTTGTCCATCAGAACCCCCAGATTCAAGCTAGGTGCGTGCGAAGGCCTGTGATCACTTTGCAGCCCTTCGCGTGAGATGGCTTTCTGCCAGCCCCTCAAATCCAAAAGTTCTGGGCCGAAGAGCCATCTTTACATTTTTAGGGGGGATGCCACCCTCCCACCAACAAAAACACCGTTTCAAGAGGAAAACAGTCCTCCAAAGGTGTATGCTCCAAACCACGGTTGGTGGCGGGAGAGCAAACCAGAGGTTTGGCCTCAGACAGCTGAGGCATCAACACTGACGATGTAGGACGGGGGTTGGGCAATGGCCAGTATCCACCTGAGACATCAGGCACCAAGTCTGTGGGTAGATGAAGGCCAACAGGTTCAGATATCCAATGCCCAATGTTTATGGCAGACACCTTACCAGGCACTTGTTCTGACTCAGGTCTTTTGCATCATCTTTCCTCGAGAGTGGTTGTGCATATGGCCCCTATGGCCTCTTTGTTGAACACTGAAGGCTTCCACAAGCAAGGAGCTGGCGCAGCCTTGAGATCAAGATGTCAGACTTGTCAGACATTTAACATCCAGGCTTGCGTTGAATTGCTTCAATGCTGGGAACGGGATGTGTAGAGGGCGTGCACCGCACCGAATGCACGGTGTGCTTATTGCGGCGAAAACCCGAGGGCAGATCCCTGGGAGGGCTTCACTGAGGAATTTCAACCGTTCACTCCAAGGGAACACCATTGAAACTGGCCAGCTACCGAAAGCTCACAAGACGTCCCTATCTCCCAAGTATCTCCTTGTCTGAATTATTTGCCCTATTTTTCACAAGCGACGCATATCAAGACGACGGTGCAGGTCTCAATCAGTGCCAGTACTCGTACCTATGTGTGCTCCAAACTTTGTTTCATGACGTGCTGATGTCGCTGCTATGTTGCTTGTTCTTGCTGATGTTTGACGTGTGTTCTTATGTCTTTTGGGTTGTTGGATGATGAAAGTCTCCCCCTGAACTTGAGACGAAATCGGACCGATAGCGCTGCCCAGAGAAGTTGGGTGAGAACTCTTCGATCAGAACCACTTGAATCAGAAAGTTTTCTCCGAAACTTTCCTGCGGGGGGTTGATTTGGGAGCCCCTGTTGTCCTTTCGAAATGTGGGGTCAAACCCCGAACCCTGCGCGATTGGTCATAGAATGAGTCTTGCAGGACTTTTCTCGTGCGATCTCTCCTCCGAGGTGTACGACTTGGCCCAGGCATCGAGCCTAACATGCGACAAGGGTGACCAAGAGGAATTTGGTCTTCCAGGTGAATCCTACAGGTGTGCAAAGTAGGTGAAGTTTTTGATGGGCTTGGGCAAGGCGGGAAAGGTTTGAGTCACCGCACTGGTGGAACCACGAGATGCCCGCATCTGAGGCGTTTTGCTTGTCCAGGGACGACCTGATCGATATCCAGCGCCAAGCAATCCAATCTGCGCCCTGGCAGAGCGATATTGGAATGAGGACCTTGAGGGCTGTGACAGAGCTGGAGAGTGTTTACAACTTTAGAGCCTCCGGCTCAGTCCGCCGACATTGTCCTCTCCCTTTTCTCCTTCTTCCTCTCTCTCTTTTCTCCTCCCCGTGTGTTCCCTCGTCCTCTCTCCCTCTCTGTCTCTCTCCTCCCCATCCTCCCAATCCTCTTTTACTCGCTCTCTCGCTCTCTCTCTCTCTCTCTCTCACTCTCTCTCTCTCTCTCTCTCTCTCTCTCTCTCTCTCTCTCTCTCTTCTCTCTCTTTCTATCTCTCTCTCTCTCTGCCTCTCTTTCTCTCTCTCCCTCTCTCTTCCTCTCCAGCCTGTCTCTCTCTCTCTCTCTCTCTCTGTCTCTCTCTCTCTCTCTCTCTCTCTCTTTCTTTCATTCTTTCTTTCTTTCTTTCTTTCTTTCTTTCTTTCTTTCTTTCTTTCTTTCTTTCTTTCTTTCTTTCTTTCTTTCTTTCTTTCTTTCTCTCTCTCTCTCTCTCTCTTTCTCTCTCTCTCTCTCTCTCTCTTTCTCCCTCCTCTCTATGTCTCTATCTTTCTCTACCTCCTCGCTATACCTCATTCCCCCCACCTCGTGTCTCTGCCTCCCCCCGGTCGCTGCCTCTCTCTCTTTCCTCTATCTTTCCTCTCTCTTGCCGTTCTCTTTCCTCTCTCTTTCCTTGCTGTCGATCTCTCTCTCTCTCTCTTTCTCTCTCTGTCTCTCTCTATCGCTCTCTCTCTCTCTCTCTCTCTGTCTCTCTCCCTCTCTGTTTGCATTGCAGCATCATGTCCCCCCTGAGTTGCCTCGACTGCCCCTTCATGACCCCTGAATTGTCTTCGCACTGTCCTTTTCATGTCTCGTCATTTCCCGGGATGTCCTCGTCATGTCCCCGTCCATTCCTTTCAATTCCCCTGAATCATATCCCTGTCTTTTTCTTGGTATGTCCGCTTCATTTTCCATGTATGTCCCTTTATTTCATCTCCCTTCGTGTCCTTTGGTTTCCCTGTCCTTTGTTTGCCTTTCAGTCCCCCGGCACTCGCCTTGCTTTCTTTTGCTTCCCCTTCACGTCCCTTTCAGTTCCCCTTTGTTGCCCTTTCATGTTCCCCTGCATGTCCTTGCATGTCCCTTTATTTCCTCCCCTCATTTCCCTGCATTTTCCCTTCGCTCCCTGGAAAAAAAGAAAGAAATAAAACATGGTGTTTCCACGTTTTCAGCAAAAAGGACGTGACAAAACACAGAGTTTTTCAGATTTTCGGCAAAGGGAGGCAGAAAACCGCGAACCAGCAAAGAACCGGCAGGGGGATTCGAGCCTGGGACCCCTGTGTTGCGACACGCTCCCCGAAGACTTATTTTTAGTGGAATGTCATCAGATTACCGAGCGGTACGTCCCTCCCCCCGTAAACCCTACGTATCAGACGTTGGGCGGTGAAGGGGGCGGCAAGGGGGCGGGGTGTCCTCTATCCTCTCTGACTGAAGTGTCCGACACGCCGAGCAACGTCGGCGGACTTTACTGGGCTTGAATTGCAACTCTCCATAACAGGTTTTCCGGGGGAGGGTCCTGACAATAAACGAAAGAACCCTGTGCGGCGTGGCTTTCCATTTCGCTTTTGCTTGGGAACATCTCCCGTCGCTTCACCGACCTCACGCGTCGTTTCGGTTTCCAATTCTGGCTCACTTGCCCGCCCCCCATGCTCGACCCACCCATTCTTCGGAACCTGGTACGTCGCAGACAGCGTTACAATTGAACGACGTGCTGCCTGGATTGAGCTGTCCCCCTAACCATTTGTGCTGTGAGCGCAGGTGTCCTGTTAAGGTCATGTTGCTTGACACGATTCCACTGGTTGCAGCGTGTTTCATGTTTTATCTACCTCGAGCTCGGCTGCTAGGCACGGCCTCGGATGTCTGGGTTTGTCACCATTTTGGCATGGTTTTAAAGGGGAACCGGAGGCCAGCCACCTGAAGGGTAATCGTTAAGAAACACCCTTCTGAGGCATTTCATCCAGACAAAGAGCGCTTGAGGGATATCTTCGAGAAGATGATGCCTAGCTGCAAGAATTCAAGCGAGACCCGCTGAACCGGCTCAAATAGATAGGTTCCGATATGTTCCGATCGCCTGACAATGCGCGTAGCATCCGCACGGAACCCTACGCAAGCCTTTGTAACTATGCTGGTAGAACCAAAAGTCAACTGTTTTGGGCGCAGCTCAGCTTGTACCAGGATTTCTACACAGGGCACGTCGGGACCCTGAAGTTTGTTTTCTTCGGTATGATTTTCTGTTATGTTCATGCTTGTTGGCAGGCAATGGCCAGTGCTTGTCGCGCAACCTTTACGTACATGTTGCATTAGTTGACGTTGCTTCTTCCTTCGAAGCCGTTTTTTCTTTGGCTGTCTGATCGTGGAAGATGTGCTCATGAGGCTACCAAGCGAAGCTGGCGCAGCTTGTCCGCAGCAGCCGAAGGATGTGCTAACTATCCAGTCCTATTGTTTCCGACAATGCTAGTGACTAACGCAATGGTTCGCTGTGTTCAGTTTGGTTATGGGTAAATATGCCTTGTCTCGAAACTGGGCATCCCCAACAAAAGCATGTTTAGGGGGGTTGGTTCCGCTTTGAACCAACTGCAACCTGGGTACCCTCAAAAGCAGACACACCAGCCCGTTGATACTAGCCGTCATCGGACCGCTTGCCCACACAGGTTTCCAGCCAAACGGGCGATTGGTTCTGTGGGGAAGACCCTCAAGCATGATGCATGGCACGCGCCCGTCCAGAGAATTTGGTGGCAGGAAAATGGGAAGCGGCAGAAGCTGGCATGAAGGGCAGCTTCGCTAGAGCAGAAATGCCGACGTCCCGTGACAGACATTCAAGAGGGGTATTGATTGTGTCTCGTTTAGGGGGGGGGGATGGGGTTCCCCACTTTCCAACCAGATGCATGTTGGGTTCACATGGCTTGCCCAGCGCCAAGAGGGGGAAGGCACCGCAGCACCCTTCATTTTACAAGAGCATTTTCTACAAGTCCAAGTCCTGTTTGAGGTGCAGCGCTCGAGTGAAACCATGCATTTTGCCACGAGCCATCATCAAGCTGAGAGGGTTTGCACGGGATTTCCGTCCCAATACAGTAAATTGGTTTGGCAAGAAGCCCCTTTGATTCTTTTATTCTGCGAGTGTGGGGAACTCGTCGTGGCTGGCATGTTCTTCTTGCGTGCTTGAGCTTTGGTGCTTTCCACGTTGTTTCGAAGGACCAAGCGGGCTGGACACAACGATTCTGACAAGCACATAGAAAGAGTTCAGAGCCGCCAAACGTCTCTTGACAGAATCTCGTGACAAGCAACTGCTCGTATTCATCCACCCTCCAGTGGTCCTCGGGCAATGAACTTAATGGAGAATCAAAAAGATTGGTGGAGCCAAACCAAAAACGATACATGCCAGCCTCGACGGGTGGTTGCTCCTCAAACACTTGTTCAAGAATGCGTCCCAATTTTGCTGGCCATTGTAAGTGTCATACCACTGTGCTCCCCTGCGTTGCTTTCTCGGAGTCCCATCATTTATGCGCCCATGCGATGCTGGCCCTCTGCTGCGCGGGCGAGCAGCAGTCGCGAATGCCTGTACATTCCATGCGATGATGAGGACCCACGAAGAGAAATGAGTGTGTGTTTTCCTTTTTCGGGTTGCCTTGAAGGAAAGAGGAATCCACGGTTTGTTTGAGACACGCCCAAGTGTCCCACACCCTCAGAATTGTTTAGAAGGGGGGTCCGTTTCACCTCGCCACATATCTATCGCCACTCATATCTCCAGTTTGCCTGTGTTCCTCCTCCTCCCGAGTCTGACACGTACTGGGAGCAAGGTCTCCACCAACTGTCCAACAATCCTGGAAGTGGATACAGGGCCTTTTGTAATGCTACGCCTCCTTTTAATAGCACCCTCTATTATAGCAAATTATGTTCGCAATTCAGGATTTTGTGATTGTTTTGGGGTCTTCAATTGCAGCAAATGTTTCCCCGGAAAAAGAAAAAACAAGGAACAGCAGTTGTTTACTCTCTTGATCTTGTCTGGGCCAAACAAACTTGGCAAAGAAGTCGAGCAAGCAAATCCGGGCAAACATAAGGATTTGTTGAAGTGGTCCCCAAACTATCAAATTTAAGAGAAAATCCTTACAAAAAAGTGCGGGCAGTCACAGAAAGGGGGTTGCCCACAAGGGGCCCTGATCCTCTTTAACTAGGCGTGTTTTGGGGGTTGCTGCAAAAACGGTCCTTGGCAATACTAAAGTAGAATTGGCAATACTAAAGCAAGTACTGGGAATCTGAGAAGGGGCCTTTGCAATACTAAAGTAGGATTGGCAATACTAAAGTAAGGAGTGTCCCTCCCAGACCCCCAGGATTTTGCCGAAAGAGGGTCCAGCTGACTGGTTCCACTCCTAGCGATGGGGGGGGGGTGTAAAGAGGGTCCAACATTAGTCTTCCAAAACCCCTGCTGCGCACTTTGGTTGGAAGAAGGCTAAGGTACGTGTAATGAATGAAGGCGAAGTTGCAATGTGTCAACAGCCTGGGCCCCTGAGTGATGTTTGGAAGGCGGTTCCCAACGTGGAACCGTGGAATCCTGACCTCCTAGGCCTGGCACCCGGTTACTGTCCGCTTTCTCTGACACGAACCCTTTGGTCGTCGGGTGCGGCCGAGCTTCAAGGGGACGATGTTTGCCCTTTGGAACGAGGGAAATGATGCATAGAGGGAGGTCCCACGCGTTACGTGGGGCAGAGATGAGATATTGTTTTGAGTGTCAACTGCAACGATGTTTGTTGACATTCACTCCAACAGGCAGAATGTGCGCTGTTTGCGGGATCCAAAGCTCACCCCTTAGCCTTTAAGTCAAATCCTGTGGCCAGGTACATGATCAAGGTATTCCCCTTTTTGCACCCCCCCCCTTCTGAAATGTTGAGGACAATCCGACCGTTTTGGAACAGTGCTGAGGGAAGCCATGCGTTGCCAGGATGACTCCGAGTTCAGCGAAGGCCTGACATTGCACGCACGTGTGGCCATTATTTTTGGTTGTGGGATCCTGCTGTTTGACCCCAACCTTTTTTTGGTTGCCCATAAACCACGACATGAAATGGGTTAATTTCAGTCAAAAACGATTGGCGTGGGGTTGGACAAAGGAACAGGTCTCCAGTCTTGAGCCCGGCGTTCCGCCACGGCGTTGCTTGTTCGCGTGCCTGGTCTTTTGCGTCCCTTTTTGTGAGGAGAGCCGACGAAGTATGCTGCTTGGCGTTATTGTTTGGGGAGCTGAGAAAGGCTAGCACCGCTTGGGAAGTGGCAGTCTAATGAAGCAGAGACACGGGCAAAGACAAGGAGCAAAATGTGTGGCTAAGTGGAACCCTATCAATCAGCTTGTTCGAACCTCTCACTGGCCCAAAACCATACATGTTATTGGCCCAAAAAAGCCAAGGGCGTCAAATTGGGTTTGTCAAAAAAGCGGGAACCCAGAAATTGTGAGATGTTGTTTTTGTTTTGTTCCCCCCCCCCCCGTTTTTCCCCCTTCAACCAACTTGAAAGTGTTCAATCGAACGGACGAACGAACAAACAAATACACACCCACACACAAATCAATTGTGCTTGTCCAGACCCCTTGCTTCTCTTGACACCCAGTGCCAGAGATGCGTTCTTTGTGCCAAGGCCACTGGCCGCGAAGCGGAAGATTGCAATCATGAGGCCTCGCGAGCGCGCTTGTTTGAGTGATCTCCACCCCCAAGCTAATTAATATGGGCTCCCCCTCGGAGGGGGGGGTCAACAGCATGGCCCTTCTCAAGAGACTCCGGCGCTGTTTGTGCCGCCTTTTGAAAGGTTTTGAAAGGGATACCCATCCTCTGTTTGGAAGAGGGGCATTACCACCCTTGTTGCCATGGAGCCTAATGCTCAGACATGGAACACTCTGGGGGCGGGGGGGATTTTGCATGTCGGGAGGGAAGGGCAGTGAAGGAGGACAGAGAACCTCCCCTAGATGGCTCATGATGGCTCCTTTATGACATGTGGATAAGAGGGAGATGCATGGCGGAGCGGGGGCACAGTTTTCCCAGTTGCAGGGTGGTACTCTTTAGCCGCTAACCTTGGCCGGACGATTTTGGAACAGCGTGCCCCAGATCCCCAAGCCCGTACTGGAATTGGGGAACGTGGGGATGGCCCCGGGAGATCTTCATTTGGTCAAGTGGTCTTTTTGTGCGGAAGACACGCAAAATGGAACTGGGGGACTCCACACCCTTTTAAATGAAGGGAGAGCCCCAGCACTCGGCCGACTCCCTCCAATTGTCTTGTGTTTCTGGCCAAAAGGTTTTCAGCATGTGCCCCTTATTTGCCCCTGGCAGATTTGCAACAGCAGCCGAACAGATCACACAGCCCAACCTGGATTCCCTTGCCTTTCCAGGTTTTAGCCGACGCCAAAGTTTGCGCTGGCCTCAGAATTTCTCTGAGTTGGGGGGAAGGGGAACCTCATGGACAAGATTCGGCGAGAATGGATCCCGGCGGGCTCCGACTCATTGTGTGTTTCCATGTGTGTTCTTTTGGGATCTCTGGGTCCCAATTGGCCATGTGTGTGTGTGTGTTTGTCTGAGTTTGCCTTATTTGAAAGTCCGGGGTTCAAGTTTAACGAACAGGCTCCAGCTTGCACCAACGGACAACCATGTGTGTAGCATCCAAAATGTCCCCTTTCCGGCGTGGTGTCGAAGGGAAAGACCAGTTTGGAAATTGGGACTCCGTGTCCCAACCCGAAAATCCCTTTGCCAGAGAATCCTTTATGAAGGGAGCCTTTTGAACGCAGGGAGCGAGCCCAAGCGGGGGGAAAAAATTCAAAAACTCAGGCGTCGAGGAGGACATGTACGATGCAGTTACCGTGGCGGCCTTCGGCGGGGTGGTCCTTGAGCTTCCCAAAGGCAACGGCTTCGGACTCTCGGAGCGGCCCCGATTCGGCCCATTGAAGTTAAGGGGTTGGACGTGTCCAGTTGCCTTTGCCTTTTGGAGGGGGTGGTAAGTGAAAAAGGAACAAAGGGTGCCCCTAGTTTGAGACAAATCCACAAGCAAGCTCGATTCAATAGTGCTTAGAACCACCGCATTTGAGTGCGGTTAAATTGCTAACATGATGTTAAACCGTCGAATGGGGCTTAAACTCATGGGCTTACAGTACAGGAGGTTTAAACCATAGTTTAAACAAGGGGTTACATGATTCGCCCAACCCCGGATGAGAGACTGAGGGTGCTCAATTAGCCTTGGAGTTGGGATATGCCCTCAATAAATGTATGCCTGTATGTATAGATGTATTGTGTGATGTGTAACCCTTCCATGCCCCGATCTGCCTGGTACAAAGCATAGTACATAGTACCCATGCGCATGTGCCTTTTGCCCTTGATACACAGTTGTTGAGTTGAGAGCCCAAGCGTCTCACGGTCAGAGGGAATGCGGCCTGTGATTTCTGTTTGCCCATTGCCAGGCAGCATACGAGTTCATCCCATTTGGCTGGTCTGTTTGTGCATCCCGCTGCGCTTTGGCAAGAAGTCGGCTGCTGCATTTCTCAGGGTGAGGGGGTGCTGTGGCCATTACATATTCCTTTTTCAGGCTGTGAGACTGTCCCCCAATTGGAGAACTCCTTCAAAATGGGTGATGCTCCGTTCACTTCCACCAGCCCCCAAGACAGAGACAAGGGTTCACTTCACTTGATTTCTATTGGGTTGGATCTTTAGACTTTAACAGTTTGGGAATCAAGGGGGTTGCCATTAAACCCACAAAAAGTGAAGCTTTTTGCAGAGGGGACAACAGCAACCAAGTTCACCGGCCAAATGTCTACCCTGGTGCCGATCGGGTCGAATTGGAGTAAACCTGAAGCTGAAAAGGGGTGCATTGAGCCCCACCAAGCCTCAAAAGGATACCATCAAAGAGGTCACAACTTGGGTTCTAACACCCCTAACTTCAAGATGCGTATTCCACTTATCCGGGCTTATAAGGGCTCTGTAGCCTACTCCCTCCAGATAAAGATGGAGCCCAAAATAGGTCACCAAGCACAACCAAGCAGGAAGTCCTTGAAACAGGACGGTATAGGGGTTCCACGTTTTACCAACCTTTTAATAACTTGGCCGCCAAAAGTGAGGAGGTGAGACACCTTGCCGAGGTACGCGGCTCAGCAGGCATCGCTGCTTTACCTGCGGCTGGGCCAGGATTTGGACAGCCCCGTGCACGGGCAGGGACGCTGAGATGCACTGGGCGCCCTGAGTGCTGCAAAAAATCGCAATTAATTGCGGTACTTCGAACAATCCCCACCAAAGAGTTTGGCTTCAGGCGCCAAAAGGTCAATCCGACCACGTGCGGAACCTCAAGCATGCTGCTGGGGAAGAAGCTCAGAAGAGCCGGCAGCGTTGCCCCTGTCGCAGCCGTTTGGACGGGTGAGTGGACGGGTAGCAGCCCAAGCTTGCCGGGTGGACACAAACAAAGATGTGTGACTGCGTTTTAACCATGCGTGCAGCAGCTTGTCACTTGTTTAATCTGCAATGCGAGTCAGAACATCTGATCCGTTTGTTCCCAAGAGAAAAGATTGGGTAAATACCTGTTTGAGAGCTTTGCCCCTGTCTGACACTACCAGCAACCATACTTCATGCCTGGGGTGGGGAAGCCTCAGCACAAAAACTAGAAGAGCAGGTGCCCGAAAAGGACAACCAGTGAAGAGCTTCAGTGTCGCGAATTTCCGAGTCGCAGCTGCAAGAGTCCAGCTGCACGTGCGATCTCAAGACTTCCCGCAGTGCGCGAATGCGATTGGGCGCCCAAAGGGCCAGCAGAAAGGCGGCCACGGGTTACTTCGCCACGGAGCAGTCCCGCCAAGCGCCAGAACCCACGTCTGTGGAGTCGCGGGTTGCAGCGGGCGTGGCGGACGAGCACACGGGCTGCTCGAAACCATGTGTTTGCGAGCAGACCGTAGCAATAGTCAGCAGCTTCTGCAAATCGACCATTTACAGAGGGTGGGTTTGGCCCCACCAGGCCGCCTTAAAGGCCTATCTTTGCTTTCGGGTCCTTATTTCTGGTGTATTCTGGTGCAAGATGTCCCGCGCGAGCTTGCGCGGTTTACTACGCAGGTTCTCTCGCGCATTTTGCTGTGCACTTTCTATCGTTTTTTTTTTTTTTTTGGGGGGGGGGGGGCGTTTTTGATATACTTGCAGTGCGTGTATGTGCGTGTGTTCTCCTGCAACGTACTGGCTCTGCGTATCCTTTCGCGCAACTTGGTTTGCATGCGCTTTTGCGTTACTTGTTTTGCATGCGTTCTGGTGCCACTTTGCTTTACATGCGCTCTCGCGCTACCTGCCTGCATGTTCTCTCTCTCTCTCTCTCTCTCGCTCTCTTTCTCTCTCTCTCTCTCTCTCGCTCTTTTTGTCTCCCTACTTGCTTTGCACCTTCTGTTGTGCATATTGCGCTACATGTGCTCTCGCGCTACTTACTCTGCATGTGCTCTCGTGCATCTTGCTCTGCATATGCTGCGTGCATCTTGCTTTGCATGTGCTGCGTGCATTTTGCCTGCGCGGCACAGCTGGCGATTTGTCCCGGAAGACCCCCTCCTATGCTTTCAGGAAATACCCACAAGTAAGGAACTGCCCAACACACCTCGAGGAAACCCAAATGAACCAAAACACCCAAAGGTTCCGAGCACATGTTTAGGGCAGCATGGGCAGCAATGCTTTTCGATTCCAGGCATGGTTGCTGACATTTTGAGTTGTTGGGTGTTGTTCCCTGTTTGTGTCCATCCCGGGCACGGTTGCTGATGTGTTGTTATGCTGTGTGTGTGTGTGTGGTTTTGGGGTTTGCTGGAGGTTTGCTGCTTTTGTTGATTTCCTCATTTGCTTGTACATTTGCGGTTGTCACAGTGAGATCATAGCTTGGACATGTTCAAGGATGTGGACAAGCATCGCGCTCACAGCGCTTTCAGCATAGCGGATAGTTGGCCAATGGCTGTTCGGCTTTTGTAGGAAGGGCTACAAAAACAGAAACCTCTACATCAACGCTGCTAGAACCAAAAGTCAACGGGTTCGCGCGCTTCTAATGTGTTTGCCTCAACATAGGGAACCGCCTTTTTGGCAGGTGTTTCAAACAAAAGGAACCTAAATACTCTAAAGTTTAGCATGTGGAGGCACGTCTAAATCTGTATAAAAGGGCCAACGGAGACCGCCCATTCAGAACCCTGCACCCTTTTTAGGTTGGGTTTTTAAAGGAAAGCCAAAGCCACCCATGGTGGATTCAGCATTCGGAGACAAACTGCATCAGGGCTGAGGCGGGCGCGGTCGAACAGCAGATGCCTTTTTTCCATCGCGAGAGCTGAAAGGTTATTGGCACCAACTCTGTGAAGGCTTAAAACCAATACAAGTGGTTCCATTGCCAGGCAAGCCCCTAAAATGTTATTTGTGTTGATCAACCCATTACGTGTTCCGCTATGTTCCCTTTCAGAGGGGAAGTTAACCTGGCGGGGGTGTAGGTCTCTTTCATTGAACGTTTACGGCTTGCCCGGAATTTATTCGGATCGATATGTTTTGACCGCCTCGTGGTTTTATGATTTCCCCTCTTTGTTTCCAGGCCCTTGGGAGAGTCAGTTTATAGGTGACCCTTGCTAGCCGCCGCAAATTGCATAGACCTGTGGCAACTTACGGTAGCGCCAAGTCTTGGGCATTGGGTAGCTCTTGGCCGCAGCATAATGTCTTTGCCTAGGAGTGGATGCGGAGCTCATAATCATCCTGCCGTTCGCAAAGGTGCTTATGATTTATGTGCGGCCTGGCGGCAAGCAGCTTGACCTAGGATGACTGAAAATGGGCCCAGCCAGAAAACACAAACTATGTAAGTGTACGATTGCGGGAAGTTCTGTTCTAGGGCCCCTTTCTGTGATACCAAGGTAGCCCCCCCGAAAGTGTCAAAAGTGGTACCGGAATGGCCTGCTGCAGTATCACGGAAGGAATGAGTTCCACAACCACCTGGGTATGTCAAAACAGGGACAACAAATAAATAAATAAAACGGTTGTTTGTTTGGGTTGCCTTACATCAACCAAAACAAATGTACCCTCGCATTACTTTACTTCGAGCAATCCCCACCTTGGCACAACCATAGCAAAGTGACATGCCAATGTTTTCTCACCATCGATTGCTGTGTCAACGCAAAGCTGGCCTGGCAAGTTGACAGCAAAGTTGTCAAGTCGAGCTACTGGCAGGAATGCAAGCTCACGAAAGCAAAGCTGCAACGCGCAGTTTGAGCTTGTGCTCAGCCTTAAGCTAGTTTACTCTTGTCGACAACTTGAGGCACAAACAACGAACACGAGAAGGTACGAACACTGTACTGCAGCAGCGCGGGCCACTTTGCGGTCTGCACTGCACTCGTCCTCCCTACCATAGCAGTTTGAGCTCGCAAGACTCTCAGTACGAGACACACTTTTTAATTGCCTTTATGGCATGTGCTTTCCAATCGACAAAAGTTGCCGCAACTCTTTCCTCCAACTCGCAGTTGTTTTTCTCATTTGTAGTGGACGACCTACATTCAATAGTTTCCCACCTCTTCTGCAAATCTAAGCAAGATCAACGTCTGCACCTTTCTGGCTCTAGTAAGCGTGACACAACTGGCCAGCCAGCCATCATCTTCCAAGAAGCCTCAGCGGCGAGGATCAACCACGAACCCGTTGTGCAATGTCAATCCTTGAGCAGCATACGCTGCGCGCGCCTTCCAAGCGCAATCTTGGTGTCGTCGCCGGCGTTCAAATCGATTTTGAACTCTGCACTCACCAGCTCCACAGCATGTCAGCCGCTGGAGTCAAACGCTTCGGCCACGAAAACATCACCACAGCAGGCAAAGCCATCGAGATGCCTACAAATCCTTGTGTGCCTGGTAGACTTTTGCCACTTCTGCACAAACCACTTGTCACGTGTATTTGTTGCGTCAAACTCATGATTGCGTCAGGCCACACCTAGACACATATGCGCAGAAGCGAAGTTGGGCAAAGATTAGCCTCGAAGGAAGGCTCCCTTGGGCTTTGAATGTACGATGAACAAACCTAAAACCTTGAGTGACATTTGCTTTGTTGTTGCTTTTTAACCCATTACCGCGCGATGCCCCGCTGCAGAGACTGTCCGCAACCAAGAAATCGACCAAAGCACAAGCCGCAGCCGACCTCTTTAAAAGCAGCCCGCGCCATCAGCACGAAGCGCGTGCCAGCCTGACGATGGCGCAGTGAGGGCAGCAGCAAAGCAGAGGAGGCAGGAGCACAACCAGGCGGAGGCACAGGAGGGAGGAGGCGGAGAAGGAGGACGAGGAGAAGGGCAATACTGGCATACAATCTAGAGACCCTCACCTGACACGTCTGGGAAAGCACAACCCCATGTCTACGTGCATAGCGTGGTTCGTGACGCGAAGCGCTTCCCCTGGGGCTGTTTCGGTGCTCCATTCAAAATCATCAAAATTGCGAGGGCAGCGCAGGATGCGCTGGAAAATGGCTGGGTTGAAGTGGGAGTGCTGCTGAAGCATTTGTAGCTCATTGTTTGGCATCAGTTCTGCTCAGACGGCAACTTGCTTTTTCGACTGGCTGGTCCGACACCGCTTCATAGGTGCGCGTATCTAACGGCCGTGTCACCCTTGCTTGACCGGGTTGCAATGTAGAAATGGTGCATTGTGCAGTGCTCCAACAGGGCTCCAAGCTGGCTACAGGGAAGGCCGGAGAAGGGCAGGAATTGGCGAAGACGGTAACACGCCTTGAAGATGCATGTTGTTGTGCACTGTGGTTCTTTCTGGGTGGCTGATCACAGGAAAGGAAAGAACCAGAGTTTTCATTGGCGGGCCTTTTGTGTGCATCATTTTCCTGGGATTTATGCTAGGCGTTGTGAAGGGCTCCCTACAAAGAAGTCCAAAGTACCAGGTTGGCACTGATGCTGTTCCCAGAACTCTTGGGAGCGCTCCGGCTGATGATGTTCCTTGCCAACCCGACCACCTGGACAGACATCAAAAGAGCCCTGGCATAAACAAGAGAATCGCGCCCGACAGGATGTTGCGATCCACAGGCTTTCAAACAACGCCGGCGTTGTTGTGTCGCGGTTGAACCAAAATTACAGGCTGATTGTATGGTCCTGTGTTTGGGCGCATGGCCATTTGGTGACTAGGGATTCGTACCTGGGATCATAATATTTTTAGAGTTTGGCTGAAGTTGCCGGGCACTCTAGGAGTCAATCCTGCACATCATGAGCGCTTGGCCTTCATGTGGTACAGCGGTGTTTTACTGCCTTTGGCCTTCCTGGCCGAGACGCTTAAGTTCACCGTCGGCTACATAGCTGCTTGGCTCAGTGTTTCATGGGGAAGAAGATGAAAGGGCACCATCTCTGGACGCCCCACTACATAAAAGAAGTTAGCAGAGCCAGGTAGAACGTGCGGCTCCAGAAGGCAGCCTCGCTTCGCCGAAGAACTTCGCAGAACCCTTTGCAGAACTTCCATGCAATTACAACAGTAAAGATCCCGCTTTGCAGAGCCGCGCAGAAGTGCTGCGCAGAACTACTTTGCAGAATCCCTCGCCGAAGCACAAAACAGTTCGCAGACCATAGTCCGCTGTCGCCTTTCGATTTTTCGCGACTCATGGGTAGGGTGTTTCTAATGCTTTTGTTCGGTACTTCTGCGTTCAGCCCTGCGCACGCGCACGATGTGAGCACCTTTTCGAATTTGTGCAGGTTCTAGTGGACTCTGTGAGTGTCGTCCTGGTGTGCGACACGGTGCAGGCCCGAGTTATCTGCTGCGTTGCTTTCCACAGGCCTGCGCAGCCTCACTGTGACCAGCCTCTGCAGAGATGCTGGTGTTTGTGAACGGCTGGACATGCTAGTTTACCCGCGGGGCTGGATATGTAAAGGCAAATATCAAGCATTCCTATTAACCGCCCGTGTATCACAAAGCGAGTTGCCGCTATGCAGGATACTCTGTTCAACAGCTTGGCACTGACCTTCCTTGCTGACCTGGACAACAAGTTCCTCAGCAGCAATCAGCTAGATAAACTTATTCAGAATCAATCCACAATCCTGTCATATGGTAGTGGGTTGCCGTGGTTTGCCTTGCTGGGTGCCCTCTCCCCGCTTTTGTTTCACAATTTGCTGGGTCCCACCCAACTTCCCCATGTTCCTGCAGGGAACAACACATATGCCAATTGCATTGCGGGCTTACGTGGAGGTAATTTTGCTCACCATGAGGGCCCTTTACTTGGGATGCAATTCTTATTTCAGGGATTGATATTGAAAACAAGCAGATTGGTTACTCAGGCCATTAAGGATCCTGGGTCTTGGCGAGTTGGCAGGAGAATATTGTGTATACGTGACCCTTGTGCATACCGAGGCTGTGGGAGATCGCAAAGAGCGTGCCCTGGATGCCTGTATGTGGGATTTTTTGTAGGTCCCCAGTGGTTCATTGTTGAGGGGGTGCCTGTTTGTGTTGACTCCAACCTGTTTTCTGGGCCGAAGCAGAAAGGCTAAATGGAGGTCCGTCAATGGGTTGGGCTTGGAGAAACAGGGCCCCCATTTTGAGGGGGTCCTAAAATTACTTTTGGGGGGCGATGTCCCTTTAAACCAGGCTGTCAGTCTAATGGACCCAGGTTTTTGATGTCACGCCCCCAACATGAATAGGTGGCAGATTTGGCGACCCTTCCTCGCCTAACATGGCATTTGTGGGAGGGTACCTGGAAGATCAGTTTGCTTTTGAAGGGACTAGTGGGAGAGAGGGTACCAGTTCAAAATACATCTAACGCATGCAGAGGACTGTTATGTCTGAGTTGATCATCCGCCTTGGCTGCCTTTTGCGGGTCGGGTTTGGGCCATCGCTGTTTTGATGTGCCGACAGTTTAGCTCGGGATTGTGTTTGTTCAAAGCGATCACAGGCTTTTGAGGGCTTGCCTTGTGTTTTGAGGGCTTGCCTTGTGCTTTCTGCTACCGGATTGTTTGGTGTTGGCAACTCGCTGTTTGTTGTTTGAACCTTGGCTCTCGACTCCAAACTGGCCATGTGCAGGTTGTTCTGAGCTTCTACCTCACACATGCATGCATCCAGCATTGCAGATCTAGATACTAGATACATACACATACATAGAAATACATGCGTTGCGTACGTACGTACATAGATACATACATACACACTTTCACACATACACATCCACGTAAACACAGAGACATTTGCACTTGTACCCCTGTATGTATATATATATATGTGTGTGTGTGTGTATGTACATGTATATGTGTGTGTGTGCATACATAAAGTGCATCTGTGTTTAAGTACATATACATACAAATGTATGCATTCATGTTGGAAGACCTACCTGCCGTACATATACGATACGGAACACACATACCATTTGTAGCTACTAGACGTGACACACATACAATACCATACGACACCATGCCATACACACACCATTTATATACCATACATTTGGATGAGTTTTAACGACCTCAAACGATCTCACCCCAAATGGTGGTTTATGTGGGGAATAGCCCCCGAACCACCTTATTTCAGGCTGGTGAAATATTATACTTCACCTAGATACATGCCATACTACACTGACACTATACCATAGCATGCCATGCCACACACAGACACACATGCATGCGTACATAGACACACAGGCATACAGACACACATTTGCGAGGACCACCCACTCTTGACACTGTTTGAGCGTCCAGCAAAACTACTGGTAGTCTGTTTAACGTGCATCAATTTGTCCATGGCCCGTTTACGCGGAAACACCCAAGCTGGCGCCAAGGAGCTGGGGGTGTCCAAAAGTTCTCTTTGGGAGCTTGCAGGATTGCATTACCTCACCTGGCGGGTTCGGGACTTGGTCACATGGAGGTTTGTGGCAGGTCTTCCACCTCAAGTACTCCGAGCCGGTGGGGTTCCAGCTAAAGCCAGTCAAGGAGAGGAGGGAGGCTGCGGAGCAGGCGCGATCGGCGCAGAACGTTCGTTCTAATGCCCCGAGTGCAAGTTTGGGCCAGCAAAACAGACGCGTGTACACAAGGCAGGTTGTTTTTGGCTGAACCATTTGAGGCACCTGAGCCTGTACGGAGGCAAAACAGGATCGCCTGATCGGTTTTGCAGGAATCCGAAGCATTTCCGTGTCGGAGTCCGTGGTCCATGTCACACAAATGAGCCACACATTGCGCCGATCTTCTCTTAGACGACGTGTCGTTTGGGCCTTAATCAAGCTGGCCCCGGATCTCGCATCCAGGCCTGCATCTCCATTTCAGAAGACTCCTGGCTGCACCGACACCAAGGAGCAGCAGCCATCGAAGCATCGATCACGCCACCCGGCCCTAGATGTGAGCATATCCATCCCCCTTTTGGCATCAGGAGGTATGCAAATAGGAGCGATAGAGCACCCATCAAATTAGTTCCGACCTCGTGCAATGTTTGCTCTGAAAGTTAAGCAGTTGTGTGCAGCACAATCTCCGGTGAATGATCGCTGCCACCGGAGGAGTTGTTCAACTGGGACTAAACATACTCATTCCCCCGTAGGATCCAGATCGAAGATGCTGACACCACATATTTTTGGGGCAGAATGACCACTGCCGATTGAGTGCTCCCAACACAACATGTATTTTGCCTGCAGGAAAAGCCTGTCTGCAACACAGCTGCCAGCAAATTGTCGAACAACCCACGAGTCACGAGGTGTCGCGCTACCGTGAACATGTCCAATGTTCGTAAATTAGATTCCCATTTTATTTCGCATATGGGTTGGGGACCAAAACAGTTTCGGCACTTGGTCTTGCAGAGTCTAGGTCGATCATTTTCATGGGCTGCTACTGCCGGCAGTTTCTGGCGGTGGCCTGAGCTTGGCTGCGCACTTTGACTCAGTGCCTTTGGGAAGTTGCCAATCTCGAATTTGAAGGTGCCCTCAAGTATTTCCAAATGTTTCAATCCCTGCGCTGAAGTCCAATCAAGAGCCTGGGATTCCTGTTGTGACGGAGACTTTCACGCATTCTTTTGTTAGGTTGAATCTTGGCCAAGGTGACCCAGTACTCATTGCAGACAGACACGCTTCCAGTAGCTAGCCAGTTCCTCAGGGACAGTCAGCGTGGCATTCGCAAGGGGAGTAGACGCAGCAGTAGCACATGCAGCCACCGTTTCACGGCTCAGGAGATATGTGCACTTTGTGGGAGCTTACAGAGTCGGATTCATGGTACGCCATGTTGGGTCGCACTGTGCTCAGATGCCTGGCCGCAAGCGTTGTGTCGTTGCTGCGAACGAGTGGCTGACTAAATTTTGCAACTCGGCAGTCCGTCAGTTCTGTCAGGGTAAGGAAGCTAGGCTGGGAAGGCTTGGCCCAGCAGCGGTAAAGACATGTCTGAGCTGAATGGTCAAAGCAAAGCAACGCCCAACACCACGCCGTTTGGGGTTGCGGCTTAGTGAGGAAGCATGGGGTTGTTATGTGGGATGCTCATCACGCGAACGCGAAGCAAACTTGTGAGATGCGAGGATCTGTGAGCATGCCGCTCAGCAGCAAGTTCAGATATTGCGTGTGCACGGCTCAATACAAGGCTTTCCTAGCATTGGGTCATTGGGGTTGCGGTGGTGATATCTGCTGGGTCCGACTCTCTGTGTCCAAGTTTGGTCGCTTTGAGCTGCGGAGCCCGTTCCCCGGGGTTGCAATTGCTCGCCCAAGGTATGTGCACCCAAATGGGATGCTGCATCTTGGACTGTGCCGTGATCACTGGCAGTGTTGTTCGTCAAAGCCTTGTGCGACATGTGTCAATCCATGCTTCTATTCTAGCCACGCAGTCGGTCATACTCAAATCAAGCAGCTCAAAACAGCTGCGATTGCCCGTTACTTGGAGCCTGAACGCTCCAAGGACTGCTTCAAGCAACCATTAGGAGTATACTGCTGGTCAGACATTTCCCCAAAAGGACACCATAAGGGGATTGGCGGGATTGGCGTTGGTTTCTAAGCCCCCCAAGTAATTAGTTGTATTCGCTGCTGTTAGTGCCCGCACGATCAAGGAACCGTGTGTGCAATCCAGATCTGGGTGGCTATTGCAGCCCTCTCTATCGCCGCATACAGCTGTCGGACATGATGGACTTGATATCCAAGCATCCTACAACCACCGCCGCTTGTTTTCTGATGGTGTAAAGAGGTGCTGCATAGAGAGGTGCGTTTACCTAATCACGAACATGGAACCTAGAGAAGAGGTCCCCGGGAGGAGATTCCTCCAAAGATGCAGGTGTTTTGGGTTCCATGTCATCGTGCGCTTCAGCATGGTAGTTATCCGCTGGTCGCTACTGCATGGAACCCATTGAAACATGGATTGCTTGGACCTGGGAAGTCATGTCTGGCATGATCCTCATGTTGAGCCTGATATGACCCGAATGTTGAGCCAGTACAGGATTGCTTGGAGGAGTCAACCCCAATATTGGGCTCGGTCTGGCTTTTTGGGTCCAAGTCTGGCTCCTGCTGGCTCCTTCAGGCTCCTTTGATACAAGCCAACTGGGTGCTAGATAGAAACAACATGTTCCAACAAGCAAAAAGGGGATGAATAGCTCAGACAGATGTAACGGACTCGAAGCAGCTACCACTCATGGAACAATGATTGATTGGGGGATGGGTACCTACCGCCCACCCAACATGTAACCCGACTGGCTCCTTGGACGGCCATGTTTCTCTCGATGCTTCTGGTGGGTTCCATGTTAGTTGGAGAGTAGTTGACGTGATGTTTACTTCTCCAGACCCTCTATTTGACTTTATGTTTTTGTTCATTGAATGCCACGGTCCACAAAGTTCAGGTTGCCAACATGGCCTCTCAGCTGCAGTTCAGGAAAAGGGTGCGGCGATCCAAGTTTGACGAGACCTGGACCCTCAAGCTACCCTCAAGCTGCCCTCAAGCTGCCCTCAAGCTGCCTGTACGGCCATCTGAAGCAATCCATTTCCAGTTTGGGAGCGCCCTCCACGCCCATATTACACAGTGCCAAGCTTTGGCATAGCAGGTTGCTTCCATATCCGTTTTCATCATTTCGTTTGTTGTTGGTAATGTTACACCATTTTCCCAGCAAGTGGTGGCGTTCTTTGGTTACCTGGTTGCTCTTTGAGTTGATTGATCCCTCCTCTTTTTTGCTGGAGGTCGAAGGCTGGGATCCCTGCAAAGACATCAGGGCCCCAAAGAAGAAAAAAACCTGGCCATCTCCTGTGGCCTTGGTTCAAACAACCGCCTGTTGGATCCTGTTGGGTTTCCCTCCGAAAGCAGCCAGGGTTCGATTGCGGGTTTTGCAACCAAACTCTAGGTGACCTTTGGCCTGATTCTGCTGATCCCCCAGTTCCTTCAGATGTCCGTGGCCTTGAATGCCTGTGGCGGCGGAAACTTGGGCAGCTGCTTCAGGCCTGACATGCCCGCCGCTTGCTTCTTTGGGAGCAGGGAGGGGCGTTGCGGGTTTGGGCTTTGGTATGGGGATGTGGGGATTGGGGCTTGTTGTTTGAGGGTTTGGGGGGATGGCTGTGAAGTCAAACATCTCCGCTGATATTCCCAACGGAGATGTCGGAAAGAAGCGATAGTTTTCAGAGCTTGCTGTTTGCATTCCAGCCTTCCGCATTCCAGCCGTCCGCAGGCTGGAGTACGATCATGAGGACGCTGGCGTGAGGCTTTTCAGATAGATGTGTCACCTTTTCCTGGGGTAGAATGCTTCTTGGACCTTCAAACTTCCAAGTTGCTTGGGACAGCTCCTTTTTTCAACCAAGTTGCAGCAAGTATGCCCCGTCTGCAAAAAATCGCTCTCGAAGCTGGGCAGATGACACGCCTCGCCAGGAGGACGAGCCTTTCGCAAAGCAAAGAGAGGCGGATGGCAGCAAGCTGTCGATGAAAGGTTTTTGCTATTGGTTTGCGCTTGCTGCTTTTTCTAGATTGATTTGCGTGAAAAAGGTGGAGGAACTCAGAGAAGAAGTGCGGCTTCTGAAAGAGCAGCTGAAGAAGTCTTCGCGCCTCGACAGTCAGGCGATTGGCGAAATACGAGCAAAAACCGAGTATATGTCACCTTGTCATGAGCCATGCGTATCAAGCAGATGGCTCGCATTGTTTGCCTTGCTGAAGCATATTTCTGCTAAGGAATGTGCACTTTTCTTCTGCAAGCCCTACCCCCAATGTGACTGAGTCGCAATTATTATGGATTGTGCCAATAGCATTGCGATTGTGTGACTGATCTGTGAAAATGGCATGGCATCCCGAGTCACCACACAGCTGAGGGAATTCGCAATGTACACGTCAACATGACGTGACAAGGACTTGAAACCATCATAAGATTCTTGAAAACGAATATTTGTTTGGATATGTTGGGTTGGCTGTTAAAATCACATATTAGGATAACGTGTTTCATTTCATTGGTGCTGATTGTCGTTGTTGTTCGGATGCTTTTGCTGTGCGCTTGTTCGCACACGCACACAGCCACACACACACACACACCCACCCACCCATCCACGCACGCGCGCACGCACGCACGCACGCACGCGCACCGCCACCTGGGAATCCTAGAGCCTCGCCATCACCAACTGCGCTGGTTGGCTGCAGAGCTTGCTCACCCGCTCAGCCAACCTCCCTCCACTTAGTCCCCCTTCCCACCCTTCCCACCCCGCCGCCCACCCGCCCCACCCTAGCGCGCCTGTGCGTGTGTGTGCGCGCGTGCGTGCATGCAGGTTTGCGCGTTTGCGCGCGAGCATGCGTGCGTGCGCCCGCCCGTGCGCGCGCCGCACGCAAGCACGCGCGCACCCAAAGCGTGCGCGCGAGCGTGCGCGTGCGCATCCAAAGCCAATTAGACGAAGACTGCATCCCTACATCCCCTCTCAGCCCCACAGAAACCCGTCGAAAAATGAAAAACATGGTAATTGCAACGTTTTCCGCACAGTGGCAGCGGCCCCGCTTTCGCAAAACCCCGCTTATTTGATCGCAAGCCCAGGGATGCTTGTGAAGTTAGCGAGGATATGGAGGATGTTGGATGCTGGCGACAGCCGGGGGCGATTTGCACGGTTTTGAAGGAAAGAGTAAATCAGTGTCTGTTATTGGATTGTAGATCCAGCTACGCTATGTGTTCTCGAGCTGGAAGAGCGAGGGCAATCCTTTTCTTCTGACATTTGGGCCCAAAACATCTCCAACAGTCCTTGCCTTGCGACGGGTTCCGGATGCTATGTTGCCCAATGGAATGATTTGTATACATCGCGTCAATCCTAAAAGCTGGAATTATTTAATAGTCGAAACGAAAGGCGAGAAATCGAACGATTTATACATGTATATTATACAATTTTGAATATAAATAATGTATATAATTAATTCTAATTAGTGTTATTAAAAAAGGGGGGAAAAAACACATTAAATATATATTATATATTTATTTTAAAAATCATTTTATATTTATTATTAATTTTGTATATGTGTATTTTGATTTCTTTCTTAATAATTTAAGTTGTTTAGGTTGATTGGTTTATTAAAGATTGAATTAATTAGGAAGATGGGAGTGGATTTTTTGGATCGATTAAGGGGGAACGAAGGGGGGGAAATTAAATTTTAATAAAATATGTGGTTTTATGAATTTATTGTGTTTGGATTGAGAATAAATTTATAAAAAGTTGATATTATTTATTTGATAATAATTATTTACTTTTATAAAATTATTAAGAAAACAATATAATTGAAAATTATAGGTTTTATAATTCTTTAGATGTTAAATTTATTGGGGGTAATATTTATTTTGTTTGGGGTGTTATTAGAAATGGTAATATAATTCTTTATTTGGTTTTTAATTATTTGGAATTTATTTTGGTGTATTATATTCTTATTATTTTAAGTCGAGATTATGTGGTATAAAAATAAATGATATATTATATATTATGAGTTTTTATTATTTATATAATTTTAGTAAAATACGATAAATAAATGTTTTGTTTGGTTATTAAAGTTTATTCTTTACAAAATGTTAATAATTCTATAATTATATTTTAATTTTATTTAATATATCTTTATGATTCGATAGTGTGTTTTAATTTTATTATTATATATATATATATTAGTATAGCCAATAAAATAATATTTATAATATATAGATATTATTAAATTAATTATTTTTGGTAGAATTATTATTTTTTGAATTATAAAGAATGCTTGTTTTTTTTTGTGTGATTGATTTGGATTTTGTTTTCGAAATGGTTTGGACGAGATTGTATTTATCGATTTTGTTTTTATTTAATATTTTCGAATATTTAATTTAAAGATTTAGATTAAATTATTTATTATATCTTAAGAATTATTAAAATTATATAATAGTTAATTAAGGAAAATTATAATTTCTTATAAATATATATATATATAAATTATTTATTTTAATTTATAAAATAAATTTAGGAATTATATAATACTATTTTTATATATCAAAATTAATTAAAATAATTTATTAAATATAACAAACAAATAAAAATAAAATATCTAATATATTTTCCTTAAAATATATATTATATAAATTATATAAAATAAAATATATTAATATTAAATATAAATATATATATATATTCTTTATTGTTATTCTAATATTCTCAATGTGTGCTATATCTAAAATCCGCCGACATTGCTCGGCGCGTCGGATACTTACTAGAGGATAGAGAATAACCCCCCCCCTAACCCCCCCCCCGCCCGACGTCTATTACGTTGGTTTTGGGGGGGGGGGGGGGGGCCAAGTACCGCGCGGCAATTTGATAACGTTCCACTAAACGTAGTCTTCGGGAAGCCGGTGTCGCAAAACAAGGCCCCTGCCGGCTTTTTTGCTAACTTGGGCTTCCTATATTCTTTTGCCGAAAATCTAGAAAAACTCAATGTTTTTGGACGTCCTCTTTGCAAAAACGCTGGAAAAATCGTATTTTTTTGCGGGAAATACTAGGGAGCAAAGGGGAAGTGCAAAGATACATATATACAGACATACATTACAATACATTACATTACAATAAATTACATTACATAACATTACATAACATTACATACATACATACATTACATACATGCATGTATACATGCATAGTGCATGTATACATGCATGCACATATATATACATACGTACATACATTATATTACATTACATTACTTTACTTTACATTACTTTACTTTACTTAACTTAACTTACTTACTTACTTACT